>VXAU01001251.1:845812-980457 GCA_013399695.1 Formicarius rufipectus
AAAAAAAAAAAAAAGACCAAATCTGCTTTGGGGTGTTATTTCAGTTTTTTCTGACACAAACAGAACTTTTCTGCATCTTTTCTGTTCTTCACTTGGCATTTTATTTCTTAATATAGGAAACCTGATAGATTATGTGGGCACCTTTGTTCATATTTACACAAAACAGAGTGATTTTTACTCTTTTAATGCAACAAATATGGAATTTAGGTGAATCCCTTTCTGGATTGAAGACCTTATTTCAAAGACTTGCTTTTCTAATTCACATTTAAGGGACCTGAGTACATTTACTAACATTCAACTAGTTTGTTTTAAACGTTTTATTTTTTGTTTGTGGTTTTTTTTTTTTTGCTTTAATAATATCAGTGTGATATGAAATTATGCATTATGTTACGAGAAATAAACATTCTACTAATCTGTTCTAACTGTGGTCTTTTATGTTTCTTTAGACTTTTACTTAGCTATCAGGAGAAATATTATACAGATCCCTTTTTTTTTTTACTTTCTCTGTACAATCCAATATTTTATATACCTTTCTTATAGCCATTCCTCTTCATCACCTTTTTAAGCCAAGCAACACAGCTCTGCTGCCTCTCTCCTCCAGGTCTTGCCTGAATTTCAGGCTTTCCCATAGTCCTCATGGAGCTGTTCTGTTTCTGCAATACTTGAGAGTCCCAGCAAGTGCCCGTTACTTTTATTAAATATTCATCCTTCCCTGACTAAAGATTTATATGGTTTTGTTACTGCATCCATAAAACAAAACGTTTTATACATGTTTTTCAAACACATGGAGAAAGCTTGTTTTTTTCCATAAATGAGGATCTGAACCTCTACTAAAAGAAGAAAAAGCAAAGAATCACTCCCCTGTACACATACACACTCACACAACCAATGGATTAATTTCAGCAAGAGCAGAGAGAAAACATGGCAGATGAAGTTTTCCTCCCTCTGAGGCATTTTGGCTAATTTACATCCTCATTTCAGAGCTAAAGGCTCCCACTGAAAGGCAACCATGTGTTCCTTTTAAACAGGTAGATTTGATTAAAGGCTGGACTTCTGGAGCATGATCCTGCAACCTCTGTATAATCAGTCCTACCAAGGATAATGAGATTACTCACAGGAGTAAAACACTGCAGAACGGAACCCTGGAGTCTCACCAATTAATAGGAGAATTTTCTTCTCTTTTTCCCTCCGCCCTCTTTTTTTATTGCCCTTAAAATGCCAGGGGAGATTCAGAGTTATAGCAATTATTGTTATGGAGAACAGGACATAAAATGAACTGTTACTGCCTTTAAAAGAGCTGGAATCTCTTTACCTTTCAAGAGTAGGGTATAAAAATCTGTATGCAAATGAATAAATATAAATGCAAATATAATCTACATGAGGAAAGGCTGTTTTTCCCTGAGCTAAAGAAGCATAACGATAATCAGGCTCCCAACTGTAAATGGTACTCAGTGTTTTGTAAGAGCTGTGGAAAATTGAGGCAAGGGTTTAATTCACTTTCTCCTCTGGTTGGAGGAAACAGGTGTGGCTCCATTTGCAGGTAGCTTATTATTTTTTATGAATATATTACAGGCACTCTTTGCATATTTCAAGAGGTAGCACATTTTGCTCTTCCTGATCAGGAACACTCACTGGATACAGAACATGGACTGAGAGGTTTCACTGTGCTACTTAGCTCAGCTTTGATGGTTTATGAGGATTTGAAAAGGCAGTAAAACATCCTTTGACAAACAAAGGCTTCCAAGTGAACGGAAGATCAGGCATCATTTGTTATTGACGAATGAACAAGAGAGGAATTAAACATCAGAATTTCTTCTCAAATGATATATGCAACATATATCTCATGTGGGAAGCTTCCAGGAGATGCCTGTCCCCAGCCCATGTAGGAGAACTGGAGTCATGAGGCTGAGACCTTGCTGCCAGCAGAACTTCCTGAAGAAATATTTGCATCAATTCACAATTAAACACTGAGACAAATGGTGAGTGAATGAGGTGGTCAGGCTGAGGCATGCAGGTGAAAACACAGGCACCTGAGAGAGTCCAGAGCCAGTGACAGCCATGTTAGTCCAGCACAACTGAGGAAAAATTGTTGGTGTGAGCACTATATTTCTGCATGCTTTTGGTTCCCCTGTCCCACAGTAACTGTGTTGAAACAAACCTACTCATTACCACTAATCACTGTGGCTACAGCATCGGGAGAAAATGAAATGAGGTACAGTGTGCTCTAGTCTTGGTCAGAAGGGTTTAGATCAGGTTGGAGGAAATCTGCCGATTTCCAAGGAAAAAGAGAGAAAGGGAAGGGGAGCATTAAGTGACCCCCAAGTGTGTACTGTGTCCCAAAATGCAGCTTGATACTTGAGACAGATTCATGGTAATTAAGTCCATTTAATGAACGAGACAGTGAAGAAAGCTAGAGATGGGAAAAATAGAGGCAGTTGGTCATAGGGAAAGAACAAACACTATTCAAAGGATACCAGACTTCTTAAAATGCTAAATGAAAAGACCAGTGAAATTCAGATGCAGACAACAGTCTGGAAAAAACTACGAGTTTAGCAAAGGAGGCAGATTTAAATCCCTACAGGATGTGACACAATCAATTGGCAGAACAGAGAAGACATTAAAAAGTCCCTGATAAAAATTAAAGGGGATTATTTTGGAGCAACATTCACAAAAAGACAACAGGAAAACAAACACATTTTCTACCAGGTATGAAGATCAGAACACATGCAGTGATAGGATTGTTGACAGCACTGAGAATTACAAACATCTGAAGAAAATTTGACAATAAACTAATGAATGAGGAGAGAGCAATGAAAGTAGGCTATAGTGATGACCTTGACTTCTGTATTAGGGGGGAAGAAAATCAAGGCATGAGATATTTTAATCTGGCATAGAATAATGTACCATTGGGCCAATGCATAATATGAAAAGAAGAGGAAATGTTAAACAAAATTAAGAATCAAGAGGAAAACCCAGAAAGTTTCTTCAAATTTGATGGAAACTTTAACAGAGACATATTATTACAGAATCATGGAATAGTCTGGGTTTGAAAGGATCTTAAAAATCACCTGGTTCCAAATCACCCTGCCACGGGCGTGGACACCTTCCATTAGATAAGGTTGCTCAAAACCCATTCAATCTGGCCTTAATTACTACTGGGGTTGGGACACCCACAACTTCTCTGGGCGACCTCTTCCAGTGTCTCCCCACCTCCCATAGTAAAGAATTTTTTTCTAATGTCCAATATAAATTATCCTCTTTTACTTTAAAACATTAACCCCTTGTCCTCTTGCTGCAGGCCCTATTAAAAAGGTTTTTTCCATCTTTCTTATAAGAATGACAGGAAGAGAAGTTGATGTTGTATGAAGTCAAACACTCTTGATGCCAACTAGCTCTACCACATCCCAGCTGGAAGGATGGCAGGGAACCAGTAGGGTGACAACCAGGAAAAAATCTTGTCAGAGAGAAGGGTGCCCATGCATGGGTGGGAGGCATACCAGTGTCCTGAAAAGAAAAGCATCTGTGAAAAAAAGTTTGGAGAGAGAGATGTCCAGGGAACCAAAATGTCTCAATATGGCTCTCTGCTCACATTGATAAGTCTCTTGTGTCTAAAGCAGGTGGAGAACAGTTCCACAGCAATGGAACCAGCTGGGACACAGCAGGCAGGCATTGGCCACGGGGACCATTTCAAGGCACAGAGGAAACCCTTACAAAGACATGCATGGCAGGCAAACTGCTCTGGTGTGAAAATGGACATAAACAGCCTGGAAGAAACAAATGATAAACAGGAGCAAGCAAACCCAACATCATTATTGAGTGCAACATAGAAAAACAGGCCCTAATGTTGTGAGCTGTTCTGCCGGGCAGGTCCCTAAACTCACTCAAAATGTTACCAAACTCAATGATTCCCTGTACCTCTGCTGGCATCAGTCAGAAAAAAAACCACCAAGATGAGCTAAAATGTCCTTACACACTTCAGTACCTCACTTTTCCCTGCAGCAAGCCAAGAACCAAACCAAGAAAAGCAGCCTATCCATGGGCCCTCATTTGATAACATGACCAGGGCAGAGATGAATCGTTGAGATGGGGAAATCATAGTGAAAGCCCCAAAATGATCAGCAGTTGGAGAATTACTCACTGGTGATTCACAAATTCTATGCTCAGAAGGGGCCGGTGATCATACCCTCCAATTTCCTGCAAAACAGGCAACTAAAGTTTTGCTTCACTTCAGGCTATTCATCACTGGCTGGTCTAGACCATGTCATTTAGGCTGAGTACAAAGCCTTCAGAGACAGAAATAGTTCACTTTCATATAGGTATCTGTCATGTCACTTGGTGATCCCTCTACAGCCAGTGGAGATACGGTCAATATAGTCAATGGAGCTTCAGAGCTCCACTCAGTACATCCTAAATTAAATACCTGTCTTTGGTTGGGCGAGTCACACTCTAAACTTGATTAACTCTGCTGACTAGATCCTCACCCAAAGGAAATAAGACACAGGATTCTGAGAAGTAGATAAAGATTCATTGGAGGCACCCAAAGCTGGGTTAGATAAATCCCAGTCCAAGAATACAAAGTTCCAAAGTGCCTTTAGATTTATTATGATTGCTGATCTCATTTAATATGAGTGTATAGATACACACTAGAAATTAGGTATAATTTTTCTGCCTTAAGCTTGCAACCACTGGCTTCATAATGTCATTTTGTACTTAACTGAAGAGCTGTTCACATTTAATTTACTCTGCTGTTATAGTCTCCTTTTCTCTGGATCAACAGAGCTCATTGTGTTATCTGTTACCACTGAAGACTAAATAATGATGTTGGATCAGATCAAATAGTTGTTTTAGAAGGACCTAAAAGAAAGTGTGAAGCAAACACTCTACAAAATGGATTTTGTTTGCCACTGCATCTTTTTATCCCTATTAAAAAAAACCAAACAAACAACCAAACAAAATACAAACCCAAAACAACAAACAAATAAAACAGAAAAAAAATCCCTAAAACCAACCCAAACTAATTCCCCAAAACTCTTTTACTTCCAAAGCGATTATAAACCTAGATAATGTGAATATTGATAGACAAAGGATCAGTTCCTTTAATGGGGAAGAAATGCATAAAGAACGAAGAACATAGTAAAGCAATTTCCCCTACTTGCCTGCCCTGGTGGATTTCCTCTTGGATTGCATAAAAGGTGTTCATACAGTGGAGGTTTTGCCCACAAAAATACATCAGTCAAAGAGCCATCAGGTTCTATTTTTCTCTCAACCTGAGAACACAGTTTCTTCCTAAAGGCCAAAAGTAAGATTTACATGAACAAAACCCATTGCACCTGGATCACAGAAGAAATTTTGGAACTACCTGTAAAAGTTGACAATCAGTTATCACAAATCTACCTCATGTCTGACTAGAAAACTGCCACTCTGAATGTTGTATTCATGCATAACTTATCTGGAAAGGTGAAGATTTCTATTTTATTCATGCATAACCTCACTTTTTCACTACAATTATTTTTATTTAAAAAAAAAAAAAACCAAACATTTCTCCTCCTTTTTTTTTTCTGTTGTGTGCTTTTTTTGTTTATTGGTTTGGTTTGGTTTTGTGTGTTTTTGTTTTGTTTTGTTGTTGTTTTATTTTTCGTTTTTTATTGCACAAAGAGAACTCCATATCAGAGGGAAAAAACAAACAAACAAACAACATATCCTGCCAGAAATGTGATACATCCTGTTTTACACTGGTGAAGGATAAAAGGAGCAGCTCAGAAAACGCAAGGTTAGATTTGGTGCATCTGCTCCATTTGTTTAATAAAAACTGATGCCTGCTCTGCTGTTTCTCATCCTCCATTCCAGCTAGCTGGAGCACAGACCAGCATTTCTCAGATCCTGTTGCTAATGATAACTACTGAATTACAGTGTTGGTAAAGACTTTAAGAGACCATCCAACTCAGTCCCTGGAAGGGTCTGGAACACCTAGATCATCTCTTGTGAATTCTGGTAGCAGATGCCTCAAAGGAGCTTTGATACTGGCCTGAATGCTGTGGTAGATCTGTGCACAACAGGACTGCCCTACTGAGACAGCAGGAGATGGGGTCACACACGTGTTTGGAAGATGAACTTCACACCAGCCCTGAGGACTCTGGGAACTGTGTATTAACATTCACAGCCCAAGGGCTTACCTTATCTTAGCTTACCTCTAATAGCTGATCTGCTCCAGGAGCTCAAAGGGAAAGAGAATCCAACTACATCTCCTCAGAGGTGTTTCCTAACTTATACAAAGCCTTCCACAGATGGAGAGGAAAGCTAAACAGCTCTGGTGCCTAGAGCTGGAGAAGAGTGAGGATGGAGTTCTTAATAATTTCACAGACAACACTAAGTTGGGCAAGAGTGTTGATCTGATGTAGGGTAGGAAGGTTTTGCAGAGGGATCTGACAGGCTGGATCAACGGGCCAAGGCCAATCATATAAGGTTCATTAAGGTGAAGTCCTGGGTCCTGCACTTGAGTCACAACAACTACATCCAGCTCTACAGACTGGGGAAGAGTAGCTGGAAAGCTGCTCAGCAGAAAAAGATCAGAGGAGGCTGGTCAACAGTGGCTGAACATGAGCCAGTGTGTGCCCAGGTGGCTAAGAAGGCCAATGGCATCCAGAACTGCATCAGTAACAGTGTCACCAGCAGGAGCAGGGCAGTGATTCTTCCTCTGTACTCGGCACTGGTGAGGCCACACCTTGAATTCTGTGTCCAGTTCTGAGACTCTCACTACAAGCAAGACACTGAGGTGCTGGAGCATGTCCAGAGAAGGGCAACAGAACTGGGGAAGGATCTAGAGAGTAAGTCATATGAGGAGTGGCTTAGGAAGCTGGGGGTGTTTAGCTTGCAGAAGAGATGGTGCAGGAGACCTTATCACTCTCTACAACCACCTGAAAGGAGGCTGTAGTCAGGTGGGGATCCATCTCTTGTCCCAGGCAACAAGTGATGGGACAAGAGCAAATGGCCTCATATTGCAGTAGGAGGGATTCAGGTGAGACATCAGGAAGAATTTCTTCACTGAAAGGATAGATAAGCATTGGAATAGGCTGCTCAGGAAATTGGTGGAGTCACTGTCCCTGGAAGTGTTCAAGAATGACTAGATGCATCACTTTGTGTTATTGTTTAGTTGACATGGTGGTGTTTGATCAAAGGTTGGACTTGATCTTTTCCAGTTTTAATGAATTACTCTGTGAATGATTCTATGTGGGAAAGGTATATGCCTGAGGGGACTCTGACTAGCAGATAATTCTTTTCACCTCCTCTGAGCTGTTTCCATAGCATTTGCTGTTGCTTTCTAAGTGCTTGAGGACCTGGAGAAAACTCAGTCATTATAGCATCAATGCAAGAATCCTGCACCCTCAAAACGGTGACCAATGGGGCTAAAGTGTCTCAGATGCAACCTTTCTCATCTTCCTGGCAAATGCCTTCTGCCTAAAATACATATTCTCAGGTATGCCCAGGATGCCCATGTGACACTACCAGGCAAGAGCAGGTTAACACTGTTCCAGCCTTTCTTCCAGCTTAACACTCTCCTCTCCTTATCAGCTGGGATCTGTAGCAGTGAGGTACAAAGACTTTCACAATTTTTGGTCACACAGTGCACTGAAAAGTGTGTTCAAGTTGTATGGTAGTACTCCATGCAGGCGGACATCTGATGTACTGTGGAAAAGACTCAACAGATAGAAAACTGCAGCACTGAGGTAAGGACTGGAAATTAGAAGTCATCGGGGGAAAAAATAAAAAGCACAAATCAGAAACAAAACCTTTCAGTTAATAATGATATTTTAGGATGGCTTCATTTCGTAACAACACCATCAAAATTGCTCCCAAAAGAGAAAAAAACATATTCAGGTTTTGGTAATTCTGGTCTGAATTGCACCATCCATATTTAAACAAAACCAAAGGAAATAAACCCAAAATCACCCTCCCTGCCATAAAAAAAACATTCTAACAACCCACAAAATAAACACAACAACCCAAAACCATAAGAAAAGCAAATACAAGGGTTAAGTTTGGACAAAAATATAATCTAATTAATGATTATTGACAGTTCAGATGGATTTATATGTAAGACTACTATGAGCTATTTCCCAGTAATTTTTTCTGGGGCTTTTTTGCTGTTTTTGTTTGTTTGTTTGTTTTCTAATTAATAACCAACGCAGAGAGATGAGCTCTCTTTTCTTTTGCACATACATGTCAATTCTCTTCTCCATTCTCTTGGAAGAGCAAGAGCAATGTCTATTTGACATCCTCCAAAAACTACTCTTGCGTGCTCTTTTTCCCAGTTCTTTCTCAAAACTAAACTGGTTTCTTGAACAGTGAAAATAAGACAGCATTTCTGCAGTGGTATCCCACTAAAGTATCTGCTAGATACCATCTATTTGTAATTCCTGCCCTACTTTCATTTCAACAATTCAAACGGCCTCTATTCACGCTCAGGCATTTTGTGAGTTACTCTTGTCTCTGAAAAACACTCTTACCCATTTACAGTTCCTTCTTGTCTCAATATATTGCTTCAATCATTGCCATCATCTTCCTTTAGTCTACTGCAAAGCTCACCAGGAGAAGAAATCTGGCAGATATGCAAGTGTGGAGGCTGGTTTGAGAAGCACAGGCACCCAATTTACATGTGAGCTGGCAGAATTACCTTTCCCCTCAGCAATATCTGAAACTTCCTAAGCCACACAGGGCCTTCCTCTGATTAGAAGCCAGTGTTATTTTAATTCAGTTATTTGTATTCAGCTATAGCCTTTGTTCTGGGAACACAGCCAACTGAAGTACTGAATACTTAGTGAGTATAATTAGAAAGGTAAGCAGCTCCAAAAGGAATGAAATCAACACACACACACACACACACACACACACACACACACACAGAGTCATTATACAGGATGCATGAAGAGAAAGCTGAAGAATGGAGAGCAAAGACTTGGACACACACAGAGACACAATAAAACCCCCACACCCTAAGCGATTGATCTCTACCAAACTGACATCTCTGCCAAATGAACTCCATTGCCCTGATAATTTGGAGAAATGTTTGTTTGTGGAGTGGGTGGGTCGGACTCATGACCTGTTTGCTGAAGCAACAAAAGCTCTTGAAAAAGAGCCTTCCTAAGATCTGACAGGCTTTGGCCTTCAGCAAACAACATGTTCAAAATAAGCAAATAATGAGCAACCTTCATCGATGAACTGCCAGCACAGAATGCCTTCAGATCTCCCAGAGCAGCTCTTGCCTGACTGTCCTTCAGCCCTTTTCTCATGGCCCCACATAGTCACGTAGGTTTATGTTCTTCAGTTTTGCTTTCAGCATTTGAGTCATTGCTGTGTTTAACATTCAATGCAGCTTCATAAAGAAACCAGCTTATCTCTGTCCAAATTGTTCCAGGTATTTACATGCTACCTGGATCATGAGAAAATCAATAGGAATCAAGCACTTAAATATCATTGAGAATAGAGACTGCTCTTCTCCTCTGATGCCCATCCATCTCCTGTCCCTCCAGCAGAGTAAGAGCACTACTTTTCTACTAGTGATATGACACAACTTTCCTGTTTACCCACAAAGGTGTAGTCTGGGGAGCAGAGGTTTAGCACTTAACTAGAACAGGCTGCAGTGAGTAAAACTGGGAAAATACAATCAAAGTGACAAGTGGCTGCAACCACTCAATTGCCCCTGGGTGGTTTACAGAATTGCACTTGTTCAATGGGTCCTTTGGAGCAGCTGTTGGGCTCTGCCTGAACACCATCCCTAAAATACCCGACTATAATCCACAGAGCTACTGACCAATTGCCCATAAGAAATTCAGTTCAAGTCTGATAGAGTTAGAAAGGATTTCCACTAGCTTAAAATTCTCATTAGTTCCTAAATAATCCCTGGTTGCCCATTTTAGTGGGAAACTCAAGCAGCAACCAGTCAGAGTGTGTAAAAAGAAAGGCTGCTCTCCTATGAAAATTCATTGTGGAAACCTGTTGGATAAGGACTACAGTATGAAGGTATTCACATTACTCTTTCCTACCACTTAGCAAAAAAGTGACCCAAGAATATAGTCTTCAGGTCCTATCAGTGCAAGACACACACCCCCATGAACTTCTACAATCGGCTCAGATCTGCCCTTGTTTCCAGAGGTGGGAGGTGCTGTTTCACAGAGCACACCATAAACCCTCCTTCTCTCACATTGTGCAAATGTGCGTTTCAGAGAGGAAATTCTGGATCTTGCTCTCCAGTTTGCACTGAAGAAATCTCACATCTGACTTTACAACCAGGATGCTTCAGCATCCTAGAGAGTAAGGATAAGGGGACATAATCTGAAGTCAGGCTAAAGCAACTCATTTTTGCCATCCCAAATCTCCCGTATTTGGACTGACAGAACTGTGCTAATTTCAGCAGCATGAAAGATACTCCATCACAACAGTTCTCTTGCTGATAGAATTCATTTTGCTAGTGATCAGATGATGGAAAGGAGAGGCCTAAATCACTAGGCAAAGCGGAGTCTCACCAGGATAAACTGTGTTCTCAAAAAGAGAGCTCTGTGACAAATATCCTACCCAGCAACACCTTCCAGCATAGGTCTGGTCTGAGCATTTCAGAAAAACCCAGGTGTTGGTTTTACCTGCAGTGAGGGTTTATTTTCCCCATCTCAGAGCTCACTCTCTAGAACTGTCTCTGCTCTTAAACCACTGCCTGTGTCATGGCATCCTAATTGCTTTTCTGGTTCAATTTCACCTCTATCCATAAATAGTTTTTCCCACTCCAAACCTAGTTTTAGCTTTTATTTTAGATGATTCCCATGACAGACCATTACTTCAAGCCTGAAATGAAGCATTAGAGTTGGGCCAAACTCCAGCAAGGCCAAGGCAGCCTCATTCAGCATGGTGACATTTTCATAGCTAGCTAAGGATTAGATTCAGGAATTACTCCTTCCACTTTATTATCATCATCACTGTGATCAAACCATTCTCCATTCAATATTCCTGCCTTTACTTCAGCCTTCCTTTCAAATCCAGTGTTTTGAAAGAGGGATGTGTTTCACCTCCCTAGGTGGCTATGGGGTGGGTGTAAGGGAAGGTTTGGGCAGGGCAGGGCAGGGCAGGGCAGGGCNGGGAAGGGAAGGGAAGGGAAGGGAAGGGAAGGGAAAGCACCCAGAAATCATGTCTAAGTTATACAGAACAGCATATATGAACTCACTGTGCCTTTGCCACACTGTGGCATTACTGTTATTCCTTGCCATTCTGTGTGATCCATTCCATCTTCCTAGTTAACTGCAACTTTACACAGTATTTTTCTATTTGTGATTTTTGTTGAACTAGGGTCAGGTTATCATAATTTTCAGTAAAAAAAATTTGACCAGAGAGCCCAGTTTGTGCTGGCCTCCTTATGTGGACAACATCTCCCTGATGAAAAACAAGTCACGAAGCTGCAGTTCCCAATAACTTGCTCACAGTTTTGGCCTTGTCTGTGTTGCCTACAAAGTATGTTTTTCACACAGGGATTAATTAAGGCACATTAGTCATCTCCTGAAAGCTAACAACAAGGCAATACAGTACTAACACAATAGGTCTTCCCAACTGCTTGGCAGTGCTGTACTTAAAATTGTGACTGGCCTGAACCCTGCTTCCTATGGGACCCCATTTCATTTCTGCTTCAGAAACAATCCCTTTCTGAGCAATGAGGATACAGCCTTAGATTTAACTTTTTTCTTCCAGTAAGTGGGTGTGAAGGTGACAAAATGTGACTATACACTGTAGCATTCTGCAGCATTAGTATTATATGTGAAATGAGGTGATGTCAAGACACTAATCCAACCACAGATGGTGTAGCAGCCCCATTGGTGGGCAGACAGGTTCTGGTCTGAGCCATTGTGACTCCAGCTCAAGGCCAGCTCTGGTTTCGCCACTAGTTAACATCTGATGGTGAAAACCCATAGAGTATAAGTTTCTACTTTCAGCAAGGAAACTTTCAAAAATAAAAAGTTCATTAAGAGTACTTTATCCTTGCTGGGAGGAATGACCAGAGAGAAACTAAGAGCTGTTTGGCTACCATTAAAATTTTCTAGATTTCATCAGGATTTAGGTCACTGATGCTCAATTTGGCACTGAGCACTCTGTACTATTAGAGTTTGTGTGTGGGTAAGTAGATGCATACCAACCAGCTCCATAGGGCAGCTTGGGACTTCTGACAGTGGTGGTTTGTTAAATGTCACTAAAACCTTCCAAAATGCTGCATGTAGAGAAAATCCATTGGTTGTCAAGACCTGCAGCACACACTATCTCCTGTCTAGAAGTTACACAAAACAAAGGGGAAGTAATTTCTGTATGACAGCATTCTTCCTGAAGGGTCGTTAAGAAAAGCAAGTCCATGAATAGGAAAAGACACCCAGTACAGACAGTCCAAAAGGAGGAAGGGCTAAAAAATGGAAAATTCCCCAAGCAAAAAAACCATAGTCTTTAACTTATGAACAAAAAGTACTCAGCACCCAAGGCAGTTTGTGAGGTAGAGATGAACTGGATGACTCAGTTTCTTAGAGGAAGACAGCCTGTGAGACCAGGCAGAAAGAAAAAGTCTGCATGGTAAAGAGAGATGCTTTGTGATCAGACTCCAAACTTAGGAGAGGAGATAAAAAATGAAATAAACATGTACAGAGCATTGAAAAATGTAAAGAGTTCATGCTAATTTCTTCATTGTCTTTGCAAAATCCATCCCATAGCTTGACGCAAACCATTTTATTATCTCTTCAAATAACCAGTTTCATTATCCATTGCCATCTTAGGTGCTCCTTCAAATATTACCTATTGGATGAAGACCTGAGGATGGAAGAACAGATGTAGGCATGTAGGCAAAAAAAAGAAATGGCTTGGGAAAGACACAAAACAGCTAGTTTAAAGAAAATAAAAATGAACTCAGTAATTTAAAAAAGACCTGGCTTCAGTAATTGTGAAATGTACGTTGCCAAATTCTAACTTCCTCTAAAAATGATATTGTGTGGATTTTTTGAAAATGCCTGTTTGCCTTAGAAGAGCCCTTGGAAGCTGAGTAATGACTTGCCCTGTCAAATGTGCAACACTCACTAGCTTATAAATATGTAAAACTAATATAACACAGTCATGGTGCTCCATTGCTGTCTGAAGACTCAGCCGTACTCAAGGGCGATTGAATCTGCATTCATTGCTTCTGCGGGAACAATCCATTTGTCGCATGTTCCCCATGTTCACGATAACCTCTGAGAAGCTCAAAATGAATTGCCATCGAACAGAGGTGACTGCTCAGGAAGGTTTGCCAGTTTAGCTTGTAGTCATATAAGCAAAGCAGAATCATTGACCCACCAAGAATCAATACAGCTATGCTAGTGCAAAATTATTTCTAATAGTTCTCTTTGGACCATGCCTGCAATACAGATTTTGGAAAGCACCAGTCATGGGGGTGCCACGCTGCAGTGTGTGACAGACACACCCAAGCTGTCAAGAGTACCCAGCCTAAATTGATTTCCAAATGGCTGTGCTGATGCCCAAAATCTTGGAAACTAGGCACTCAGAGAAATATTAATGGAGAAAGAGAGATAAATACCTTTATTGGGAGCTTCCATGGAGGTGCACTCCACCACAAGGTCTATGCACCACCCCCTCAGTGATGTTACAGTTTTTATAATCTTCCAATAATTAATATATATCTATAACCAACCATGATTCTAATTTCCCTTGGTGTTCCACCCCCAGGGTCCTAAGTGTTGCCCCCTTGGAGCAGCTCCAAGGGTTCTGGACTCTTCTTTTGTTTTGTCTTCAAGTTATCTTGCAGGTGTCTCTGCAAAACACCATGACCTTCAGTAAGCTTAAGAATATGTGAGAAAATTACTTTAGTGACTCCTAACACCACTTAATATGTGAGCAAAAAAGCCTACAATTCTAAAACTCTAAAGATCTACAAAAGACACACCAAACCTTTAGGCATCAGTGCTTTAACCCAGGCCAAATACATCAGTAACCTACACAGGCAAAAGAGGAGTTTTGCCCATATAACCTGTACACCCTTTTCCATGCCAGAAATATGCTCCTTGAAAAAATATGACATTATTCTGGTGTAAAACAGGATTTTACCAGTATAGGTCTCATTTGTGCTGACAAAAGTCCTTATAACAGAACATTGTAAAGACCGGTCCTTTTTCATTCCCCACATGCAGGGTGATGACTCGTGTCTTGAGCTCTCTCCACCCTCTCAGACAAGATAGAGATGAGCTTAGGGGACAGATCTTCATGTTCAGAACCTTCATATAGGAGTGAGTACCATCCCTGCACCATCTGCTGATATTCCACGGGCACTTCTGCATTACTGTGAAGTTGAATCCACCAGGATAGACAAAACAGCCTCAACTCAGCATCTAGAATAACCCAGTTGATTTCAGAAGAAATAATTTGAAATAATAGTCTGAGAAGTCAGTAAATACCAGCAGAAAACCAAGGCAAATACCCCAGAAATCTTTACAAATACAACTGATCTGAACGGCTATCTGCCCAATCCTCACCTGGTTTTCCCCTCTCTTTCCATGTCAGACCAATACATCATCATTGCTGGTATTTTAGTCTTTGTTTTACCAAGAACATGAGGCCTGTGTAATGACATTGTGTAAGACTTGGTGTACCTGTATTTTATGCTTTTCCAGCAATAACTTTAAAACCCATTATCAATTTAAAAAATAATAAATACATCGACAGAGAGGTGGAAGACTCAAAGACACACTAGTTATGCAAACAGGAGGATGAGGAAGAAGAAAAAAATTACATAACAGAAAACAAACAGACAAAACAAAAAAACCCTGTATCACGTCTTGCTTTTGGATCATCACCCATTAGAAGAGGCAGACAAACTTGAAGGTGTCCAAGTAAAGAACACTGAGATGGAAAGGACACTGAAGCTCATAATGTGCAAGGAGAGGCTGGGACACTAGCTTTGTTCAACCATCAAGAAGAGAAAACTATGTGAAGAGGCTTCAAGTTGCATTTTTTTACTGCCTGATGGAAGGAAAAGGGGAAATGGGGCAAGTCCCTTTTGAAAGATGTACAGTGGAAGGACAAGATGGAACAATTGCAACTTGCAATGGAGGCTATTCCATCTGGACAAAAGAAAATTATTTTACCTCTATTGGAATTCAGGGCTGGAGTAACACTCCTGAGAGGATGGATACTGTCCAGCCTTGGAGATTTCCTAGTCACACTGAACAAGACACTGAGGAAGCTGATTTGACTCCAGAGTCAGGCCTTCTCTGGCCATGATGCTGGATTAGAAACCTCACGGGGACCCTTCCTGCCTAAATCATCCTATGATTCAGCTATCATGAGACATCACACAAAAAAATTCAACCTCAAGATACAAGTCTATAGGAAATGAATCTCCCTTGGCTTTGATACTCATGGAACTATCTGAACTTTTTACTAGTGGCCTCCTCTTGGTTTGCCTTTATTAAGAGGAAGTTATATTAAAGCAGTAGTGTGAAAAACAGAGAATGGAAATATGTGTTCAGCTTTCCCTTCAAAAGGCACAAAAAATAAGCAATACTTTAATCATAGTGAAAATCTGCTCCTTAAAAGATGAAAGGAATTTTGCTGTACAGCTTTGAGACCTGGAAACGAGTAAGCCTATGGAAAGGTAGGGGTGTGTGCCCTTCTTTCCAGTGCAGGAAAGGAAACACGATTGCAACAAGGTAGCAGACATCGTCAGTGCTCTGTGCTCAGGTTTTCCTCTGTCTCATCCCATGTGTCCATTGCCTCAATTTCTCCTCTGAAATTGCTGCCCTTAGCTTTGCATGATCTGAAATGGGATGCCATAACTGGCTCTGGATGAACTGGATGACACTGCTTTTGCCACACAGAAAACAGTTGTTGAATGGAAACACTAAGTAAAATCTCTGACTTTACTCTTCCCCAGCTAGACCTTTACATACAGTAGGATGCCAGGCCCTGACCCACGAGTATAGAGAATAGGAATGGGACAACTCCACAGCCCTCTCCTGGCACTTGCAGGTGAACACAATCGTACTCAGCTCCTCATGAACTTTTGTGCAGTATCCAAAACCTTAGGGATAAAGCCCTGAGCAGCCCAATCTCAGCACTGTTCCTGTTTTGAGTGAGTCTGGACTAGAGACCTCCTAAGATCCCTTCTAATATCATTCAACTTATGATCATACAAACATTTACTCAAAGCTTTAACACTGAACTGATGCCAGTTTAGTTGTCTTGCACATCTTCATTCATCAGCCTCACAGGAAACGATAAATAAAAATTTCAACTAAATGTGGTTTTGAGGCATTTTTTAACCAGAAAAAAGTACAAATTAGGGTTGGCAACTCCTTTCTCTACAAGTTTCTATCTAACCCACTGAATTGCTTTAGTTTCAAAAATTACACCCGCCTGTTCTGGAACCATTCTCTTTAGAGATTTTTATTCAGAAAAAAAATCATGTTTAGATAGGATTTTTAACAGCCTTTAATTATTCTTAATTGAATTAATCAAAATTGCTTTGCCTCATTTGTTTGAACCTAATAAGATGTTTTTAGCCCTTTCCCAAAGTTTGTTTATATAGAGACAAAGACTCCAGTCCCAACTTTTTAAGGTGTAGGTTGGGGCTGCTCATTAGCTCAGCAAAAGCATAAATTAACATAGTTTGTCAGTGTGAAACAAATATTGGTTGCAGACCTTGAAAGAGCAGCCCAACCAAGAAGTGGTTCCTCCTGTGCCCTGAGCAGCTTGTGCTTTCCTGTATCACCTGATTATTTCCAGCTCACCAGGGGGTCCTTCTCTTCAACTTGGCCATCACACCAGAACACTGTTCCCAGGGCTGTATGTCTTCCCACCTTTCTGAAAAAGGTCCACAGTGAATTACCTGGAGCAACCAAACAACACCTGCTATAGATCCAGACCTGCACTCCTAGAAAACCTCATCACCAGCCTCTTGGTGGCGAAAAGGAGGTTGTTGCTACTGCACATCACACCCTCCATCAAAGAGCTCCTTCAAAGAGCTAACAGCAGGAACAATCATTCTGGGCCTATTATTCTTCTGAAAGGGACCAAACCCTGACATAATCCCAGGGAGATGGCCAAGTAGAGATGGTTAGACCTCATATTAACTAGGAGACCACTGGCACATTTTATATGCTTACATTACCCTCATTACATTACCCATTACCCTCCCTGAGAAAGTAGCACTTCTCAGCCTGGAAGAGACCAAGTGTCCCTGAGACAGAAGACCAAAGAAAGTCTATAACTGGAACTTGTTACTTGTCAAAGAAAGTCCATTGGGTCAATTTTCATGTATTGAGTGAGATGTTTGCAGCAGATGAGAGACTGATCATAGCTATGCGACTTGGAACAGATGACTCCTAGGCAAGACATCTGACTCCTTAAAATTTTGCTGAAAAAGCCACACGTTGAAACCCAGTCAGCTGGTGTGCCTTCCCACCTAGAAAATAAACGTGAGCAATCTTATATAATTATAATAATTAGCATTTGTAGTATGATGATGCTTTGATGCAATTCATTTTATGTGGTTTTTTATCATTGTTCTTTAATTAAAAAGATCTCCAGCTCTTGAGATCAGCACGAATGTGTCACACCCAAACAAGTGAGAAAGTAACTTTACTCCAGATCCTAAAAATAAGGATTATTCCGAATTTGGATATTCCTAAAGCTGACAGTGCTTGTAGCTGGGGTTTGGTGGTGTGCTTGGTGGATAAGGAGAAGGAGCAGAGCCAGTAAGCTTTCTAAAGCCACAGCTGGAGCTGGGATCTGCCTTGCTGGGTTTCGGTACTGTCAGATCCAACAGGCTCTGCACCTGCCCTACTGTAAAAGTTACAGACATGAAAAATAGACAATGAAACAAGTCCAAATGCCTTTTTTCCCCCCCTTAACCATTAAAGGAACATGGTGTATTCCAAAATGTATAGATTTTACAGCAGCTTGTAAAGTACACTCATGGGACTGCAGCATACAACAAGTGTTGGAAGGTGCTTAACATTCATTTCATCTTTGTTCTTATTTAATTAGTAAACATCTTCAAAGGGAACTGGCTGACTGCTCAGGCAAAGGGCACAAGTAGTCCAGCACCACAACAGGCAAATAAATGTTTAAAGGAAGATATTTGGAATATGCAAGAGACTGGGGTTTGTTCATGCAAAAATGAGAATCAAAACCTTTCTGTGAGTCACAACTCTAGTTAAAGACAAGGAAAGCTGTGCCAGTTCTGAAGGCTGCTATGGCACTAGGGTGTTCATTTACAAAGAACTGTGTCTATATGCCAATTTGTGCTGAAATGCACTTGGGATTTGCAACTCCATTACCTACATCAATACTGTTTTTCATGTGAACAGGTTTCTTGTCATTGGTTATCATAACAATCTAAGAAATATTGACCTATTGGAAAATAAGTGCCCCCAGGCTCACAGTCAGCTGTTTCCAGGCTTCTGCAGAGTATTTCAGTGCACTTCTCAGCATTAAGCTGGTTGGAGAAAGCCCTGATTGTGTAAACCAGAGACCTCTTGAAACCAAAAGGTTTCTAAATAGACAGGAATAGTTCTTCCAGGCAGACAGTGTCAAGTTTTGATCTTTAAAGCTAAATAGCAGCCTGCTCTGCTTCAGAGTGCCTAAATGTCCTGTCTTTTGCAGTCTGTTTTGCAGGCTTTGCAAGCTTGGTGACCAGGTCCCTGGCACTTATGGACAGAGCTTAGTCAGGCACATAAGCATCCCTGTGGTCCTTGCTGGTGGCCTCTCCTGGCAGAGCCACGCCTGCTCTGAGCTGGCATAGGGCACGGGTGAGCAAGCTGCTGTGGGACTGGGATGGAGAAGGGAATCTGGGCTACGAATAGGAGGGGCAGAAACACAGGCATCTACTCTTTTGCACTGTTCTGACAGGGCTGGGGAGGGATTTAAACTTTACCAGAAACCTTCAGTGGAGGTCTTTTCATCACCACACCAAAAGCGATCAAAGGCACTGCCTGAAGAATCATGAACAAAATGAGGTAAAAGCCTTTCCACCAAATGTTATCGTTTGAGAAAACATATGAAGAAAAAATACTAGAGAGAAAAAGGAGGGCTGTTATTATGTCATCTGACTGTCATGCAAATTCAGTTCCGGATGACCGCAAATTTTCCCTAGGCTTTTAAAAGCTTTTGGTGCAATCTGGATTCACTCTGCAATTCATATTCTATAATCCTTCTTCTTTGCCACCTGCCAATCACCTGCTGTTTGAATGTGAGTTCTTTTTGGCAAAGACACTTTTACTGCATAGAAAAGTGCAGACTGGCACCACAGAGTTACTGCCCCAGCTGGAAAGTCTATACACCCTTGAAACACCATTTTAAACATCAGTGAGCTTGTAAATCCTGTGAAAAGTATATTTAAGCAACCACAAGATGTTTTAAGGCTCTTAGATACTGATGACTCAATAATTAATCATTGCTGATGAAGAGCATTTTAGGAGACAAAATAATGGAGTAATAAATATCCAAAGATTCTCTACTTTAAAATTATTAGCATGTAACCTTATCTCATAGTCATAAATTATAAAATTTAGAGCATATACACAGAGCACATAACCGATATAGAATTTGAGAGTAAGGTTTATGTCTGTAATTAAATAACAAGAGCAAATATAGTCAGAAATTTCTGTGTCTTAAAATGAAAAGGCATGAATAGTTGTAGGGGATTTTTCAATACTTCATTCCTGGAGATAAACTCATAGCAAAATAAAAAATTTCAAATATTAAAAATGTGAAAAAAACAGGGTATTTGTTGTTTTGGTTTTCTTGTGTTCTTTTCTTGGTTTTTGTTTTTGTTTTGGTTTGGTTTTTTGTTTGTTTTTTTTGTGTGTGTTTTTTGTTTTGTTTTGTTTTGTTTTTTGTAGGCTTTGGTCTTTTAATGGAACTTTCCCACGATTAAAGGAAAAACAGAACTGTTGCAAATGTTTCCATAGGAAGTACCTATCATTTCCCAAACAGCTCTCATCTTCTTTTTCTTGATTCATACTTGAGATTGAAGCTATCTAAACTCTGAGTCCCAAAATGACACTTAAGCACCATGGTAAAAATGGAATCATAAAATAGTGCTTGGTGGTGTACATATAGCACTCTGTGACATATGGGCTAATACCTGTTCTGTTATTATTTCTCTCTGTGGTTAAGGAGATGACCTCAGGACAGCAGGGAATTCACTACAATAATCCTTTCCTCTTCAAGAGTTAAAACCTCACTTCTCGAACATATGAACCAGAAACAAAATGAACCTTTGCAGCTTTCTCTTTGCCATAAAAGGACTCCTCTCTCAGCAGCCACCAGAGTCCATTAGCTGGGAAAGTAGGCAGGTGTAAAAGAAGTTCATGTTTAACCTCACTGGGTTTGAAAGCCAGCAGTGAAGTTTATCAGCTCACAAGCCCGTGAAGGGAGGAGGAAAGGCAGAGAATGGGATTTAGTCAAAGACTTACTCAGAGTTAACACAGGCCACTGGCGCTAATAAACAAACATTGCCAGACATCAAAAGGAAGTAAGTAAATCTGGGAAGGTTTAGTCCAAACAATGGAAGGGCAAGCTAAGCCTGTTGCAGGGTGGGCAGTGGGGCGGGTGACTTTGAATTGTTAACCCTTGCCTGGGCCCCACTGGCATCATAAAGGGAGGGTGGAACCCCAAATTTGTTCTAGAGAAGCAAGAAATTGTTCCGCTCACAGTCAGAAAAAGTCCTACATGCTTGAACCTCAAATTTCTTTGCTCTCCATCTTCAGCTAATCAGCTCATGTAAGCTTGGGAGTCAGCCTGGTGCAAATATTAATAAATCAAACTTGATTTCCAGAGTTGAAATCTGGCAATTTTCACACAGTGCCCAGACAAGCAGTAGGTGATGGCCTTACAGCAGAGGCCATGGTTGCTCAGCACACCAGAGCATGGAGGTTTCTGTAAGTGGGAGACAATCGGCACAGCCACCAGGCAGTGTGACTGTAGCATATGGAGCTTGGTGATGGGGAAGCCATGAAGAGCAGCAGCATTGTCTTTTGCAGGAATACCCCTGAGGTCTCCAATGGTTTTTTGAGGAGCACACAGTTCACATGTCTTCCTTGTTTAAAGGGCATTTCCTTACCCTAGGTCTCAGCCCTAGGTGGGGTTGATTGAGCACAACCACATCGTGTACTTACACACACAATTCAGCAGAGGGGCATCCTTGCTCATCCAAGGCTTCCCAATCTGCATAATCTTCTTCATCTTGTTTTCTTCTTCCAATTTCTATTCAAATATCAATTTTGCTCTGCCCATAGCCTAGTGCCTTGTGAGCACAGCTATGACAGTGATTCCATGGAGGACATAAGAACACCCATGCTCAGAAAAAGACTCTTCTGGAAGGCAAAGGTTTTGAGGATGCAGTCAGGAGCTGGAAGAAAGGAAATCTCTTCAGGTGACAGTGGCCAGTGGTCAATGAGTTGAGAGTCTCAGAACTGTGGGTGGTCTCTGACCCATCCATGTTCAGAAGGATTGTCATGGGTTTCTGTAGCTGAATTTTAGTAAAAGGGGGTGCTTCCAGTATGGTTTCTGTTAGAAGCTGCCAGAAGCTTCTCCTGTCCTGTTGAGCTAATTAAAATTATAGTTACGCCTCTGTGATACATATTCAAGAATTGGAGTGTTCGCGCAGTTGAAAATTCCAGCTTTGAGATAACAACGCAGACAGAGAGAGACCAAGGTCATAAGAGCAGAAGGAGGCGAAGGAAGAACCCCATGCTGGAGCAGGTGGGGGAAGGACTGAAAGCTATTCTCCCCCCCCTCCATACAGCCTGTGGAGATCCCTCGGGGTGCACAGACCCCCCTGCAGCCCNGCAGGGGAAGGACTCAGAGCTGTGGCCCCCCTGCAGACCGTGGTTAGGACCATGGTGGAGCAGGTTGTCCCCCTGCAGCCCACGGAGCCCATCGGGGGGCAGAGACCCGACAGCCCCCCATGGAGTGCCCCACAGGACAAGAGCAATGGCAGCAACAACAACCACCTGCGAAACTCCCATTCCTTGCTCTCTCGAACTGTTGGAGGGAGGAATGGGAGGAGTGTTCTTGAGACTGATTTATTTCTTACTTTTTAGTTTTAGTGCTTTTAGTTTTAGTTATTATCTTGTTAGTAATAAATTTAAGTATTTAGCTGCTCTGAGTTTGTTTTGCCATTATCTCTCAGCTGTTTTGGTTTGGTTTTGTTTTTTTTTTTCCTTTTCTCCTTTTTCCCTTCCCCTCTGGGAAAGGGGTGGGGGGGAGCCTGGAGGTTTGGGTGGACACTGGGTGAAAACCACCACAAGGATCTTCTGAACAAGAGGAGTTCAAGATGGGCTTCACCAGGCTCAGCCAAGGGTCCCCTTCCAGGCTCAGGGAGCAGGAGAGGTTGCCTTGCATGGGATGTCCTGACACTGACCTTACTGCAGAACCAAACCTCCTGAGAACATGGCAAAGCTGGAACGTACTGCCTTTTACTGGGGCTCAGTCTCACTTCTTTTGGAGGCTAAGGGAAAACAGAAGGCACTGGGGTGAACATAACATTGCTTGCAGAGGTAAGAACTTATTTTCCTGAGTCCATCAGAGGCAGATCTCTCATGGGCTCCTGCTGTGCATGTCTCCAAAGGCTTCTTCCTGAAAGAAAGAGCCACACGGTGACAACTCCATTGGAAGAAATAGACACTTGGCCCTCAGCTCTGTACTTCAAGTGGGACGATCTGAAGAGGAGGTCTTGCATAGCTTGTCTCCCTTTTACCCAGGAAGAGTAAAGGAAAGGGAAAATCCAGAGTTCCTTTATAGTAGCTGGATACCTTCAATGAATGCTCTCCCTTCCAAAGGGTGTTTCTCTGGCTGGAAGCACCGGCACTGCCTCCAACAGGCTGCCTGAAACTCATCCTTCAGGAGGGACAAGAGTGTGAAAGGGAGGACAGAGAAGAGAGACTGAAGGCCACAGGGGGTACAGAGATTGCAAGTGGGAGAAACAGACAGATGTGATCACGCAGGTTTTGCTGATCACCATGGAATTGTATCTGCAGGGCTTAGGGCTCCTCTCCCATTCTTCCCTCTCTCATTTTGCAGTAAGGACAGCCAAGACAGAATTGTCTTGCTCCAAAGGCAGGGGATACATTAAAAACCAAACAAAAATCCTCCTGAAAAAAAAAACAACAACAACAAAAAAGCCTCCCATAGAAACCACAATCAACACAGAGGTTTAAATAACATCATGCATTATACATTGCAAACTCCCACCAGCAAGTGAGGAATAGCTGGTTGAAAAGGAATGTACACTGAGCCAACAAGAAAGCAGGACTTTTTCCAAAAGGCAAAGGCTGGCAGTTCTTTAAGGGTTTGCAATCTGCTGTAGCACAGGTTGTTTGAAGACCAGGATGAAGAATAGCAAGCCAAAAAGGCCCCAGAGACTGAGGATTATTAACCCTTTTTTTTCTTTCTTTAGTTTTTGTTTTTGTTATTTCTGCTTAGCCAAGGCTCAGTTTGGCACCTCACAAACTCACATCTGTCACCGGGAGTGCAGTCACAGACCACCCAACATAAAGCAACCAGCAAGTGCTGAGCCACAGCTCCAGGTGGTTCCAGCCCTGCTCCCTTCCCACCCTTTCCACCTCCTGACTCCATTTCCATCAGCTGGGATCCCTTGTCGGGTGCTGTGTCACCTCAGATCTTTTTCAGATCATGGTGTGCCGCCTTCCTTTGTCAGGCAAGGTAACCCAATGACAGGATGATGTGCAAGGGGTCCATGGTTGTTTTATTAGGATCATGTACCTGCTGTCACTTTGGATAAGGACTATCAAGTGGTTTCCTGCGAAGTTAACATGACTGAGTTTCTCTGAGAGGTCATGAGAATTATCTGGAACCTCCAAGTGTGTCTATTTAGACCTGCATCCTCTATCATAGTACAACCAGCTTTGTTACTTCAAGATCCCATCAGGTACATAACTAAAGCAGCTACCAAAAGCCCAAAGAACATAAGTACATATTTAACTTTGAGCTAAAGGATTCCTCTAAATATCAGTTTTATTGCCTCTGTGCTTAAAGCTAGGCACATGCTTTTTGTGGATCCTAGCAGCATCAATAATTTATGTTGTGGAAGCAGCTAGAGGCCCCATTTATGTTGAGACTGTTGTACAAACAAAATAATTGACAGTCCCTGCCCTAAAAATCTTTCAGACTGGAAAGCGAGTCTGCAAATCCCTTTGTAGCTTGCTCTTCCCTGATTTAATTTTCTCTCATATTTAACCCAAGTTAAAAACTTCCATGCAGCAACATCAGCACGTTATTTTTAAATTTAACTCTTACTGACTAATGAGAAATGACCCTCATATTTATTGTTAGAAAGGGCAGAGGCAGATGGGCTCAAATGCTGAAAGATTTACTGGAGATCACCCAGTTCTGCAGAGGCACAAATTGAGATATGAGCCATAAACTAAAATGCTTCTGAAATACTTCTGTGAGCTTTCAGCACTACCACAGGCTTCTTGTCAGATCAGCTGTTTGCCATGAAGACAATAAAAATTCACCCTCCAAATTAACTCTTCTCCAAGATGCTTTGCTGGCTGTGTTGGGCTCTACAGGAATTGGTACCAGTCTCCTTGCAATCTGGAAAAGATGCAAAAGCAAATTAACAAACAGAACCAAGCAGCTGGGTCTCCCTTCTTTGATTTATATGGCCTTGTGTATTTGATGTTTGTTTGCAGTTCTAATCCCATACAGACTAGGGTCCTGGAGACAGAGTATCTCTGATGATCAGGTGTCTTGCTGCAGAGTCTGAGTGTTTCTGTGTGTGATTGTCATGAGCTGTCTCTGTTCACTTCTCTTCCTGTCAGGCCATCACCCCTCCTCTGCAAAAATAGTGATTCTCATTTTCCATAACTGCTGTGGTCTCAACTCCAGACTGTAACTTGTCCACTTCTATAACATGAGGCCCCAAACTGAACCTGTGGTCCAGTCACTGCTGAGGAAAGCAGAAAATTGAGTGTCTGAGTTTCTATTTGGTTTTTGAAGTACACCCCATGCTGCCTGCAGTACAGTAGAGCAGATTCCTTTAGCACAATGTTGCCCCACTGACTCATAGTCAATTTATCACCCTCTAAAATCCCCTAATCCTATTTCACGATAGGAAAATACTGGTCAGAAAACACCAAGTTTCCTCTTTTTTGGGAGACTGACAGAATTATTTAAAGGTTTTTACAGTAGCTGCTGGTTTTATCACATCCTTAGTGTACACAAAGTTGACCATAGTCAATATTCTTCTTAATCAGATCTCTGTAGTTGTAATATAATAAAAGCTGAAAGCAAGTCAAGATAGAACAACAAGTAAATATTTTTATTAGATTTCAGGTTTTCTGCAGAAAAGGACAGGAGCATTCCCAGCTTTGTTACAGATTCCCCGTCATTCCCCTGTGTTAAATCCATTGCTCTCCCAGAAGGACACAGACGTCATCTCCAAAGATTAACATTCCACTCAGTGCAAGGAGATGAAAAGAAGCCCCTGTTCTTATTTATGTAAGCATTTCAGTAGTATCAAGAGGCTCCTGTCAGGGCCTTCAAAAGCCAGACACAGCTCACCTGTAACATCTCTGCCAAGCTTTGAAGGGTCAAGTTTAGCCTCCAAAGGTCCCTGCTTAAGAGCAGCAGTAAAATCAGCACTAGTCCCAGCCCAGATGCCTAAGAGGACAGCTGAGATTCCCCCTGGCACAAGCAATATTCATTCTAGAAAGCACCAAATTAAAGACAGGAAACCCCTTCTTAAGGAAAAGGAGGGGAGTACCACTCCCTATCACACTACCTTCTGCCTCTCAAACCTGCCACCTGCCCCATGAAGTTGGCTGTGTTGAAATTTTGATTTTTCCAGTCCAAGCAGAAGCTGAGTTTGCAACTTTCCCTCTTCCAGTCGAAGCTCCTGAGTGGTATTAAAAAAGCCCCATCTGATCCTAGGATCAGAAGCACTCTATATGCAAGGCCCAAACGGTGTATTTTAGATGGAGAGAAATTGAAGTTTCAGTGATTCCCATTTCCAGTTCAGGTGGTCCCTCAGCAGCTGAGCCCATCCACTTGGAGTGACTGGAGGTAACTGTCACTTTTGTCAGATGCCCTTGGTCAGGAGGTCTCATAAATTGTCTTATTCAGTGTTTGCCCCAGGGATGCTTTACTCCAAAGTTGGGGTACAATGGCACATGTGGCCCATGCATAAACCCTGACACAGAAGGCTTGCTCCTTGATGCTTCCAGGATCTCTCTACGCTTTTCCTCTTCCTCCATGAAGCCACCAAGAACTCTCTGCCCTTGTGCTCTTTCATCTCTTTGGGACTTCTGAAGATCAGCTGTTCTTTTAAATTAGAACACAGTCCAGGAGGCCAGAAATAAGGAAAACTTCTACTTCTATAAAAGACACCTCCTCAGGGACAAGGGTAATAATAATACCAGTAATAAACCCTCAAAAAAAACCCAGCCAACCAACCAAAAAAAAAAAAAACCACAAAAGAAAACCCACACACAAACAGAAAAACAACCCAAAAACCACCAAAGCCCCCCAGATTCATTGATGATTCTAGGGTAAAATTTGAAGCATTTTTCCCTAGTTTCTACAGATATTTGCAAGTAGACTGTTGGTCCATTTCACCAAATTGACATATATTAAATCATGAGATCTGACTAATTTTTTTATACCTTTTATTATTGCAAGGATGGTTAAAGTAGGGTGTGTGAGATGCTCGTCCAATGGAATTTTTCTGTGGGGCAGAAGAAGCAAGCTGCATAAAAAAGACTGTTTTCTCTTTTATATTTTTCTATTGAATGGTATCTAATAAAAAGAATATTAGAAACCATACCATATTTG
This sequence comes from Formicarius rufipectus, assembly GCA_013399695.1. NCBI lineage: Eukaryota > Metazoa > Chordata > Aves > Passeriformes > Formicariidae > Formicarius > Formicarius rufipectus. The sequence goes on from VXAU01001251.1 coordinate 872,678, forward strand.
GGAGAAAATCCTTCCTTTGTAATCTCTTTCTTTGGGATGAGTGACCCTCTGACACATCTGCTTCAAGGAGAACATTGAGGTGCTACACTGAAACTGTTTGATTTCTACCTTCGTGAGATCAGCTTTCTAAGTCAAACATGTGACTGATTTACTAAAGGGGTGCAAGTGAGGGAGATGGTCCAAAGCCAGTCAACAACATTGGAAAGACTTCCCTCAAACTGACTGGGGTTTGGATCAGACCCAAAGACAGTTGGTCTGAAGAAAAAGAAATGAAGAGTAGAATTTGAGTATTCCCCAAGTGTCAGAGACATACACAAGGCTGCATATAATGGAAATAAGGAAAGGCTGACTGATACAGATAGAGCAGCCATTTCCTTAAAATCTTTTCTTTGTTCCTATGTTTTAGGACAAGTTAGTTTCTGACAGATTAGTCAAGTACCCATTTTCCTTCCAGGAGAAGCTGTGGTGAGCATCAGCAGAGGCTGAATATGCCACACTGCAGAACAACTCTGCTGTCTGAGGTAACAGCCTTCAGCAAGGTGCCCAGAGCCAGCTGGTCTGTACAAGAGGTGGGCACAAAGGCAGTGCTGCCAGACATGCATCTGTATTTGCAGTACACAGCTACCTACAGTACTAGACAAGAGGTACAATGAAATTTCTCTCACTGAAATGCTGATCAAAGAGCACTGAGATATTCCAGGTCAAGGTAATGATAATCCAGCGACATGTTATCACTTTTGGTACAGAAGCAATAACCCTAAAACAATCCAAAGGTGACAACTAGCGATAGGACAAGGGGAAACGGCCTCAAGTTGTGCTAAGGGAGGTTCAGGTTGAATGAGGCAAAATTTCTTCACTGAAAGAGTGATTAATCATTAGGACAGGCTCTCCAGGGAAGTGGGGGAGACATCACACCCAAAAGTGTTCAAAAAATGAGTAGCTGTGGAACATCATAATATGGTTTATTTGGTATGATGGTATTTGGTCAAAAGTAGGACTTGATCATCTTGACGGTTTTTTCCAACTTTAATAATGCTATCATTCTATGGTTCCTGGTGCTCTACAGCCCAACAGGCACAGCCTCCTAAAAAATCCCATAGTTCTTAAGAGTGAACAATAAGTTCTGACAAAATTCCATTTTTTAATAATTTCATGTTGTCTACTTATACCTTCCCCACTGATACCCCTACAAAACAAACAAACAAACAAACAAAAATTAAAACCCAAACCAAACAAATAAACAAACAAAAAAAACCAAACAAAAACAAAACACAAACAAACAAACAAAACCCCACCACCCCAGACATTCCTCATACTTGGTGGCAGTTGTGTGTGTGTAAGGAAAGTATGAACCAATTAATGTTTATGAAAGGCTTTTGATTTCTAAAATACTGCAAGTCCCTCTATAAACTCACCACACGACCATAAATTTTCTCTTGGACTCTTATGATTGATGAACTTTCAGACCAGAAATGCCATTTTGATCAACTAAGTCAAACCTTGGCACAAGAGAGGCCAGAGAATTTTCTGCAGCAGGCTACATAATCAGATTAAAACCTGTGGTTATATTTTAGAATCATGGATTTGTTGAGGGTGGAAAAGGCCAACTGTTAACTGAGCACTGCCAAGTCACCACTAAACCAAGTCCCTAAGTACAACATCTACATGTCTTTTAAGTGTCTCCAGGTATTGTGCCTTCATCACTTCCCTCAGCAGCCTATTCTAATGCTTGACCACCCTTTCAGTGAAGGATTTTTTTCTAATATCCTATCTAAACCTCCCCTGGCACAACATGAGATCATTTTCTCTTGTCCTATGACTTACTACTTGGGAGAACAGAACAATCCCCATCTGGCTACAACCTCCTTTCAGGTAGTTGTAGAGAACAATAAGGCCTTCTTCAAGCCTCCTCTTCTCAAGGCTAAATACCTCATTCCCTCAGCTGTTCCTCATCCAACTTGTGATTCAGACCCTTCACCACCTCCCTTGCCCTTCTCTGGACACACTCCAGCACCTCAATGTCTTTGTTCTAGTGAGTGGCCCAGAACTGAACACAGGATTTGAGGTGCAGCCTCACCAGTGCTGAGTACAGCGGGACAATCACTGCCCTGGTTCTGCTGGTCACACTGTTGCTGATGCAGTTCTGGATGTCATTGGCCTTCTTGGCCACCTGGGCACACACTGGCTGATGTTCAGCCACTGTCAACCACCAGCCCCAGGTCCTTTTTCACTGTTTAGTTTTTCAGTCATTCTTGCCCAGCCTGTGGCATTGCAGGGGGTCGTTGTGACACAAGTGCAGGACCCAGTGCTTGGCCTTGTTGAACCTCATGCCACTGGCCTCAACCCATAGATCCAGCCTGTCCTGATTGCTCTGCAGAGCCTTCCTACCCTCCGTTAGAACTGCACTCCCAACCAACTATTAAGCAAACTTAATGAGGGTGTCCTCAATCCCCTCATCCACATCACTGATAAAGATATTAAATAGAACTACTCCAAGTACAGAGCCCTGGGGAACACCAGTGGTGACCAGTTGCCAGCTGGATTTGGCTAAATTTGCTTGTGGCAACAGAGGTAGCAAAAAGGGATCATTTCTCTTTTTCCCAGAGAAAGAAGAGGTGATACTTGACAGAATTTTAGCATGAATCTCTCAGTGATTTTAACAACATTTCAAGAGCTTTATACTAAGTTTTCGTTTAAGGGAACACAGGTCTGTACTGCCTGTTGTATCTGTTTCTGTTTAGGGTGGAAGGTTTTTACCCTACTTCTTCCCTGGCCCAAGAACCACAAAATGTCTTTTCCTGGAATGGCTCAATTGCATGTAACTATAAATTAAAGATGAGCTATCCCTATACTGATGCCCTGTTCAAGACCCACATCAAAACATATCTGTCCCACATTTACAAAATGCATATTTGCTTCATGCTTAGAAAAACTGACATTTTCAAGCAGCTGCGTGCTTTGTGCTTCACTGAAAAAACAAGTTTTAGCTGCGGTTTGTGAAAGGTGGGCTGCTCTCACCAGAGGCACATACTTTCCCAGGAAAGGAAGGACTGGTGTCATTAAGATCTAGTTAAGAATGAATTGCACTGCTAAGACAATGTTTTGCAAGTTCAGTATCTAAATAATGAAAAAAAACAAAGACCACTCAAAACAATAAAACCTGTCATTTGTGCACAAGTTTAAACTGGAAGGCTGAAGCATGTCAGGTGGTAAAAAATGAAAAGCATTTCAAAGTGCCAGGGCAAACTAAATCTGTTTTCCCACAGTGCCATCTGCCCACCCCTTACCATAATGGAAAAGGTGTCTCAATCATATCAATATTTTCCCCAAGTCCTCTATGCATACATATCAAAAGTCATAGGAAAAAAAAAAGTCATGCAAATAAACAACTTCAGAATGAAATTCAGATCTCTTAAAATCAATGGCAGTTTTACCACTAGTTGAAACAGATAAAGAAGTCACACACGGCTAACAAGGCAGGTCATCAATGCCTACATCAGACCACTTCCAGATCCCATGCGTGGAAGTTCCTCTTGGTAAATGGAGCTTCCACTTACCTTTCTAAACTCCTAATTCAGCCTAGTACTTAAAGCCCTCGAGACAGAGGTTATTCACAGTTACACTAGTAAGCATCTATCCAACCAAGTTTTCATCTTCAGGGAAAACACACAAGTGAAAAACAAGGGACACATCCTCATTAGGAGGATCACACGACTGAGTTCTCCCTAACACTTGCTCTCAAATGTATGTTTCTTTCTGGTATTTGAGTGACTGAAGACAACATTCTACATTTTTCCTTAGTTTGAGGAAAAGTAGCACTGGATCTTAGATAATGGGGGATGAATGCAGGAAATGTCTCCAGGCTCTCTGCTGAGCATCACATTTTTATCAGTCATGGCACCCTCAACGCTCAGCAGCAGACAACTTGCTTTGGGAGTCCCAAAGACCTGGAAAATCCTCTGAATCCCTAGGCTAGCTTAGGATGACTGAAGGCCAGGGTGAGGTTCAGACTGGTATCTTCCAGTCTTGCCAATTCCTTCCACTCTGAAGCAGACGCTACCTACTCAATCTCTGAGGACACCTGAACTCTCTCTCCATGACAGCCTTGAAACCTGTCCTCTCCATAATTCTCATCTTCCAGAAGGAAAAAAAAAAGAGCCTCCAAGAACCACTCTTTTGGTTGAAAACATCTTCTTGCACAAGACAGCATATGTGCTACCTTTTGAGCTGAGGTGGTGTAGAGGTTAACCAACACCCAACAAATGGACAAGCTGTTCTTTTCAGTGTTTCCAGTTTCAGAAAGTCTCAGTCAGTTCTCTGGACAGAACACATTTTTAAAGAAAATGGGCCATAAAGCCCTCTACAGATGAGTCACACTGCCGAATATCAGAGCAGAACAATGGAGTTGTTGTCCTATCAGGGCTGAGTCAAAAATACTTGTTTTCATAAACCTTTTACCTGATTCTCATTCTTATTTGAACTGAAGTCCAGTGGGGATGGAAGATCCAGTTTTACTTCAACACTTTAAAGGTATGTATCAGAAGTGTATTACGAAAAAGGACGTAGTAAATGAGATTGTTGTCAATACAATATTGGCAGAAGCGGTGGATGCGGCTTTAGAAGGTGGTAGGCAAGTCATGGCATCATTCTGGATTTCTGCCTATGTAACGAAATCTTTTTTTGTGCATTATAAATATTCCTCTTTTCATGTATATACAACACTTGCGTATTATATGTGAAAAATATATCCACTCTGAATACTATTACTGACCACAGCTCTTGAAATAAAAATACATGACTGCAAAACCACTCACTTGTCTTTATTTCCAGCATTTCATGCTTATACAAGTCTTCATTAAAGAGCAAAACCCACTCCCTTGGAGGAACATAAGAGTATGTTACAACTGATGTATACAGGACAAAACTTTGTTGCCAAGGTATCTTTTTATCATCCTCATCTCCATACTCATCTGTGCTGAGTTAGGCTGTGCCCCCAACCAAGAGAAAACTCTGTCATGGGATGGCAGGGGTGTTTGGCCTAAATTCAAAATGGGTCATGATATTAGATGCCTGAAGTAATACATGATAAAGAGAGTAAATTTTCAGAAGTATTAAATATCTCTTCATAAAGAGAGACATAAAAAGAAGGAAATTTTTTTTTAAAAAGGCACTTTTTAATTTTGAACACTAGGGAAAAAAAGTAAAATTAAACTAAAGCCTACATTAAACCACTGACATGAAAAGCCCTTCAATAAGCCACACAACACTCAAAGATGTCAGATAAACAGTACAGTATTACAGACCAACTGGCTGGCATAGACAAATCAAACAATTTGTTCAAAACTTCTGTGGAGACGACGGCAGAGCCCAGAAGTTGAATATTTCAAGTGGTTATGCGTGTTCCTCCCTGAAGCTGGCAGCTAATCCTGTATGCGTTTTTTAAAAACCATTATGGAAATTGTCACGTTCTGTGACATGATCAAGGTTCCCCACCAAGTAAGGGGCTTTACTTAACCTCAGACCTGTTTTTGAGTTGTGCACACATCCAAGCACAAACATACAAACACAAGTCAACAGACCCACAGTGTCATGGAGCCAACAATATTCCTTCAAAGCATCAGGCGGGGAGAGGAGGCCAGAAGCTTTTGGCAGTGCTCAGACCTCCCAGTTTGAGAAGGGAGACTCTTGGGTTGCTCTGTGCACATTTTGTCAAATGATTTCAGACCTTGGGAACATGACGAGCTTTATAATCCCTCCATCTGTGCATCCCCTTCACTCGCCTTGGTGAGCATAGTCAAAGGATGGCGTGTGAGAGGATGCAGGGCAAGGAGAGGGGGCGTTTTTCCCTCATCCCCTCAATCCATCAAAAAGTGTCCATTTTCAGCACTTTAGGGTTACTCATTTATTCAACAGTTCTTCACTTTATCTTCCTGTAAACATGTTGCAAACACTTAGGCAGCTCCACTAGCCAGAGCAGTTCGGATATAGCCCCACCTGAGTCAAGTTCTGCGTCCCTTCCTTCAGGGCTGGTTTTGCTAAAAAGCAAAAGATAAAAAATACCGGATAGTTACAGGAATAGGTACAAAAAAAATTTCAGGACTAAGAAAGGACCATGCTACACAGTAAGCCCTCTTAGATACCAAAATAATCCCTGTTGCCTCCTGATTTCTCTAGATCATGTGCCTCATACTCATGAGGCTCTATTTTAACAGGTCATGAAGATACACCAGTGTAGTACAAACTGGCAAGACCCAGGCCCACTTGTTACTTTTCAAGTTATACACATTTCTAACCTTAGTGCCTTAGCCAAAGACATGCTAACTCCTTGGGAGGTAACCTACTATGGGTCAGTGTAGACAAGCAGAGTGCTGTTGATCTTTTGCCTGACCAACTAGGTGACTTTCTATGATGAGACAACTGTGTAAGTGGAAAGAAGCAATAATTCCCATTTATCTGACACTCATGAGATTGTGTCTGGAACATTGAGTTCAGTACAAGTAATACATTGACTTAACAGATCAAAATACATTTAATCTATAATTCCTCTGTGTTGGATTCCAGAACTCCTGGTTTATGCAGGATGAGCTTTGCAGCATTGATTCAGATCACAACACAGATTTTTCCGCAGGAACATCATTCCCTAGAGACATGACTACTTCTTTATTTGTATCAATTTCAGTTGGGATTTTAAGGGCAGAAAAATAGTAATTTTTTTCAATTACAACCATTACCAGTTTGACTACAGTGGATGCCTTTTATTATGTCTAATTCAAAAACAAACACTGGTACAAATGAATACAGACAAAACCTAGACACTATTATGTGACAAGCAAGACCTAATCATCAGGTTGGCTACAAATTGTGTCTAGTATTTCCATACTTTTGAGCTGTTTTTCCTTCTGTGTCTTCTCCCTCTTCTCACAAATAGGAAGAAACAGCACATTTTTTAATTGTATCATCAACAACCTAAGAATATCCAATAGCTTCTCTGTAGACCAGAACAAAACTCCCCTCCAGACGTTTCACATTTCTTTCACATTATTTTGTGTCTACTGTCTGATGACCAAGAGTTTATTCCCTTCCTTGCCATATGAGAGCAATAATAGAAACTCATCAAGTTTAGGATTTTCAAGAGACAGTATCTGAAAATAGTACTTGAAATTTCAACAGAAATTGCAAAATTCACATCTGCTGTACCTCACCACTGAGGTTCCTGTATACCAAAACCTTCATCTTGTTCATACATGTAAATAAGACATGCCAAGAACTGTCCCTTGGCAGAGGAACCAACTGCCCAGCAGCTCATATCCAGACAGCTAAGCCCTTTCACCTTCCCAGAAGAAGATGCCTTCAGCCAAATTAGTACTGGCGATGGCCACTGGCCAGTGCTTGTCTCCAGACGGTGCCCAGGCGTTGTCTGGAGAAGCACTGGCCAGTGTGGGCTGCATAGACAGGTATACACCAGTGCTCGGGGCTAGGCCTTGTCCCTGCTTAACCTGCTAGGATAAACCTGGCCACAACCTCCCACAGCTCTTGCATTTGCAGGCTTTTCCTCTCTCCTCGTCATCACAGAAGAATGGTCTTTGCTAAGACAAAGCACAACTGTACATCAAGGATCTTGTCAGCAAGGGCTGGAAAACAGCAGGTCAGGACTTAAGCTCTTGGAGTTTATTGTTGCTATTTATCAGACCTGACTATTTAAGGTGTCTTTTAAGGAGCAAGATGACTGTTGCTTTTTTCAGGAAGCAGATTGATAGTCACATGGGGAGGAATAGAGGGTAAAACCTGAAGTGTCTTTCAAGTTTTGGAAATACAGTATTAGGCAAGAGGTGACAGATCAAATACTGCATGTCTGTCACTTACAGCTGGGTCTCTACAGCTCCAGAAGACACAGATCTTATTTTAAGGTCATGTTTCCATACCCTTCTACAGCATCTTTGCACAACTTGATTGAGACACATGCCTGAGGGGCCACCTTGTACACGCTGGCCCCTACTGCCATTTATCATCATGCTGAAAGTACTCATGAATTACTCTCCACATATACTAGTTTATTTAGAGATTATTCGAGTTGCTGCGTGTGTGAACAGGGCCTTTCATTGAAAACCTGCAAGCAGCCAGCCAGAGGGAGGGAGGGCTTGTGGGGAAGCATGATAAAGTGCTTCAAGCAAGCGACACCCCAAACTGTTCCACCTCTGCAAAGCCAGCAGGTAGCCCACAGCATGAGGGAAACACCAACGCAAATAGCTGTCACTTTTTGCTTGGGGAAAACCAGGCATTCTGCATGTTTATTTAAACTCAGCTGACTATCAAAGTATACACACATAACATTGACCGTGGGTGCAGCAATGACTTGTTTCAGTGGAATCTTGTTTTCTATTGACCCTTTCCAGACAAATCAGAAACAGGCAATTATAGAGGGGGTGGGGGAGGAGGGGAAAAAGGCAGGGGGAGAGAAAAAACCCCAACCAAACCAAACTGACCAACCAAAACAACAACAACAAAACAACAAAACCCAAAACCAACCAACAAAACAAAACAAAAACAAACAAAAAAAAGCACCAAAAAACAGACCAGAAAGATGAAGAATAAAGCACACTTTACACTTTAGTATCTTGAAATAACTTGGAGTTAGTATTAACAGAGCCTGGGTTGGTGCCAGGTTTCCACTCTCCTAGAGGGAAGACTTGAGGATATGCTTCATTAATAAAGATACAAGACACCTAACATAGCACACAGCTATTTGCTCTGTGAATATTAATAACAGTGTTAAGTAATGTCATGCCAATTGCCTTACAACTGTAATTACAATTACACCTAAAAATTTGAATCCATAGGTGTGGAAGGACATTCATGTGCAGCTGTGTGTTAACAAATCACTGCCTGGAAGGACAGTACTAATCAGAGGCCTTGCATGAACCTCTCTGATCTTTCCACAATTTCCCATTCAGCCCTTGCTCTTACTCTGCTCAGAAGGCAGATCATGAGCCACCGATGACTGATATATGAAGGACTTAGTGCTATGATGAGCTTCAGCAGAAAAACCCATCCTTTGGCAGTGGAGGGAACATAGTCTTAGTCAATGTAGTGGTTATTAAAATGTAAAAACAGCAGCTTCCAATGTAACTACTATGGTATTAATGGATAACTTCTGAATTTCAAATCTGAAAAGTCTGAGCCAAAGATGTGAGTTTGTTTTGAAACATGAAAAAACTGTACAGGTGTGAGAGTTGTTGATGTATAGCTGGGGTAATTATGCCAACTAACTGCATTGACTAAACACATATACACAGATATATAATTACTGGTATCAACAGAAGTACAAAATTAGGCCACTTATTACACTAGTCTGTGTAAACTTTACACTTCTTAGCTAAGAGAACCCTAGTTATCTCTCAGGAGGTGACAATTCCATTTAATGACCCCCATCATGGTACCAGACAGAAGCACGTAATATCCCAACAGTCCCTTGAAACTAAGCTCACTGCATCTTGGAGAGACCTGACTTCCAGTTTCTGGCAGAAAGGCTAAAATCTTGACTGTTAAATGCATTCAAGACCAAAGACTGGTCCCTGCTAAATTAAATTTGCAGGAATAATATTAATGATAGACAGAACTACACTTTACTTCATCTGGATCTACAGATAGGATTATTTCATCATCAATAGAATTTAGGTGATGACTAGATGTCACCATGAACCATTGTCATTTCCAGGCCAGAATTTGTTCTGTTTAAAAATTCACCCTGGTATCAATACACACAAGGATCTTCTGTTCTTTGCACACTGACAACCATAGTGCTTTAAGCCATTTGTCTGGTGTCAACCACATTATTTCCTCATGCAGGGGAAGTGAAGAACAATGACCTTTGCATGGAGAGATGTCTTCAGTCTTAAGACTGGTGAAAAGCGATACTATACCTACAAAAAGGGTAAAAAGGAAGATCCAGGAAACAGCAGACCAGGCAGCCTTGTTCCAGTCCCTGAGAAAACTATGACATAAGTTCCTACAAAAGCTATTTCCATGCAAAAAATTGTCATGAAGCTGACTGAGATAAACCAACAAGGACAGACTGAAGGATCAATCCTGCTTGGCCAAACAACTTGTTCAGTAGATGAAAGAAAAGTTGTAGGTATCATCTACAGTGATTTTAGCAAGGTGTTTAACACAACCTCCCTCAAAATAATTTTTGACAAGCCATTAAGATATGGACTGGGGAGATGAAACACAAAATGCATGAGAAACTGACTAAACTTGAGCTCAGAAATTCAAAAGTTAAAAGGCTCAAAGTCATGTTGGCAGCTGGGCATAAATTAATTTCTTCTGGAGTCAATGCAGTTCAGCTTTAAAAGTGGTCTGGAGGGTAGGATTGAATGCACTGACACCAAATTTGAGGATGAGCTTCAGATGGGTGAAGAGGTAGAGGTGCTGCAAGAAGGAGTCACCATATAGAGATCTCAACAGGCTGTTGATATTTGGCCAGCAAGAATGAGGTTTAACATGAGGTTCTGCAGAGATAAATGTCAAGTCCTGAACCTGGGGTGGAATAATCCCAAGCAGGAGCACCAGCTGGGCACTAGCTGGCTGGACAGTTGCTCTGCTGAAAAAGGCACAGGGTGTCTTGGCAGACAGCAAACTGAACTTGAGCCAGCCATGTGCCCAGGCAGCACCAAGGGCCAACAGCACCCTGAGCTGAATTAGTGAGACTATTGCTGGTAGATGAAGGGATGTGATTTTCCTACTCTGCTTGACATCTGTTAGGCCACACCTGGAACACATTGTCCAGTCTCCCTCTTCCCAGTTTAAGAGACAGTGAAAGCCTGGAGAAGGTCCAAAGGGGACCAGGAAGACAGAGAAGCAAGAGAACTTTATAACTGAAAGAGTTGTGCTTGCTCAGACTTGAGCAGAGAAGGCTTAGGGTGGGGAAATCAAATCTCTGCTTCTCAATGCCTAAAAGGTAGTTGTGGAAAAGACACATCTCTTCATGAGGATGCACTACGACAGGAGAAGAAGCAATAGGCACAAGTGGCTTCAAGAGAAGTTCCACCTGAATATTACAAAAATCTTTGCTGTGAAAGCAACAAAAAAGTAGGATTAGTTGCCTGAAGAGTGAAATCTTCCTCACTAGAAATATTAACTACTTGGCTCAATGGCGCCTTGAATAATCTAATCTAAGACCCCGTTTTAAGGGGAAGTTGGATCAGATGGTCTCAGGAGGTCTCTTCTAATGTAGTCTTGTCTCTGTTTCTATGATACCTTTCCCTATCTTCCTAAGAGATACTTTGCTGTGAATGTCAGGGGAAAAATAGTCCTGAACTTTTCAATTTGGAGCAGAAAACAGTAAGGATCCAATAGCATTTGTTTGCCACAAATGTTTAAGATACAAAGAGTTAAAGATCTCTCTCACTAACTCAGACAGCAGCTCCAGCTCCCACATACCCAGACTTTTAATGCCCTGGGTTGCACCGTAACCTGGACACCTGGCAGACACTCTCCCTGCCAGGTTTCTGCCCAGTCTAACCCTGCCCAGAGGGGCTGTGAGTCTCATGCTTCTTGCTGGCCATGCCTCCACGACTACAATCTTGTTTCATGCTCCACATCACGTGCCGGCCTGAAGCACGAGCCCTGCCCTTCACCTCATGGGCATGGTCAGGCATGCATGGCCCAGCCTCGGAGTGGGAGCAGCAACCTCCCATGAAAGCAAATTAAAAAACGTGACTGCTACCAGTAAAGGCAAAACTGGCTGTGGCCAAAAGTCTCAGCCTACCAGAAGCCCCTATCATGGATTGAGCCACAAGCCCAAGAGGTGAACTAAGCTTCACAGATGCCCTACTCCAGGGTCAGCAATCAATATATAGCAATAACAAGGCAAATGATTGAGCTGTGCAATTTTTGGCTGGGCATCTTCAAACTTGCCATCCCAGTCTCCCTGCTAGGATCCATACCGAGATGGATATGACAAGGAGGGTGGTTAATCACTCATGCCAACATTTTCCTGTTCTGCACATGGTAGCAGGAGGCAAGGAGAGCCAGCTTCAGTGGGAGGCAGCTGGCAAGTGGGATGGCAACAAGCTTGAGCAGTGCTGGTGGCAAGTGGCTGGGGGAGCATTGGGGCCATCAAGTGCTGCAGCACATCTTTGGGGTGGCTTCCACCCATGTGAAATTGTCTTCATGGGGGAAGCCATGCCTGAAATACCTCTACAAAACTGCTTCCGATAAGCAGTCATTCCTACCCTGAGGAGCTGGAGACATGTCTAACCCCAAACTTCTCCCTGCCTGGCCTCAACCACTAGCTTGTAAGTGAGGGTGATAGACATCTCTGTCACTATTAAGTACAACGAGATGCCTGAGACAATGGGAACCCACTCAGTGCAACAGTCCTGGAGGTACTTGGGGTGATGTCCAGCTGTGTTTCACTTGTCCCCATCAGCAGGCTTCCAGGAGACCCTGTGTCACTGCTCCTTGTCCCAGCAACATGCCGGGGCAGCCACACAAGCTGTGGAGGAAAGCAGGAGAGTCTGCTCTGCCAAGCAGTAAACATGGAGCCACCTGGAAATTAGAAAATAGGCAGAGTAGGCACCTATTTTTGTGAAAATCGTCTGCAATTAGATATTAACTGATTCAGATCATGCACAAGACAACATGGGCTTGAAAAGAGACAACTTCACAAAACGACGATAAAAGGGGGATATCCTAATTGAGGGTTAAAAATGGGAAATCCTATGGTTGAAAGATAGGACATCCATCACAAGGAGATGGCACCTCCATGCTAAGAGAAAAAAACAACAGTTTCACAAGAGTTGAGACTACTCAGAAAGTGATACATTTTAAAGCTTTTCTTGAACCTGGGATGTTTTCTCCTTAACTTAGCAGACTCCAAGGTTCTTATCAGTGCCGGAAGTTTAGACAACTTGGCAATCTTCCTGAACATTTTCTTTAAAATGAATAAACCTGACAAGCACAATGTGAGTTACAAACTGCCTTGACTTCCAGGAATAAGAGGATGGTTCAAAGAATGCAAGCCTGGAGCCCCTGATGGAAAAAGAGCATATCTTATGGCAGGACCTTTCCATCCACACCCGTATTTTTTCAGTCAATTTTCTAACCCCTGCACTTTCGCTACCAGGCAGTTGGGATGTCTCTGTGCAGCAAGACTCATTCCAACTGGCAGCTCTGGATCAAAGAGCACTGGAAGCATTAATCAGTGTGCCTAATCACTTCCAATCGCAAGAAACTTTTCTCAGTGACCTGGCATATAAACACCGAGTCATTTCATTCACTGGCTGACAGAACAGAAACCAAACAATCCTTATCGTACCTAATTCATCTTACTCCTGTGGGTTATAGATGGATCAGCCTGCAATCCTCCAGCAGCAGTGGCAAACTTTAGGTGCTTTACTTAATCAAACTGATTAGCAACCTGTCTGTAGCGCCTTTTATCTGTTGGTGCCAAAGTAGTTTACAAGCATTAAGTGCACCTAATTTTGCGATAGTGAAGTAAGATGTGGTGACTATATTCCAAAGCACTTCCAGTAATGTGGGGGAGCTCTTGCTTTAAGGGGGTGAGGAGGTTTAAGGGAGCAAGTTTTGCTGATGCATGAAAACAGCTTTGAAAATTAAATGAGCGAATGGCAAAGTCAGTGAGGGAGCCCAGGAATTTTGATTGCCAGGTATCTGTGCTGCCCATATTCTACCATATGGTTTGTTGCAGAAGGAAAGCAATAATCAAACCGGACATCTGTGCCCAGAGCCTTATCTATTTGGGCACCATCCTCTGGACAGTCACACTCTGAGCACAAAGAAGGAGTGATGAGATCACCCCTCCCCTTGGCAGGTCTGCAGGGGGACATGGTGCCTCCTGCACGGGTTCAGGTTAATATGTGTGTGATTGCCACCTGTTTGGGAGTTTGCTCCCATGGTAACACTGATTTCTTACTTAATGCCAAGAGCAGAATAACAGCCCTGTCATTGTTGCAAGGAAAGCTGACAAAAAGCTGAGGCTGCTTTAGTTTTCCTTGGTTTTCACTTGGGTGCCCCTGACTTGGGGAAAAAAAAACCCAGAAATAATTATGTGAAAGGTCAGCCTGTTCCAGAGCAGCTTGTTCTCGCTTTGAAGGAGATGTGAGCGGTGGCACAGAAACCTGCTGCTACACCTGACAGGCTCTCATGGATAAGAGCTGGTGATGGAGCCCTACAGGAGCAGGTTGCAAACTTGCACAACATACCTTGAACTTCGCCCAAAACTATCCTGTTCTTTTCTTCAGTGCATGGTGCCAGAAGCAAGTCAGCTCCCTTTCTGCACTCTCCTAGACACCAAGTAATAATTTTTTACCTTGAGTGCAGGTGTTTTCAGGGAGAAGTGTGGGGAGGTGAATAAGGCCTGAAAGAAATGCACAAGCACGTGGACACTTCCCTCATACATCGATGCAACTCCATCTGCTGTGGTGGAAAGTTAAACGAAGGATTTCCTGGTGGAAAGGCTGCCAACTTGAAGCTTGGGAGAGCTGGTTTTCAACACCTGCTCAGCCACAAGCTTGCTGCCTGGCCTTGCACAAGTCACTCAAAAGCCAGATGTATAATGGTACTGACATATCTGGCTCCTGGAAGGAAGTCCATGACACCAAGCTGGTTGGCTGCAGAGGATTAGGCATCTATGAATAAGTCTGGCACGAGGTAACACATCCAACAATGGCTGCCAACCAGGGTAAGAGGAGATGCAAAATGACAGGAGCAAATCTCCCCCAGGTCTCTGCCATTTGAATCACACATCTCTGCAGGAACCTGCTGGTGGGGAGGGCAACAAGGGACTGGTTCATTCTCTGTTGGTTCAGCACCTGCAGTGGCTTAGCACATTATCACTCCTTGCTCCCATCTCCCTGCTCCAGGTTTCCACAACCATTCACAGACCCCAAACTGTGCTTTATCCCTTTGATTGCCAGTCCCAATCTGCTGCAGAGGGTAATAAACATGACCGGACAAGCAAGGGACAGGCAGGACAGCTGGAGGCAGTAACACTTCCACAAGCTTTAGAGAGCAATGCCAGGGCAGGTCCCTGAGTTACTCTTCTCTCCCTGCAGATGGCTAGGGACAAGGATTTTCCAGCTTTGCTCATCACCTGGTGGTCAGGTACTAGGAAGAGGGAGGCTTTGGATATGGGGTTGTGCACAAGCTCCAAGCAGCTCTCAAAAGGCAAGCAGAGCTGTATCTCTCACATTATGCACAGAGTGCAGTTTCTTTGCCGACCTGGCTGAGACAGCCGTAAGTTTTGGTAGTGTCTCAGTACCCTGGGGCTGCAAGGTCTCAAGCAGGCAGGAGAGAGTCATTCCAATGGTGTCCTTGCCATGCTTGCTCCAGGCTGTACACTCCCAACAACATCACTCCAAACACTGGGAAGCTGTATCAGAATCCTACATGCTTCTTGGGTTTGCTACCTTTTCTGTAGCTGCTCAGCTGGCTTTTTCCCGTCACTAAAATGGGAGTAAGGACAGCACCACAGTCTCACACAGATAACCAGAGACAAGCAGAGACTGAAATACTCCCACATATCAACCATTCAAAAGATCCCTCTTTTACCATAGATAAACAGCTCATATTGTAGTTTTTCTAGGTACTGGTAGTGAGGAAGGGCTCAGGAGCTGTAACACCAAGATCACCTTTTCCTACTCCTGACAAGTGACCAAAAAAAAGAAAAATCAGGGACTTCTGCTGCAAGGCTAAAACTGGAAATGCCAAAGTCATGAAAAAAGTGGACTGTTTTGACAGTGATGAAGAAATGCCATTAAGCCCTCCTGAATGAAACACAAACCATGCAGCCTGTGTGTGCTGAACAGCCTTCCTGACAAAAACAAGGGTCAGTTTCTCAGCTGGCACAAATCAACTGAAATTCACCAAGTTCAATAGAGAAGCACTGATTTCCTTAGGTGTATCGAGTGTAGTTCTCCTGCTGCTTCTTCAGGAAAACAGTAACCGTGGAGCCGACTTTTCCAAACCAAGAGGAAGCTGCTGGCAATGCCTTCTCTGCAAGGAAGAGGAGAAGAGGATTGCTGCTAGTCTCTCTTGTCCTGACCTGCTGTATTTTTGTAGTTCACATGATTAGCCTTCCCATTCTGTATTTATTCACTAATGTGCTTTGAAAGTGGGTCAAAATGAAACACTTGCTATTTTGCTGAAGCTCAAAAAGAAGGAAAAAATTAAGAGATAACCAAAACCTAATGTTTGGCTTCTCCTCATTCTCACTTTTCTTTTGACACAAACTTGTTTATCAGAACCCATTTAACTTATGAAAACCTTTATATGTGAGCAATCATTTTAATTAAAAAAAAAAGGTAAACAAACAATAATAAAGAAAGAAAAGGGGGGGGGGAATCATAGATTTTTTGATCCCACAAAAATACATCTAATTCAAAACTTGGAATGTAATTCAGGGATTTAAAAATTTTATTCCTTAACCCCCCACCATTCCTATGTTTTCTGTAAAAGCTTACACTTTTCAGATGGCTCAGATACACCATGGATGTGAGGATTATAATCATATCATCACCCTATGAGTTAAAGAATAAACATGAAACCTTCTGCCACCCATCAGTGAATTTATGTCAAATAGGTGAAAGAGGTTTGTACTTCAGTTACTCAGTCAGCCAAAAGAAAAAATAAGGAAAAACATCAGAAAATCGAGGTATGTTGTGCCCAGGAAGATCATGGCTTACTCTCACTATGCTGGAGGCCCTGGAGCATCACTCAGCCTGGGGAGTCTGGCCAGCCCTCAGCATGCCAGGAAGTGACAGATCCTTGCATCTTCCCAATGTCCAGCAAGGGCCCATGGCACCCCAACTGCAGCCAGCAGGATGGGCACAGACAGGAAGGGGAAAGCTTGGTGCTTCTTTGGCAGCTCAGCAGCTCTTCTGAGGAGCACACAGGAACCTTCTTCTCAGTGACATCTTCCTGGAAGGCAGATACGGATTATGGTTTGCTGCAAATAGTCCACTGCTATCATCTTCTCAAAGCCCAGAGATTCTGGATTTGATTTTTGCCCACTGTTGCTTTATCTGCTCAGACATCCCAATCTGAAATGGTGGCAAAGTGGCCACATCTCTGAGAAGCTTATGGATGGGAGCATGGGTTCATCATGAGAATTCTCTGCAGGCCATCCTGGCAGCAAAATAAGACATTTGGCAAGAGTCCTGCTGCTCCTCACCATTGGCAAGAGCCCTCCCTCTGTCACTGCAAAACAGGCTCCAGCCCAGAACGGAGCAGCCCCGGGACAGTTACTGTGTTGGAGCTCAGCCCTGAAGACATGCACCCACAGCTGCCTCCTGAACATGGCATGCCTGGAGAGACTGGGATGCAACAACCCAGGATGCAGAGAAAGAAGTGGGAAATCGTTTTTAAATGGTTAAAAAGAAACCTTTTGAATACCTCCCTCCTTTCTGAGCAGCTCACAAAAAGAAATGCTGCAGAATGTTTGCTTTTAATAACTAACATAATATCCAACTCTTTCTAAATAAAGACTTACCACTGATTGCCATCCCCTATGCTTGTCTCTTTTGAGATTGCTGTCCTTTCACTTCAGAAGGCAGGTGGAGAAGTGCCCAGTTCTGCACTGCTAGAGTTCAGCAAGTGAGTCAGGCTTGCTACAGGACCTCCAGGGACTGCTCAGCTGTGGAGAGTGGATTAAAGTTTCCATATTATTTTCATCTTGGATGGTGTCAGATGGCTCTGCGTCGGGTGCTTTGTTCCAGTAACTCCTTCACACTCATGCAGATGAGAGGGGCGCTCACCTCATGTAACTTCAGACATCCAAAGTGCCGGAGTCCACATCTCAGCCAGCTTCCTGATCTTCTGCATAGTTGCTGAAGGCAAAGTCGTTACCAGAGGGAAAGTCAGATATCTTAGATGCCTGCATTTTGACCTGATAGTTTACACTACACCCAGTGTTGTGGTAGAACTGCCCTACCCCAAGGATCCAGAAATGAAGGTGCTGGGGAGTATCAGAGCTCTGAGCATAAAGGCAGAAAGACCCAAATGCCTTTAGTACACTGCACATCAGTTCATTTCACCCATGACCTCCACATAGTAAGCCCAATGTTATAGACTTAACCCACAACCCTAGAGAGACATTGTTTTCCCCTTAAATCTGTAAAAGGATATAAAACTTCTGAGGGTTCCTCCTTACTCCACACCTTCTGATCAAAACTTTCTTCCACTAGAAGTGGCAATCAAGTCACCCTCTTGCTTGTCTTCAGCCCAATTAACCAAATGCACTGCGGTCCACAAACCTGGAGTTCTAGTTTGGCAATTCCAAGTCATCTGTGGTTTTCTTTTGAATTCCTCCTGGCAGCTCCCCTTCCTTCAAGTGCTGACACCAGGCAGGACACAGTCACCTCCCTGTTTCTATTTGCTCTCTAGAGTTGCAGAAGTCCCTTTTATCTCACAGCTCCACTGAGAGTTCACCTTCACATGATTACACAAAGATCCTGTGAACTCCCTCCCTGACACTGTCCTCCCCAGACTTTAGACAGAACCTGAATTCTTTGTTTCCAACATATTCAACTGCCATAAATGAGTGTGGGGTAAGGGAGTTTTTTGCACTGGTGCTATTTAATTAGACACCAGCCTACAAGGGCTGGTTACATCCTTACCACTAAAGAGAGTGAGAGAATATTCCCAAACACTGCTAATCAAATCATCTTTGCTGTTACACTTCTCATCCTCTTGGTTCATACAACCAGCACATTCCTGAACGAAGGCCAACAGGTACCACTCCCAATAACCAGCTGGTTGCAGTCCCCCAACATAGGAAGCTGGAGAGTTTATGCTCAAGCTGTCCCGTGCCATTTGGCAAAGTGCCAGCAAGCCCTGCATGCATCAAACTGTTTTGTCATATGTACTAGGGCTTCACTACAAGAGGGACATTGGCCTATTGATCTAGACCAGTCTAAAACCCTGCAAACCTGACTAAAGTCCAGCTGAGGTATGGATGTAAGTCTTTGAGGACAGGAAGTGTTTCTTTCTTAAAACGGAAAGTGGGTACAAGCTGCTGCAAAGACAGATCAAGCCCAGGAGGTCACTGAACTGCTAAAAGCTCTGAGTGCTGGGTGGGATCAGGTCACCAGGCCCAGCTGGCAGGAAGGATAGGGCTGCAGGTAACTCATAGAATCATAGAATGGTTTGGGTTGGAAGGAACCTTAAAAATCATCTGGTTCCAAACCCCATGCAATGGGCAGGGACACCTTCCAGTAGACTAGGCTGCTCAGGGTCCTGTTCAACCTGGCTTTGAACATTTCCAGGGATGGGGCACTCACAACCTCTCTGGGTAACCTCACAGCAAATAATTTCTTCCTAGCACCTAATTTAACCATATTCTGCTGCAGTGCTCTGTTTGTGCTTGCATTTTAATTTCATCCCCATACTGAACAAGAAAATGACATTATTTCACTTTATTTTCCTTATGTTTCTGACACATTACTTTCCTCTTCATTCCCCCAGTTACTGCACTGTTCTGTGATTTCGCAAACTGAGCTCTTCTCTGTCTTTGCCTTCCTGCAGGATCCCATGATGCACAATTCCCATGGGCTACGCTGCAACGATGGGCCAGTCCTCAGCCATTAGTTAGATCAGGGCTGGCAGTAGGCATCACACATTCCCGTGGTCATGGAAGGCCCATAATAATCAAGGTAGAGTTGTTTTGACCACCCATACTTAAATTTAAATAACAAGCCCAATTTCATCCTCCTTCTGGAACAATTCAGAAGCAACACCACATGATGAAAGGAAGAGAGAACAGATGGGTTTGGTTGCCTGCATGCTACCAAGGCAAACTTCATGGAAACTCAAAATAAAAACCCAACCCAAAACACCATGACTATGTGATTCATAAATTCTAAAAGCCAAGAGAAACCAGAAAAATTATTTTGTCTGATCTCCTGTCTAATAAAGACCACAGAATTTCATGCAGTGATTTCTGCCTCAAGCCCAGCAATTTGTGGTTCAAACAGAGTATCTCAACCAGCCCACTGTCCACCTTTGATGTGAGGATGTCCAACGAGGCACTAACCACTTCCCATGCTGTCAAGAACTGGCTCTTCTACAGGCTGCCTGCATCACTTCACCACGGTATAACTTGCTGTAGCCTTCCCAAGGCCATTACAATATTTAAGCATTTTAATCCTCTCTATCAGAACTCTCAAACCATTCAAACCAGAGAAAACAGAGGTTCTGAGGCACAAAACAACAAGCAAGTGCACAGCAAGAGAAGGATAGCAAAACAGCTCTAGGTAGCCTTCTGCTGTGATTAAATGGATGAAACCTACATTAAAATGCAACTCAAGGTTAAACCAGTTAACACAAGTTAACACACTGGAAAAGTTATTTTGGTTCAAAACAAAAAAAAAAAAAAAACCAAAACATTTCAAATGTACATCTATCTGTGTGACTTACCAGGAAAGCACGTTTGTTTGGTTACAAAAGTAGTTTTTGCTGCAACTTACAAAGCTTGCTACAGTTTCATAGCCATAAAAATTCCCCCAGCAGACACCTTGAGTCGAAAGAACAAAATCCACTTCAAAACCAAACCCTGCAAGTTCAGCCCACTAAAAAGACAACTTACTGCTGAACACCCCTTCTGAATTTTTGTTTCCAAATTTCTGTGGTTGGTGGTACTGATGGGGCAAAGCAAACTTTTTTCTCCTTTCTTTTTCTCTTCTTCCTTGTATCTTGTAAGTGCAGCACCTGATGACAACCCTGGTGATTAAAGGTCCTCCATCCACAGATCTACAACAGCCCAAGTGAAACCTTGAGACCTCTCTGTAACATTAGCCTGTGTTGGGAGGATGGGAGGGGGCTTCAGGCATCATGTTCTAAATCCACTCCCATTCCTGTTCACCACTGAGTAACCATATTCACATTGAATAAAACCAGACTAGAAGGTTCATTCCAACAGTGTTTCTTTTATTGCCACTTTCAAAGAAGTGCTTTCTCACTTTCTGCCTGCATTTGTGCTATGGCCAAACTCAGGCTGAAAAGCAAATTCTCAGGATGGGTATCGATGGTCCCACAGTTCAGACTGCTGTGATGAGCCTGGCTCCATTTTCTGCTCCCTCAATGGAGGGATTAATCTCACCTGCAGAGCTGGTAAAGGTGCAAGTACAGCTCCAGTTTGTGGAGGTCCTCAGCAGGCTGTGGTCAGTATGTGCTGCTGATAACGGCACTGAATGTTTGTGTAGGGTGACTTGGGGGCCTGAGGCCAACACTTAATTACACACTTTTACAGCCATACACTTCCCAGCTAGTGAGGTGATAGCAGTAACACCTCTAGCCATGGCTTTCCCAACCATGGCTCCTGCTACCTGCACAGGACCATGGAAACAGGAGAAGCACCTGAGGGGAAAAGAACATGACATGTAGGCTTACAAGTTAGACACTCCTCTAACAGGCCAGGTCTACACAAACCATCTAGTGTCTTATTGCATGTAAATTTTCAGACTGTTTTAAGGCATGGTTAAGGCGCTCTTCTTTGAGGTTTAAGGTACCATCCTCCTGCGCACAGAAGCTCTTACATCAATTAAAATCCTTTTTTTGAAGTGTTGAAGTGTACAGGTGCAATCCAAACTGGCACAGCCTGCATAAAACAACAGCCCACCTGAAGCTCTACCTCATTTCTGTACCCACAGATCTGCAGAAAACAATGCTGCTGTCACAATGAAAAGATGCTGTATTGCCACAAAACTGCACTGGCACTGAGGGAATTCATACTTAACAGTGGTTCAGCTGAAAAGGTAGTGCTTCTTGAAAAAAAGCCTAAAGCCTGTTTTTTGAGGTTCTGGGTAACCAACAGTTAAAGTGTTCTTTTCAAATCATTCATCCTAAAGTGGTCATAGACAGCAGTAGTGATTCTCATAGTACAAAAGCAGAAGAGTGAAACCCCACATCCAGTTTAAGCCTCACAGTTTCCATTACTGCTACTGTAAAGACTTTTGCAACTCCCATTTATTTTTCATCATTTCAGCTGCTAGTTTGCGGCAAATATTTTAGGGAAAAAAAAAAAACAACAACAAAACCCAAAACTCCAGAGACTGCCCATCCTTGACAGGAACAGTCCTGGCATGCCTGGAATGTGTAAAACCACAAAAGAGCCATTTCTGTTCATATTACTCCTTATGAAATCCCCTTTTAAAGAAGACTCAGCACTGGAGGCTTCAACCACTCAGCAGAGTCCCTTTAGGATTGCCTTTTGCTGTGAAATGTGATTATCAGACAGAATCCAGGCAGGTTTGGGTATCTGACTGTTGTGCCCTTTGCTTTGAACCCTGGGACCGTTATGTTCACAGCTGCCAAAATGGCCAAGCCATTCTCCTCCCCTCCTCTGCCCCCAGGTTCAGGGTAGATAAAAGCTGCACAAGGCTCGCTGCCTTACCAACACCAATTTGACTGTCAATTTGACTTATAAGGAAAAAAACCCCAAACATATAATAAAACCCAACACCACACACAACGATTATCACTGTTACCCACACAAAAGCCAGAGCAACCACAGTGTGATTCAACAAGACCCAGGCTGCAGTGGATATCTCTGGACACACACACGAGACAATGCACACATGGGTAGTGCAGTTCTGCAGTTCTCTGACATGTCCTTTTCTCATGCTGTTTCTACGAGGTTTTTTTCACCCTCACTACTTGTTGTAGCACCAGTGCAATGTTGCAGCTGGGAGCGGTTGTGGGAGCCTCATGTGAGCATGGCTTTGATCAGCCCTTGCACTTAGAGGGATACCTACCGGGCACAGGCTGAGCAGATGCCCAGAGAGTTGTGGATACCTCATCCATGGGTTCAAGGCCAGCTTGGAAGGGATCCTGAGCAATTCAGTCTAATGGAAGGTGTCCCTGCCCACAGCAGGGTGTTGAATTAGATGACCTATAAGGTCCCTTCCAAACCAAACAAGTCTGTGATTCTACGTGAGCTTGCTTCGCTGAAGTGAGGAAGTGACCAACTCATGTCACTGCATTAGTGCAGTGATGCGCACAACATCCTTGTGGTGCCTCAGGATGGTCAAATCCTGCTCCTGTGTATGTTACTAGGTAAACTTCTGATGTAATCTTCTTGATTTTTACCTCTCTTCTTTCCTTTCCTGAGCTTTCTGAAAGTTTATGGGCTTACCAGTTAGACCATCACTACAAGCACATGTAGTGATCTGTAGTGTGAGGTTCATGTGTAGCTTGAACTTCAAAAAGCATCAGAGCAATGCCAGGAAAGGCTGAAACACAGTGCCTGTTAACACCAATTTCCAGCATTTATTGTTTGTTTTTTTGCTCCATTTTTCATGGAGACCTGAAAAATGCAAGAAACACTGTAGTTCATAAGCAAGAGGTAAGAAAACACAGGCAAAGTAGTATTTTGTACAGAACTGAAAAAAGAAAAGATAAATGATAAGCAGGAATTCCCCAGTGGGCTGAGTTTATCAGTGTGATTGCTTTCAGGACTTTTTTTTCTTGTTGTACCACATTGATTTGCATACAAAGCATCTTTAACAGGAAATATCATCTGTTCTGGAAAAGAAAAAAGAAAAAAAAAAACCAAACAAACAAGAAGGATAAGGATTTTTACTGTCAAGAGTAAAATGGCTTTTAGCACCATATGACATGCCAAAAAGCCTCTCTCCTCATGAGAGCAACTTGCAGTAGCACATTGCATCTCCTCTTCACTCCCTGCTCTGTATCCCATCTCAGGGGCAACAGTGCATGATGCAGCTCTTCAGAAGAGCTTCCAGAGTTAGAAAATCTGAAAATAAAATAAAAACAAGCAGGTGAGTAGATTTGCATTCCAGATTCACAATTAACACAGCACCAAATCAGCTTGTAGGAAGTGGAGGAGTAAAAAGGAAAACCACCAACTTGAAAATGCAAATCTTCACCCTACTACAATCACAAGCCACAGCCAGGATTCCTACAGGCTGGGAAGGTGCTAGTAAGAACACATTTTTCACTACTTTTTCAATGTGGTCACTTCATGAATGCAGCAGTGGCTTGTGATATGTGGTTTCATTCCTATACCATATATAGTCAGTTTCATTTCCTGAAAAGAACATGAATGGAAAAGCAGAAAACCTTCAAAATGATTGTACAGGTCCTTCTGTCCTTTCTTTCTCCTTTTGGTCTTTTATTACTACCTGGATGCACTAAAAAAACCAAGCATTTTATAAATCAGTACAGCAGAGAAAAATGGATCTTTTCCCAAGGCTCTTAGATCTTACAGAATATAGGTTGCTGTTTTGAAACTCACACACAAACTTGGTGGCACAGCATGAAATCACAGCACTTTGTTTCAGTACAGTACACATACATAGATACATACTATTCCTCTGCACATGGCTACCAGGAGTCATGCTTCAACCTCAGCAGGGAGCCCAGAAAGCAAGATTTGTTCCAGAACTCTTTGCAGCGGTATTGCAGGACCTCAGCTATCCTTGGCCATCAACAGTCACAGCCCCACAGGAAGCACAACGGCGAGTAAAATCTTGCTTTACAGATGAGTAAGTGAGATGGAGTAGTTATAACAATACAGCTCTTTGCTTTTTTCTGCAGAACTCAGGTCATAGCCTCATCTGTCTGGGCTCTGTCCCTCTCCCTCAGAGGGCCCACATCATTAGCAGGGACTATAGGTCTTTTCCACTCCAGGAATCCTCCATGCTTCTCTTCCCTCCTGGCTGCTGAGAAACACTCAGGCTTGCCAAGTACAGTTACATCATCCAGGCACAGGCCAACGTCCCATCCGAGCAGCTCTGCTGCTGCTCGAGAGCAGAGCTGGCAGTTGTTGGGACCACAGGAAAGAAACGGCAGCAAACAGAATGCTGGGCTGCAGAAGCAGAAGCACAGGCAGGAGATCTCAGCACTCACCAGACCACATGTAGATACTGTATCTAGTTTTGGTACAGGAAATATGTACAATAAACACACTGACAAACCAGAGCAAGTGAAGTAGAGGAACACCAGGGTGGCCAGGGACCTGAACGGAATCAGCTATGGGAGATGGGCTTGTTCAGCCAGGGCAAGAAATGGCTTTGAGGGATCCAGAAGCAGCTGCAGCAGCAGCAGGGAAGTTATTGAGAACACAGAGGTTCACAGAAGCAGGACCTGACCAAATGAATTCATGAGCAACTTGATCTGATCTCACAGCTGACCTACCCAAGACCCCTTTCAGGCTACATTATCCTACAGGCCATCTTCCAACTGCCACCAGTGCAAAGGCTTTGGAGAAAGGGTAGGAATTAAGGTGCTTGAGGACTGTGATATTCCCCCAGTGTAAGACGTGGAGAAACAACCACATCCCAAGACCATGAAGGCCCAAGAAAGCACTGCTGGCACCATACTTTATGCTCCCCTCAGGACATGACACTTGCATGTCCCACAGTGACCCACATGAAACTGTTCATCTGTGTGGCCAAGGAACCTTTGTCTGTGACCCATCTGCAGCACATAAGACCACCTCCCTCCCCCCTACATGCACACATTCATGGAACAAGCAGGATTCCCTAAGCCTCATGTATAGCAATGACCACAGAATGGCACTCCATACTGCGTGAGGCTGCAAATTCTATTCCATGGGATGGTGATGCCTCAAAGAACCTTCTCTGCCCCACAAGCTGCAATGCCCTGGTATAGGATGAGTAAACTACACTGTAAACATGGCTGTCCCCTCCTCTCCATCCCTTATGTCATAAGGGGTGTTGGAGCAATGTCTTGCTTCCAGTCAAAATAACTTATGTGGCTAAAAGACAGGAAATGTCACAACCGAGGTGAAAATGGATCTTACAGACAGCAATACTGAGCTCCATCTTCTCAGACAGATCCATGTAAACCACAAGACAAATGTCACATGTGCAGGAGAGGAGGAGGTGGAAAAGAAGAGGTTCATCTCCTTGTCCCAAGTCATGCAGAGCTGTAAGTGGCAGTGTAAGCAGTCAGTGGTAGAGCTGTAAACCAACCTCCTCCTCTCTGACCCAAAGTCTTGATGCTCCCTGTCCCCTTCATGCCTCTTCCTGATAGCCAAGCCATGCCAGGAGGTAAAGCCGCGCTCCTCAAGGTGTACATAACCATATTTTTTTTGGAAACTATTGCCTAAGGGATGCCAGGTGCCCAGAGAAGTCAGTGCTGACCAAATATCATCTTTCAAAAATGCAAACTTGCATACACATTAAGAAACCTGTCCAGCTTAGACAATACACACACCAGTGTGTTTTGAGATGTGCTCTAGTCTTACAGGGCCTTAGGGGGCTCTAAGGGTTTAAACACATGTGATTTTTTTTCTTCCTGGAAGTGAGACCAGCAAGCATTTTTACACCTACCTATTCATAGGGGTTTATTTTCAGTAGAGAAGGGGGTATCAGATCTCTCAGTTTCAGCTTCTGCTGAAATTCCTGTGTGACCCAGGACAGCTAATTTCAAGCAGTTCTGAGTCCCCATAGTTACTTGTGCTAAACTAAATTTCTCTGACTGCACCCATACCAATGTCTGCACAAATCAGCAAGAGAAACACAGCTTCACCCAAAATCAGTACCTTGGTACAGAAATAAAGATTAAGAAATCCACCTCTCCTACTTGTTGATTAGTGAACTCTTGAAGCCAGATATGCCTTCAGAAACAACTTCCCTCTTACCACTCTCCCATTCCTCCATCCTTTGAGCTAGTTCTCAGGGCAATACTTTGCAGCCTTGTTTGCCAGAGGAGAAGGATGCTTTCTGTCTGGGAAGCTGGGAAGACTCTGCTGGAGCAGAGCAGACCCCGGGCATGCAATTACCCAGGCAGCAGCAACAATATGTTAATTCACTGGATCACTCTGAAATGAAGCACAGTGCAAGTCTCTGGGAAAAGTGAAAAGGAGCCTGTTAAGGAAACTGTGTGAAGGCCTTGTGCACAGCAGCCCCTTGGAGTCCAGACAAGGATGGACTTTGCACAGACATCGTTTTTAGACCTGAACTGGCAGCCAGCATGTATCCTCTTCCCACCACAGGGCATCCAACAGGACTGATGGGAACCACGCTCAGTGCTGACAGGGGACAACATCCTTATTTTAAAGAGCTGCAGACATATGGATTAGTCCCTGCAAGGGATGCCTCATGTGCAGTGCATTCACCCTGGGCAGATCACAGTCAAAAAGCCATGATGCCATGTGCCCTCTGTCAGTATCCAGAGCTTTCTCGCACTTTTGTGTCTCCTTAAGTAACTCCTGCCCTCCAGCAACAAACAACAAAGCAAACACAGCAAGGACAGGAGACAGAGACTGAAATGGTCCTTCAGTGAATTTGCTATCAGAAATCAATGCCCTCAGAAGGTCCATACTGACTCACTACCTCCTGGTGCATCATCCTTTGACTACTAATTCCTCCAACACCCAATTAGAAACCAAAGCCCTGCAATGGCATCATGGTGGGTAGTCTTGCATTCCTGAACCAGAAGGGGTGCCTTGCTGCAAGCAGGAAAACTGCCTTCCTTCCTCAGGAAAACGGGCAGGGAAAGTATCAAGAAGATCTCCACTATCTCCCTATGTTGGACAGACTGTCCACCTGCATGCTTTGAGTGCAGCTTCCAGATGACTACAAACCTCCTTGAGGAGCATGAAATGATTTTAACACAGGCAAGTGCAGCTTTAAACCTGTGCAGCCTCTTTTAGAAAACTTTCTGTTGCAATCCTTACAAAGATCAAACTCGCCAAGTGGAAGAGTTGCACACCAAAGCTCTTTCTGCATAAGGCTATTGCTCACAGAGCTTATATACTGAGGTCAAGGCTCATCTGTGCCAACACACCTCTTCAGGAATGCAAGTATGGCTTTCATGCATACATCCAGCTGCTACCCTGAGGAGCAAGGGGCAACAAGAAATTTAAACTCGGCCCTTAGGTTGTACCAAAACTCCTCTGAGTTCTTGCAGAAAGACAAATCAACAGCAGTGAACATCTAGAGAAACTGCTTACCAGCTTCCGCTATGCATTGGATTTTTCAGAGACTGTTTTTTGAGTGTAAGACTAAGAGAAACCTTGTTTAAAAATGCATCTGAGTTTTGTTCTCCAAGGAGATGGGGAAAGCGAAACACAACACTGAGCTGCAAAAACAACTGCACCTAGCCATGAGCCCTGGCCTTTGCAGAACTCCTGGTGGCTGTCCCTAAATGGGAGCACTTCATTGCCAAATGACATGCCTCAGACGAGATGAGTTTCCTGAAAAGCACTGACAACCTGTGGTTAAAAGCTCAGTTCACAGAAGCAGCTAAACAAGTCTGCTTTCTGGGTTTTGAGCTGAATTCAACACTTTCCATGTTTGCTCTCTCATAGGTTATCTGAGCTGCACAATCAGCAAAACTCTCACTGGGGCTCAGCTACCAGGCAGTCCGTAATGGAGTTGTTCTGGAGGAAAACAGAAGTGTTACCGTGCTCATGGCTGTCCCAATACAATTAGTCATACCTGATGGAGAGATACGCATCCTCACAGGGCTCCTACAGCCTTGCCAACAGATGAAGTCAAAATGAAAACATTCTAACTATCAACAACCAACCTGAAAGCTGAATCATGAATTCTGAAAGCAGTCTTAGTGCTACAGAGATATCTTCTCTGGAGAAGAAGACATCTGGGTTCCTTCCATCTGTCCTGTGTTTCTTCTTCCCATATAATTTCTTGATACTCCTCAGTGAAATAAGATTTCTTCTTTCATCTCTCTCAAGCAACACTCCTCTGCTCTGGCTGAGGGCTGCTGCAGGGTCAGAAGAAGAAACCACACTTGAGGCAGGAAGAGGTATAGGCAAGAGATTGAGTGGTGGGAAACAACATCCCAGTTATCTTCTCTACATGACCTCAGACAAGTTCCCTAATGCTGCTTTGCCTCATTTCCCCACTGAAATAGCAAGTTTTTCCACCATGTTGGCTGACTGCCATGAGGATCTGTGTGGCAGACCTGGTGTTACCAACCTGGGGTTAACACTGACAATAATCAGAGGAGACTGATCCTGTGTCTTAAGCTTCCCTCCCATGTCAGCATTTTGTTCAGTCACTTGGTGATCTTCAGCACAACCCTGACCATGATTTCATGCAGAACTTCTACACATACGCACTTCACAAACATCTCTGTTGGAGTCTTCTAGCTCCAAAGGTCTTGGCAAGCAGTTCCTATCACAAGAGCACAACTGTCAGACTGGCAGCTTGGGAAGTCCACCTTCTCTCTTCAGCACTTGAGAGACAGAGTTTCATAAGACACATTTTTGCATTGACACTACTGAGTGATGGAGAAGACTGTCAAAGGAATGGCTGGAGTTCAGCTTATGGTTGGTCCCAGGGACAGAGCATCAGAATGTCACTCAGTTGTTGATCTAGCTGGGATGTTACCTGGCCAGGAGGCCAGGTACACTGATCTCAAAGGGATCCTGTGCTCACTGCGGGGAGGACTCTGGATCTATGCACACATGCATGATGGCGGAGCTGGGATCAGACACCCAGCGGTTCCTCTTGATAACCGCTATGGAATTAATTTGGAAAAAAAATTTCTTTTTCAGAAACCTCTTCCCTGGCACTGACAATTCTTTCCAGATGCAATTTGCCCTGCCAGGGCTCACAGCAAGGTGCAAGGGGAAGCATGCCCTGCTTCACCTCCTCCACCCTGCGGGTGGCCGGCAAGACAAGAAGCTGCTCGGTGGCTCCACATCCTTTCAGAGCTCATAACCGAACCCAAATCTTCCAGATTTGGGTAATTCCCAGTCAAGTCTCAACCAAAACCACACATGTGCACTCACAACAAAGGGCGGACACACATCGTGAGTGGGAAGCAATTGCTGTAGACTTCCATGGCAGTTGTGCATGGTGATTTTATCACCCTTATCAGCTGCAAAAGCATTTAGGCCCATTATGAGAAATACTGGAGTATTTTTTAAAGGGTGCAGTAGGTCGGGGAAGCAGAAAATCAGTGTCAGCCATAAGTAAGCATTCAGCACACCAAGCAGGGGCCCTTGCTTTGAGCGAGCTGCCTCCCATGGGCACAGGGACATTTACACAGCCCCAGGCTTCTGCTGGAGTTGACCGGCAATGCTGGGCTCCCCAGCAGCCCCCCAGCCCAGTGAGTTCTCCCCTGCACAGAGGGATGAGCAGTACTCCAGGGAGCGCAGCGACAGTGAGTGGAGAGCACTCGCCTGTGCTCTCTACAGAGCCGATGGAAGTAGGTCAATCCTTCTGCTTTATTGAACCTTTTGGCAGGTCGGTGCTGTGCTGCCGTCGCCGCTCGCAGCTCGTCATTTCTGCCGCGTGACAGCCACATCGTTCAGAAGTTAACGAATTCAATACATCTAATTAAATCAAACTTGGCATCCATTCAAAACCCATCTCGTGGCTTTTTAATTTTTTCCCTTTCCCTTTTTATTCCCTGCTGTTGGTCGTGAGAGACTCATGAGAGGAAAGATGCAAAAGAGGGTTGCCAAGGGGTGGGCTAGTTTTTTACCTCTTTCTTTATCTCCGTTTTTTATCTTTGTCTTTTTTATCTTATCTCAGTTTTTTATCTCTGCTTTATCTCAGTTTTTATTTCCCTGCTGCTTTCCTGTCACAGAATCATAGAATCATTAAGGTTCAAAAACACTGCCAAGATCATCAAGTTGTTGCAGAGCTGCTGTTTTCCTTAAGGGAATACAACAAGCCCATGTGACATCACTTTTTATGCCTCTTTCCTCCTCCCCTACCCCAGACAAAACAACCCTTTCCACCTTCTTGTAAGCTTTCCAAAGAGTCAAACGCACCTGGCTCTGCTACTAACATTCACCACACTGAACATGGACTTGGCAAGCAAGCCAAGCTGGCATGGCTGGCAAAGGGAAGGCACATGCTGCAAGGTGGGAGCACACCTGCCACCACTAGACTGAGTAAAGCCAGAAAGCAGCAGGGAGACCACTGTAAACAGCTCATGCCAGCCAGGGTCTCCCACAGTTGCTCACACATGCAGCTCCTGACTTCCACCATACACCAACACTGCTTGATGGACATGGTCATGAACATGGGATAACACAGAAGAAACCATCCAAGACAGGATAGTGAATGGCCACAGAGGTCTTGAAAAAG
The DNA here is from genome assembly GCA_013399695.1 of Formicarius rufipectus. Classification (NCBI taxonomy): domain Eukaryota; kingdom Metazoa; phylum Chordata; class Aves; order Passeriformes; family Formicariidae; genus Formicarius; species Formicarius rufipectus. Next base: position 903,754 of record VXAU01001251.1, read on the forward strand.
ACCACAGGATGAGGAGCTGCCATTTGGATGACATCCTTGGAGACACGAGGATACGCTCGTGAGCTGCCCACACTTGCCCTCTTCCACAGACCAACACGACACTGGGATCAACCTGTCCAACTTCTCATGTCTCTTCACTATGGCAGATCTTCCATTTCTGCCATGTCCTCCCTACTCTGTGACTTCCACCTGGAAGTCAGGACAGAGCCTGCTGCCTTTCTGTGCCATAACTTACAGATGCCAGCAAAACTGCCATGCCGGGTTGTGGCTAAAGGTGCTTGGATCACCTCAGAACATACCTGAGTGTGGAGAAAATTCATTATCTTTTCCATATCCCTCAGGTCCATAGCCTGGCTGGGCTAGGGAACTAGGACTAGGGAATACACCAGGTCCCACCAGACCAAGTTATTTATTTCAACCAAGCAGCTTCCTGCTTAGACTTATATGAAAGAGCTCTCTACTAAGAGAGGAGTATTTTATATCTGTATAATGGCATTTTGCATAGAAATTCACCTGCAGTCTGTTCCCTGATATCTCCTCAAAGCCATACTTGGCTTAACTGTTCAAAATGCAGCTGTTTGCCTTCCCATAACTGTAGTATTTCCTCTCCTTTAATCCACCCTCCTTCAAAATAGTTGCTAAAATACTCAAAACAACTCTGGGAAGCTCTTCCTCCAGGCTTCTAAAATGACACCAGGCTGCAGTGTTGCTTTGCTGGCCAGCAGAAGTTGATGCAATGGAAAGGCTCCGTCTCCCAGAGGTTCAACTGCAGCAGTTGGGTGCTGCTCTCCTGGCAGGAAAGGACAGTTCATGCAAAAGCTATCACTCATGCCTTCCTCAGGACTAGGAAAAGCACTTTGAACTCCTCTGGGATGAAAGGCACCAGGAGAGTGCAAAATAACCCTCTCTCCCATGACAGTGGATGTTACACGAGTCTCTCTGTGAGCACAGGAAGTCATTTCTTTGCAAGCAAGCACACAGGAAAGATGATGCACAATGCTCTGCCATGTTCAGGATGAGCAGTCCCCTCTGACTCCTTCCTCACCTTTAGCATGAGGGCCATGCCCCAGGCTGCACACCAGCACAGAAGTACTTCTGGGTTGGAGGAGAGTAATGGGACTACAGGATACCAATTCAGGGCAACTACCTTGGCTGCTGTGAAACAGCATATCTTGCCCAGCACCACCATCTGTCAAGAGTCCTTCCCATGTGCTGGCTTGTTCTGTCACACATTATATGTACTTCTACATTTCTATACATTTCTTTCATACTGATCAGATATGAGCAGGGAAGTTACATGCCCTCTGTATGACAGAAGCCTGTCCTAGTCATGCCAGTGGTGCCGGGTGCTGCATGAATACAGAGGAAGAGGCAGCCTTGGAGCAGATGTGGGTAGCTGCAAAAGAAGCCAAAAAGACCAAAAGCCACACAGCACTGAGTTTTAAGCAGGGAGTCCCTCATGCTGCCCAATTAAGCATCAACTGTCCTTTGCAGGGCAAAGGGTAGTGAGAGATTCTGGTGGGTTTAACACTGAGATTGATGGGACCTGCTCTGATTTTCAAACACAGAAAGAAACAGGATAACCACTAACTATAGAGCAAACACCATGCTCAGTGGGGTTCTGGTCTCTGCAGTGGTTTTTGCAACTGGCCTTCCTCAAAGGATGAGGTGGTGTAAGAAAGTCTCATCTCTGTATTGCACATCATTTCTCCCATCAGGAAGGATCCAGTTTACACTGATGTGAGCTGGACTGCTGGAACACATCAGGTTCTAACCTCTATAGCATAGACCTAGGACCTGTTGGAGTGCACACAAGACAGCAGTGATTTACACTTCCAAGGTGAGAAAGAAACCAGAAACTGCCTTTGGCACTCACACATATACAGCACATTAATGAGTGCAAGTGAAACAGCATCCTCAGAGGAAGAGTTGTCAGCTCAGCATCTCCTTTGCACTCAACTGTTTTCCCTTGAATGAATTTCAGATGTAACCAAGACCAAAAAGATAAACTAATTCTAATATATTTGCTCTTCTACAACATTTAGGTACACATGGGGCCAAACGGTAGGACAGGTGGACACCTCGTGTCTTTGGAACAAAACCCATGAGCTACAGAGCTTCATCATCCTTTCAGCAGCAATTTCTCTCTCTTGCATCTTCCTCTATCCCAGTTCTAGATGACTGGTCCAAAGAAAATTATTGGCAAAGATAGGAGAAAAAAATCCAGAGGGCCAGTGTTCCCAAATCCTGTGCACTCCCTCAGGTCTTCTGGATAATGGACAGCAATGAACATCAGGCTGCCTCAGGGCTGGTCTGGGTCTCACCATGGCTGCTTCCAAACCCAACTGAGCCAGGACCAGCCTGCACTGGTCTCCCTATCCTTCCCCCTTTCCTAAAAGAGGATCCTAATCATCATCCTGAGCCCAGCCTAGCATGGTTACCAACATCAACAAAGCTCTGAGACAACTGAGCAGCACAGGGCAGCCTGAAGTGATTCAGGTAGCCCAAAGCCTAAGGCTGGGACGTTTCACACCACCCCTGCCAATGTCTCCATTGCTGGCAGGACCCCTGAGGGGCCACGACAGGAAATCAGGTCTTAATCACCATCTCACTTTTCATTCCCCACTTCAGTTCTGCTACTTTAGCAGCTGCTCTGAGCTGGCTCCACACTTTCAGATGAGCAGCCGTTGGGGCACAGGATTCAGCTTCGGTTTTTTCAGGCTGCAACTCCAAATGCAAAGAGAAACACGAAACTGGGCGAGGCTGACGGGTAACAATCAGGCAGAGATCAAGGCTTTAAGACAGAACCAAGAAAGCATCACCCTCCTTCCCAGGCTGACGCTGCCTGGGATAGGCAGCCAGGCTGCCAATGCCATACAGGCAGGACACTGGCACTACTGATGGGGCTTGCTGCCCACTTGGGACTGTTGTGAGACACAGTCCAATGCAGATGTGTCTCCAGGTGCTTCTCCTCCTCCTTGTTCATGATACATCTATAGATCTGCTGCAATAGCAGGGCTGGGCTGCAGCAGCTACCTGGCTCAGGCTCTAGAGCAGCCAGGGAGAACTCCCCTTGCAGGGTAAGAGTCTGCTACCATCATAACCAGGGCAGATGGCAGAGCCATCTCCTGTACACCTGCACCAGAAACCACCTAAAAGGGAGAAGGTGCTCGGACTGGGAAAGAGACATGTTCAGAGCTCACTGGCACAACCATCCCTGTGCACCAGTACAAGAACACTTACCAAGTGCCCATCAGCCCAGGTTCCCTGTGCTCACATGGCCTCTGGACCTCCAGAGGCTGCAGTTCAGGAAAACATGAGGTTGAATGTTGTGCCCTGCTTTAGTTGTTTCCTCCTTTGGCAGCTCCTCTACCCAGACACAACAGGAGTTAAGGAGAAAGCAATCCCAAATCTCTCCAGTCCTGAGCCCTTAAAAGTAGGACTCGATGATCCTTGTGGGTCCCCTCAAACTCAGAATATTCTGTGATTCTATGATGACCAGGAAGGGACGACCAAAGCAGAAGGGCTTACAGGGATGCTAACACAGAAAAGATTCTCTCAGTCAGCAGTCCTGCTGCTTCCCCCTCCCTCCACAGGGACACCACCCCACAGCAAAATTAAAATCATACAATCACAGAATGGTTTGGGCTTCAAATGACCTTCAAAGATCACCCAGTCCAAACCACCAGTCATGGTCAAGGGCATCTTCTTCTAGATCAGGTTGTTCAAAGCCTCATCCAAATTGACCTTGAACACTTCCAAGGATGGAGCATCTACAACTTCTCTGGTCAGCCTGTTCCAGTATCTCACCAGTCTCAGTATAAAAAGCTTTCCTCCTCATGTCCAGTCTAAACCTGCTCTCTTTCAGTTTTAAAACTGTTGGTCCCCATCCAGCCACTACAGGCCCTGGCACAATGTGTGTCCCTTTCTTTCTTATAAACCATTTTCTAGATACTGAAAGGCTGCAATAAGGAGGCCTTTTCCATTCCTCTGCTTTCCTTGGAGTCTTCTCCAGGCTGAGCAACCCCAATTTCCTCAGCCTGCCTTCAGAGGTTAACACCTCAGAAGGACCCAGACACCTTCACATACCTCCAGGCAAACAAAGTCACCAAAAACTCCTCTTCAACACAATGACCACACTATCAGCAGCCAACAAAACTCCTCCCTGTCACTACCAAGACAGAGGCACTGCAGAGATTGACCCTTCCATCCCATTCACATATGGATATTTCCATCACAACCTGGTGCTGCTATGCCTTGTTTGGAAAGCACAGAAGGGCACGGGAAACATGAGCAGAGCAGCTGGTGACCTTTCCCTTGGTGAAAACACCCTGAATTGATCATCCAAGATGAAACCTTACAGCATCCTCTCCCTCATAACACTACAGTTATTGTGATGACTGTTTTGAAGTTCACAAGACCTCTTTCATGGTGATAAATTGCAGGTAGCAAGCATTTCTATGTCTCCTTGACAGCAGCACAGCAGCCTCCCAGAGAGTCCATAAGGAGAGGGAGCAAAAGTGACAACAGGGTTCCCATGGCTGGCCTAATGACTAGAGGATGACGTGCTGGGGTGAAATGTCAGGGCAGAATCTGAGCCTGTCATTTTGACTGAAATGTCAAATATTCCTCTGTTGGTTTCCCATCAGTTGCAAGGTTTTCCCCTAAAGCCATCACACAAAGATGACACTGTTTAAAATTCATTTCAGATGTCTGCTGCTTAGATGGCCACCTATTAGCCTACCCATGATAGACAATTATGGTTTCATCAAAGCATCTTGTGACACTTGCCCAACACAATTTGCCCAGACATGGTGAAAGAGCTGGGGATCTCTTCTGTGTAACTTAGGTACCAGCATCAAAATGGCAAGTGTTAAAATTATTAAATCCTTGAGCCAAGACATGAAGCAACCTTTGCCACACAACTAATTAAATCTTTGGGGAAAGGACAGTATTTACTTCTAGCCTTCCCCACACTGCCTCAAGCAACATTATTCCTGAAAAGCTCCCACATGGTTCTTGTGCCATGCCCTGTCCTACTTTTACCTCCTCTGCTGATGGATCACAGCTGCAGTGGGTGACACAGTCACCACCAAATTGCCAATGTCCTTTAGGAGTTTTCCCTTCTCCAAGCTGCTCTGATAAAGGAAAGGTGTTTGCATTGCTGGCATCTGCATCCAAATCAGTTGGCACAGGAGATGTTTGCAGTCAGTGAAACATCTGCCACACAGCCAGGGAAGACGAAGGTGTAATTTGACCCATTGATCAGATCCATCACGCCTTAAACCCTATGGATAACACTGACTAGATCTCTCCTGACTACAGCATAAACCAAAAGCCGCACTGCTGACCTACATGGGCAGCTACCACACGAGGACTCCCACCTTGCCAACTAGTCAAATGTAAAGAAGGAGAGACTTCCAGAGGGCAAAAGCGCTCTCAAAGCAGAATTTCAGCACCTGAGATGTTGCTGCCCCCTCAGTGAATTTTCAGCCTTTAATTGTCCACCCCTCTAGTAAGGGGAGGCAGAATAGATATGCCACATTTTGGCTTTCCCACCTTGTGCTCCAGCTCTCCCACTAAGCAAAGATAGTTTTATCCTCATACAGAGCAATTAATAAGGTGCAGCTGCACATGTAGCCCATCCTATAGCCTTGCCTCTGTGGGTAGCAGCTTTTGGCAGGTGGAAACTGGGAGCATCTCAAAGAGCTCAATCGGGATTCATTTCACATGAGGATGATTATCAGAGCGTGCAGATGAGTTGTACATTCAGCACAGCTGTATTAACACATCTCAGTAAAACACCCTGAGACTTCAAGACAGAAAATGCCACTTGGGCAGCTAATTTCCACCTAAATAGCACATTTACCTCTGGCAGAAGTTATAGACTGCAAGTGCTTCATGAGCCATTTACAAGAACATTTGTAGGCACTACTGAGGAACACAGGAACTTAATTATCTCTTTTTAAATGACCTGTGTGGTTTAACAACCTATTTGGACTTCAAGTGCCCTGGGATCTGTAATCCCTGATCTAGTTGCTCAGCTGGCACAATCCTGAAGTTATCATACAGATTACTCACATTGTTCTACCTACCCACCAAACCCACAAACAAGCCCCAAAATCCACTGTCCCAAACCAGCAAAGAGAAGCAAAACCCCAACAACCTTATCCTTACCCACTACCTGCCTGAGCTTCCCAAATGAGAGCAAGAGTAAAAATCCCCTCTACAGGGGTCAGCAAACTTTTAGCATGAACACATGCCCAAGTATCTTTAGACATAAAATATATATATTTAGGGAAGTTATCATGCTTCTCGGAAACTTTCTGCAATGCTATTAACAGGGCTCAGCAGCAGTTTTTAGAGCCTGCTGGCAGTTCACAGCTTGAGCCAAAAGACACACCACACACAAACCCTCTTACTAATAATGGCCTGCAGGGCTGGAAAGCCCCTGTGCCTCTCTCAGCCTTGTGCGGCAGGGAGGTGACATGCCTGGGTGCTCGATTTGAATACGTATAGCTGAGACCACCCACGGGGAAGCACAGATCCTTCCTCTGAGCTGCCATCCTGACCCCAGTGATGCAAGGCGAGCAGGACTGGGGCTGGTGTTCTCATTTCTCTACCCCAAAAATATTTCCCCCGAGTGATGGTTAAGAGCATTCATTAGAATTCAAGGGGTTTTTTAGGCATGTCATTGTAGGAGGAAATGTCCAAAGTGGAAGAACATACTGGCAAAATTCTTGATGCCCTGACCCTTGCATTCACTGATTGATGCTACACGATCCCCAAAAGCCAAACCCTCATCCTTTCTTCCAAGAGCAGCACTCAGAAAAATTTAGTCCCTTCCGCTGGAGCTAGATGCAATGCCTTTTTTTTTTTTTTTTTTAATTTTTTAACATGAGCAGTACATAGCTCTTTACTCCAAAGTGGCACAACACAGCCTGAAGAACAGAAACTCCAATGAGCATAGCAAAGCATCACATAAAACAACAGAATGGTTTGGGTTGTAAGGAACCTTCAAAGTGTTATCTAGTCCAAACCCCATAGACATCTCTCACTAAATCAGGATGCTCAGAGCTATGTCCAGCCTGACCTTGAATGCTTCCAGGGACGGGGCATCCATAACTTATCTGGGCAGCTTACTCCAAATTTTTCTCACTGCTGTATGGTCCTTTGTGCCCCTCCAAGCTAAAGCCACCTCAGTCCTCTGTGCCATCACAAGTGGGTTAACACCTCCCCAGCAGCTCCTGCCATCCCCAGTGTACCCCCACCTTCACAGCTCAACTCCTCTGACATCTCTCCCAAAGGCAGGTTCCTTCCTGTTGCTCATCACTTCTTAAATCTCATCACCTATTGCTCACACAGCCTTAAGGCCAGTGGGTTTGGAAATAAAGGGAGGTTCATGCGCACACTCTGGGGTAGCCTGCAAAGTGACACCTGAATGTAGCAATTCCACAGGCCTTCATGGAGCTGAGCACATCAAGCACAACTTTCACTTGTCATTGAGTGAATTTAATTTTCTTATCACTTTACTGCAGACAGTATTTTACCCATAATGACTCAAAAGTAACATGCTGCAAGAGTAGTTGCCTTACCTGTTTCTATACCTTCTGGTTTGTCACGCTGGAGAAGGGATATAATGGCCCTGGGGAAAAAAAAAAAAAGGAAACCAAAAGAAAACCCCAAAGAATCAAGGAAACCCACTAATGACATCTATTAAAGAGACAAAAACTGCATGTCCTAGAGAACAGCTATGAAGCTGCAGACTTTCAACACTAGCTTTAATTTCAATGTGACAACTTGAAATTACATGAGCTGCCCCATACTCTGTACCTCACTGAGGGAGGCAAAACATGTTCTGTGAACATTTTAGATGGGCAAACCAAGGAGAAAAGGTGCCAGAGAACCAAATCACTTCCATGGAAAAGCACTGATGGTGAAATTAGGGTTCCTGGCTCCTGGCATCACACGGCAGCTGTTATAAAACAGCTCAGCTGCACAGTTATCAATACTCTAGCATGAGTCATCTGTAATACTTATCTAATGGTGAGTAAGCTGCTCCTGCCCGTCATACTTTCCAAATAAATCTGTGAAGAAAACAAGAGGGGAAAAAAAGAACTATCAAAACATGTTATCAAACAAATAAAATGAGCAGGATGGCATTCTGTCAGCAAAACAGCACCCAAAGCGGCAGACTGAAAGTTGGCCTGGGGCTCATGGGATAAAACGTGTACATTAGGAGGAGCAAGACAACTATTACAGTCCACATGCAATGTGAGTGAAGCACCACTAAACCAGTTAGGAAGGTGAGCCTTCCTGCTGGTGGACACTTCGGCAAACACCCATGGCAGAGGCTGTACATGAAACAGTTTTTGGGACTGAGACTCAAATTTACAGATGTTTGGGGGTTTGTGCTCATCACTTCTTTGCCAGGCAGTGAGTGTGGGTCCAAGTGTTCAGGAAAGAGCTGCTTGGGGTTGGTTTAGGTAACACCTCGAACAGCAGGGAAACCCCAACTCCCCCATGCACCAGTTGTAAAATGATCCTGAACATGGGGGGTGTTTCCTCACCCCGTTTTGACTAAAGCTCAACAACTAAATTGTGAATAATTTAATAGTGAAATTAATGACAGAAAAAGACACATCTTTCAAAACTGTTTGATGAAAACAACTCTGAACAACCACACTGACTCTTGCACCCTTTTTTGACCTTCGTGTTGCTGCCTACATGTGCCTTGGTGGACTCTGGTGAGCCACAGGAGCTGAGGCCAAGACCTAGAGAACTTTCTCATGAGAGAAATTGCTGCTGAGGAGGCGGGGGAAATACCCCAAGGGTCTCCCAAGGGGGCTGAGTCATCACAGGGGTGTCTTGTGGAGATTTCACAGGGGGAGTTGGGGTGTGGGGGTGGAGAGGGGAGAAAACTCCAAACACCTTCGCAGCTTCGCACACCAGAAAGGGAGAGAAAACCCCATGTATGAATCACCCTGCCTTGACATCTGAGAGCCACTAAAGTGTTTCACACAGTCTGCCATGAAGGCTCCTGCCAGCAGAGAGGAGCCCATGCACTGTTCTTGCAACCCAGCTGCGTGGCTTTGTGGGCAAGGAGATTCCAGGGTGGACACAATGCTTCTGTGGGCTTGCCTGCAAGCAGGCATGAGGGGATGGCCGTGGCGACCAGCACAGACCCACCAAACCCCAAAACTTCCACAGTCAAGAGTGAAGCCTAAGGTGAGACCACCTCTATCTCCTCCTGCCTGGAAAGGATTGGAAAATAAAAGCTCTTGCCATAGCTAGGACAGCATTTCATAGAATCGCAGGTTGGGTTGGAAGCAACTTTTAAAGATCATCTTGTCCAAATCAATTTCCATGGGCAGGGGAAGTTTTCACTAGACCAGGTCACTTAAAGCCCCATACAACCTGGCCTTGAACACTTTGAGGCCTTAGGTACCCACAGCTTTACTGGGCAACCCGATCCAGCATCTCACCATCCTCATCATAAAAAATTTCTTCCTCATGTCCAAACTAAATCTACCCTCTTTCAGTATAAAGCCATTCCCTCTTGTTCTATCACTCCATGTCTTTGTCAAAAGTCCCTTGGCAGATCTCTTGCAGACCCCTTAGGTGTTGTAAGATCTTCCCATAACCTCTTCTTTTCCATTCTGAACAATCTCAGCTCTCTCAGCCTTTCCAGCCCTCTGATCATCTTCATGGCCTCCTCTGGATCCCCTAAAACAGGTCCATGTATAGGGGATCCACTGCTAGGACAGTTTCCCGCTGCACCCCCAGCACTGCTCAGGGTTACCTCTGTTTTCCCTACCTGCCCCAGGGATTGAGACACTTGTCAGACAAGTGCAGGAATTGACACCACCAAGAACAAGTTCAACTGTGTTTTTTCTCTGGGCTAAATTTTGTTCAAGCCAATGTTGCAGTGCTGCAGGATCACATGTTCCCAGGGATCAACACAAGGGATGGGCTGGAAATCAGTTTGGGAAAGTCATTAGGACCCACCCTTTTGGCATTGGTACACTCACAGTGGATGAAGACACTCGCTGTCAGCACTTAAGCATCATCCTTGGAACAAAACTGATTCCTTCATTGGAACACAGACTCTGTATGGGGACAAACATTCAGACATAAAACCAGGCCAACTTATTCTCTCCTGAAACCTCAAACTCATTTGCATTAGATACATGCTCTTAACTTTTTTTTTTTTTAAATAGGATCAAGCAGGGCCTCCCTGGAGCATGAACTCCATCTGCATCCACCTCAGGCAAAGAAATAACCCCACTCAGAAACAAACAAAACACCTCTGTCCCATCACTCTTGCTAAAAAAGCTTCCCTAAAACCTCACTTCTGACATGACTGCAAACTTTCTTTTTCTGTTCAGCCTAATTACAGTCATGCCAAGTGGGAACCATTTGCTCCTAAACACCAGCATCCCTTTGCCTCAGCAGGTCACCTCCCAGATGACACCTCTCTGGAGCTGAGCAACCCATGCTGCTCTGCACTCTCCCATCCCAGGTCTTCCTGTCCACTTCTTCCCATTTGAACTTATCTGAAAAACATAAGAACTGGACTCAAACAACACTCTTGGGAGAGTAACTTGTCCTTTATGAAACCTCTTCTATTTTTCTAAGTACACATCTGCCGCTCTGAGAACTTTTTACTAGTCTTTAACTCTGGGTTTGGAGCTTGGTTTGGTCTTTCTTTTTTTTCTGTTGAGATGTATGATCAAAACTGTCTTTTAAATATCTAAGTATACATACATTTCATAGGAAATTAGTATTCAGGAGAAGAGGGGGAAAAACTGTCAAATCTTACTGTCAAGATGCAAATAAAGTGCTGACTAGGAAGTGAACAGGCCACAGATTTAATCTAGCCCTGTCAGTGCTTTTGTGGCATGTGTGATGCAGTATTAGACACAAATTAGGAGATTCCTGCAAAGGAGAAGACCATTTCACCAGCTCAATTTTAGGGGGGAGGAAAAAAAGAAGAGAGGTCTATTTGGCCTAACATAGCATTTAGCCTAGCCAGTTTTGCAGAAATAAAAAAGAAAAAGAAGTAATCGATAATAATCTATGCAGTAACCTATCAGATTTCTGCTCATTTCTTTCAGTAAATAAACGTAGTTGTATTACAAGGATTGCCCATCTGTATTACGATAGAAAGGCAAACAAATGTGCACCACCAGCTTTAGACCAAGGCTCTGGAATTTACAGAAGCAAGGAAAAATCAACAGGGGCTTTGCTTGAATAAAGACTGCTGGTTTAAGCACACATGACTTGCGCCAGTGTTCAGCAAACCAGCTTGGCTTGCATGTGAGTGTGCAGCTAAAGATAAGTATCTCAATATATTTATATCAAAGAGAGAGGGGGGGAAAAATCTTGCATGCAAAACATGGTGACGTTCACACAGATCTTGCAGATCTGGAGGCAACTGAATGGTGCTCTCACAAGAGGTCACAGCTCTGGAGCTGACAATCCCTCTGACATGGGAATTTTCTGAAAGGGGAGCTCATTTTGCTGCCCCCCACACACAGTTGCTCTACACATGATGCAAAGTCACATAGCAAGCAAGCAGTGAGGTGACACAGCACTGCAGTCATCCATCTCCTAATTTTCTACATGTTGAAGAACGTTTTGGGTCCCTTATTTTGGGTTTGGAAGTTGGGAGACTGGATTCTTGAAAGAAAATGTCTGAAAACAGTTTGTTCCTCTGAACCACTACCGTGCCTGTTTGCTTAGATAGCACCATTGTGCTGGTACTGGTGAAGGTATTGCATTTTAATGGAGCAAAACTGCAGTCACCAGCGGCATTCAAAACTGCAGCTCAGCATCTCCTCCTCTGCAATCATCTACTGCTGGATTTGCACCTGCTTTGGTCACTCAGCTTCATCCAGCTGCTCCAAGTGCACCTCCCAATCCCTACACTAACTACTAATTCTCTTGGGGTGTAAATATAGTCATCATCTGAGATATCTGCAGCCATTAATTAGATTTCCAGCTCTAGGTAGCGTGAGATGGTATCTCTCTTCGAAAGCAGCAGCCTTGACTCAGCACACGGCGGAGAGAGAGGGAGAGATCGTGCTTCTTCACTTTCTTCAAAGGTCAGCAAGGGAACACCCCGGAAACCCTGAATAGTAACACCTCATCCTTAACCAATGTAGAGGAGCTGTATTTAGGCAGCTGCCTGATCACAAGACCTACAAGGACACGTATTTGCTCAGCAAAAACCAGCTTGAAATGCAGATGCCTTTATTAGCTGCCCTTGTATTTAGCTTGGCTCAGAAGAGCGTGCTGCTCCACTGGTGGGTCCTGCAGTGTATGGAAGAGCAGTTATTAGTGAAGCTAATTATCGACAACGTGGCTACTTAGAGGGCTAAAAATAGCACGGTGTATTAATAGATGAAGTGCAAAACTGGGACACATATGATGATGACTCTGATCTCGAGCGCGGCAGCATCCTACATGATCTTGGGTAAATCTCTTCATCTGGGTGTTTTGTTTTCACAGTTTACAAACCAGGCAGAAAAATCACTTCTCAGAAAGGCTGCAAGGCAGTGAAACCTCAGTATCCGGGAGCACTGAGAGGTCCTCTCCTGTATCTCCACACAAGTGGAACACATTCCTATGTCAGCCGGACTGGCTCCCTCACAACAATTTCACGCCATTTATGTGGCAACTCAGGTGACAGTTCCCAGAAAGCTGTAACATTTACCTTAAATACCTGAGTTCACTAAACACTGATCAAAGAAATACAGACTTTGGAAATGGTTTCCAGTTGACCTGGAGCTGCTGGAGCAGAGCGGCAAGCGAAGCCCTCGGTGATCTGGCTCGCGCCCGGCACTGATCTGCACACAGGAAGACCATTGCAAAGGGGGAAGTGTCTGACTCACTTATTCCATGCAAACTTTAGCCAATTTAAAAATCTTACGATTTGCATCTGCTAATGACCAGAGCCATGAAGACTTACAACGATATTATAAAGCCCTCTGTCTTCCCACCAGACAAGTGTGGTCTCAGGCCAGTGCCTGAGAGTACACACATGAGAAATCAAGCCCTTCCTCCCCTCAGTCTACAACTTCTCAGTCAAACTAATTACAAAAGGAAACAAGCTCTTAACTACCCTTCCAGCCTGGATAAATACCACCACTGTGCTGGAGGCCATCTCCTTCACAGGAGCAGACCACACCAGCCACCAGAAGGAAAGAATATGAGGAGCCACAGCATCTCTCCCAAATCCCTTATGTCCCAGAGCAACTCCAGTGCCCAAACCTGACCAGCCCTGCAGGAATTCCAAGGCACCCTGGCACCATGCAGGCTGCCACCTCCCTGGCTTCCAGGCTTTTTCTGGAACTTTACAATGCTACTGGCTACATGCAGGGTAGCCAGATGTGCTCAACCCCTTATCCACCCATGCAAGCTGCACTTGTGTGGATGCAGTGCACTGCCCCGAGGTGCCAAATAACCCCTCTACATCTATCCCTCTGATACAGCTGTTTGTATGAAGAATCAAAAAAATTGTCTTTAATGACAATGCAACTGCTGTGCTATAGATCTGACTCCTAATGACTATAATGCAACATAACGAGTAAGAAAAGGGAGTGGAAAATTAATGTGTCCAGCATTTGCATAGGGATTCATCTATTTATTTAAGAAATAGTTTGTCTGTGAGACTGCAACGATCCAATCCCATGGTCAGTGACAGTCCTATGTTTGCACTGATGTAGAAGAGATAGGACTCTGCCCTTGAGTGTTTCATTACCTTCTGCTCAAGAGTTTAAGAAGATTAAAACAAAACAAAACCAAACTAAAAAACAACCAAGAAATAAACCCAGCAAAAAAATACAAAAGCCACAAACCATACCAGTTTCAATACAAATAGGAATGTTTTCTTTAGCCTTTTCTACCAGGGAAGGAGAGAGATAAGTGGAGCTTTCATATGAGTGTTGTGAAAACAGCTTCAGGAAGATAACAAAAATTGAAATACATGTTAGATTTAACTGTCAGCTACCAGCATCTCAGGCTGCAACTGTTCCCACGCTTAATCTCCAAGATGAGCAAACAAAAACATGTAACAGGGCTTCAAAAATACAGCATCCACGAGCTGCACGACTGGCTTCCTAACCAGGAAGAGTGCTGGCACCCCCTAAAAGTGGAGGGTGAGTCCCGGAGGCAAAGCACCGAGCAGGAAGAGTAAGGATGCAGAGGGGAAGGATGAGACCTGGGAAGGAGGGGTAGTCTCCTTCCCCCTCCATGTTTCCCTTCTTCCTTGATCACATGGTACCAAATTTCTCAAGGCTTCTGTCATCTGCCGTTTTCCAGTGGATGCAAACTACTTTACCACCCTTGGGAGCAGAGGTCTCAGTGAAACCCAAAATAGTTTCAACAGTCAGGAGTGGCCCAAAGCAGCCCATGTTCCTCACTGAGCTGCAGCAGTCCCAGGAGAAAACCCAGCCCAAGGCTGAGGTGCTGGCACATTGTTAGGGCTTCAAGCTCCAGCTTTACCATGCAGTAATCCTCCTTGGGTTTGGGTGAGCTGCTTGAACTCCACAGAACTCCACAGCAGAAAGAGGGATGACCCCCCTCTTGTGCATTTTGCTTACCCCAGTAACTCAGCTGCAGGACTGCTACAGTCCAGCACCTGTGCAGGCACACGGGGCCTGCTCAGCATCACGCGTCTGTGCTGCTGATGGGTTCTCAGGGGTGATACTCCACAAATGACCAACAGGAACATGAAAAGAAAGCAGCACCAAGTTATGACCCTGAGAAAAAACAAGGGACATGCCTGCTGCATGCTTCTTTCTTTTCAAGCAGATGGAAAATTTTCAAACCTATGACTTAATTTTTTCCTAAAATATCCTCTTTTCTTATGTTGGGATAAAGCAATTTGTTGAGATGGAGGCGCTCTCCAAATCCCCTGCACCTGTGATGGATCAAAGGATTTTTATCTACTTAAAGGCAGAACTAGATGTTTCAAATAAAAAAAAATAACCCAACTGTCCAAAAAAGTGATTTTTTCCCCCTTTTTTTAAAACAATCACCTAGATCATAAGCGAAGTGAAATCAAATTAGCAGAGGGGAAACTTTAGCCAGACACTGGGAAGTATTTAACAACTTCATGTGTCTTCCTGTGGGGAAAGGCTTCCCATGGGAAGGTCAGCGGCGGGGGAGCGTAGTCACCACCGGCTTTCCCAGCCCAGGGCTGTGCTGCCTAATCCAGCACTGGCAGCATCCTCAGTGACGGAGGAGGGTCTGTCCCAGCTCAGCCACTGCAGGATGGAGCAAGGCTGACTTCATCGGAAGTGAATCCCCCCCTTTCCCGTCTCCCCCTCCGGCCCCCCATTCATGTTAGGAAGGAGCCTGGCAAACCCTGGGGAGATTACAAGGCAGGGGAAGCAGGAGGTTAAAACGCTCTGAGGCCCCTTTCAGTTGAAAAGACAAAGTAATCGTGAAGCTAAAACAGATGCTTTGCTGAAAATAAAGAGTGGTTTACATGAGTCCCAAAGAGAAGCCAAAAAATGAAAATACCATACAGTCCCAGGAAACTGTGAGCATCCTGCTCTTATAAATAACTACAAGACTTGGGTCTACAATAATATTGTTGCAACATTTTGAAATGGTGCTGAAAAATTGCATGTGTTGTTTGAAAAATAAATTTGAGATGGCACAAAAAGGAGACCGTGTTGCTGAGTATGATGCAATGTAAGCCCTGAGTTTATATATATATTTACATTTTACTTCCATGAGTGACATGAGGAGGACTGACAAGACCAGCCACCCAGGCACAGGGATGAGCAATCACCCACTTAAAGGAGCTCTCAAAAACCAGAGCAAGAGATACCAAGGCAAAACCCATTGAGATATTAAGTCAGCAAATGCCACTTCTAAACGTAATTATTGTTGATTCTTGTCCCATTTAGTAGGCTGACCTGTTTCCCTGAAGCCTCAGAGTGAAGCGATATTCTGAGAGAATATTTATTTGGATTAACTGACATTTTACGGTGCTTTGATCCAGCCCACCTGTGCAGGTGAAGGGATGTTCAGGCTCTGGGCTCATCCGGTCCTCCACCTTTCTGCTGAACCTGTCATCTCTGAGTTGCAGCAGTTTCTTAGCATGAGCATGTCTCTGCTGCTTAATGGACTGCAACTGTCAGGTTTCTTCCCTCTCAATTAATGCAGATGTTTCAATTGCAATAGGGGATCAAACCTTGCAGGATTTCAAGAATCAGAGTCACAAAATGGTTTGGGCACGAAGGGACCTTTAAAGATCATCTGGTTTCAACCCCCACACCAAAGGCAGGGACACCTTCCGCTACACCAGGTTGCTCAGCACCCCGTCCAACCTGGCCTTGAACATGTCCAGGGATGGGATATCCACAGCTTCTCTGGGCCACCTGTGCCAGTGCCTCACCATCAGCACTGTAAAAACTTTCTTCCTTATGTCCAGTGTCAACCTGTCCTCTTTGAATCTGAAGCCATTCTCTTTTGTCCTGTAAAAAGTCCCTCTCCAAATCTCTTGCAGCCTTCCTAGACGTTCTAAGGACTTCCCAGAGCCTTCTGTGCTCCAGGCTGCACAGCCCCACCTCCCTAAGCCTTACCTCATAGGTGAGGATCTTCAGCCCTCTGATCATCTTCCTGTAGCCCACTTTAGGTACTGGAAGGTGCCCTAAGGTCTGCCTAGAGCCTTCTCTTCTCCAGGTTGAACAACCCCAACTCTCTCTGTCTTTCCTCACAGGAGAGGTGCTCCATCAGGACACCGCTGTAGATAAAGGCAGCTCTGCTGGGAGTGAGCCCACCCCTGGAATTTGGACTCTATTTATTTTAACTGTTTGATGAGTACCTCTGGCTGCTGAGTCAATCTCTGGAGCTCCAGGAGAGAAGCAAATCTGTCAAGTGAAGGAGCAACACAACCAGCAAGATTTGGCTCTACCTCATGTTACTTTCCAGAAAGCTTGAAACACCTGTGGAACTGTGCTGGGACCTGCCAGTGAAACTGTGCTGCAGTTGCTCTGCACGTATTCACACTGTGCCATGCTTCATGGGTTTTAGATTCACTGGCTACTTATATACCCTGAGTTCAAGGATGGAGAAACATCTTTCTACATACTGCCAACTTCAAGCCATCTCTCACCCCACTGCCAGTACAGCTTCCCACAGATTTCCATTCTGCATCAACAGTTGATTTTTCATCCCCAGTTTCAAGCCAAACCAGTATAGAAGTGATGACCTCCTTGTTTAGTTCTTATGTGGCCAAAATTCCCACAGTTCAATTATAGCTAAAAACTTCTACTCCCTGACAAAAATTTAAAAAAAAAAAAAAAGCGCCAATTTTTCACATGTAGAATGTAGTGTCAAACAGGAGAAGAGGGAAAAACTGAAGGGGAAGAAAAGAAGGCATGAAAAAAAAAAAAGAACAGAAAAGAGAAAATAAGGGACCAGGGAAGGACACATGGAAAAAGGGATGGAAAGAAGAAAATGAGTGTGTGGGGTTCAGACACCAGTGCAGCACTTGTTCACCTGGCATACTGCCCATGGAGAACAGGCACTGCATCAGGTACCAGGTCTCCTGCATGCTGCTGACCCAAGGCTTTAAGTCTTTCTCCTGCACAGACAGCCCCACGATCAGGTTTCAAGCCTCATAAATTATTTACATCAGATATGAGGAAGCAGAGACATTAGAGATGGAAAAGATGCACCAGCTCATCCCCTGGGGAAGAGAGCTGGATCCTTCCCTGTGTCACATGAGCAAAGCAGTGATGCTCTGTCTCTCCTTGGGAAGGTGTTTTGCTGCTCCATGCCCAGGCTGAATTTCTCCATGATACCTTTGCATAAGTTACATTTGTTTTGACCTCTAATCCCTTCCTCCTGGCACTACCACCTGTCTGTATCCCATGCAGCCCTTTGGAGCAGCATGGCATCACTGGGACTCTTCCCTCCTGAAAAGTTTCAAAATAAATGAAACATTCTGCAGCCCCAGTGAAAGATACCATAAAGAATAATCCAGAGAATTAAAAAAAAAATAATAAAAAATCAGAGTAATTTTGAAAATGGAGGACCTTCAGCTAGAACTCCACTCTTTCTGCCTTAACATCCCAGAGGGGGAAGGCAGTCACTAGCTAGGGATGCAGTCAGTAGGAAAATATTTCCTGAGCTATGGGCTGACTGCTTTGTAAAGTTACTCCTGCAGCACCAAAGGAAACAAGGGACTCCAATGCAGCTTCACCCTTCCTCCCACAATGTTCAATCAGTCAGAGTCTGTGGGATGGGGCAGCACCCATCCTCCCCAGTGCTTGGCAAAGTTCAAAACACAAAGTACAAAAGAAAGAACAAAACAACTCCATCCCCACCACCACATTTAAAGAGCTAACTCCCCCCTGACAACTGAGATAGGATACAAAAAGAGCATGTCATGCTTTGAACTCCTCGGTAATTCACCTCCTTGCCAGGACTTACACATTCTTTCTGTTGGCTCCAAGAGCTGCCAATGCTTCTTTCACTTACAGAGCTTCGTGAAGATGAAAGACTCCCACTGCGAGTCGTCAAGATTTACAGCAGTTTTGGTTCAGATCAGGATCAGGAAAGCACTTACAGGTGTGCTTAAATACTGCCGAAGTCAAGGGCACCCAGCTGCACACTCCCATACTCCAAAGCAATCAAGAGGAACCCCTTTATTTTCACTGGAATAAAAAGGTATGAAGAATCTTAATTAAACCTAGATGGAAATTACCTGAGCTGTTTGTTACTGTAACAAATCAGGTGGAAAGATGACCAAGTACAAGATGTGAGGACAGAAACTCGGTGGGGAAAACCCGGCACTGAGGGTTTGCTTGAGTAAGCACAGGATGCAGGACACAGCACTTGTCCACAGCACCTCCAAGAACAGGCTCTGTGTTTTCAAAACACCAAAACCAGAGACGAGAGGTTCCCAGTTATTTTTTAGTGATGATTCCCCTTCTAACAGATGTATTCTGGCTTGCTTAAAATGGGAGGGATCAAGTCTGTCTTCTTTTTCCCCCGGTGTAATGCATTTCTACTGGCTTGTCCTGCCCTGCACACACAAGCCTATGCTGGTTCTGGGAAGCCCTAAGCATGGAGCAGATGTTTTGAAGGCTCCTCTAGACTCCACAACTCATACCTGACTGGCAGAAGTTGTGGTGAACAGATTCAGGGATTCAAGTATTTGGGGATATTTGGTAGTTCAGCCCGTTCAGTCCCCATTCCCACACTCCCAGAGCTACACATGGGATGTCTGTCAGACACAATCAACTGCAGCTCCAACAGGTTGCTCCACAGGCCTCTGCCACTACATCACCCTTGGCTGCACCATAGCAGGACCAAAACTGGGCACTGACAATATTCCTGCCATGTGCTAGACTTGCTTCAGCCTTCCCTTTATGAGTGTGTAAGCCTAACCTAGATAATGGTTTACAGCAAGAGCACTGCAGGTTCCAGGTTGACTCTGCCTTAGGGACTTTTAGAAAAAACCTACATCAGGTGACAAATAAAATGACAAGTTTTGGCTTTTTTTTTTTTCCAACAGCAAATTCAGTCTGGGAATTGAAAGTGAGGACGTGAGCTCTCCTCGTCACCTCAAGCACCCAGCATGTAGTCTCGATGTATCTGTGCTGTTCATGCTGGCGGTATGGTGGGTGCATGCATATGGGCTACATGCCATGATGTCATGGGAGCATGGGCACACCGTGGGACCTGGAGTGCACTCCGTGAGCATCTGAGGTGCACACACTGGGAACACTGCCTGAGTCCAGCTCAGCCAAGGTTATCTGCAACAATTCAGAAGTCACAGCCAGAAACAATGCCTAAGACAATGTACAGAGAATGCAGTTGGAGGGAAACCTCTCCTCTATTTAAGAAATCAAACATGATCCTGCAACAGGATGAAACACAGGGACGCAGCAGGACAAACCAAGCTGACTCATCTGGGACTTATGTGGCTATGCCAGCTGGTCACATCAGGTGGCCACTAGCCCTGGGCATGGCATGTCCCTAGAACCTCCCCGATCCCCCACTGAGGCAATGACCTACTCCCATAGGATGGGACAGCACAGTATCCAAAGGCAACAGGCAATAAAGAGCCACCTCAGCAGGAGCCAGGTAATGGGATAAAACATGACTGTGGTGTGGTGGCATGCAGACACAGCTGGGGAGCAAAACCCAATAGCCAGCTGGTCATCCACCCCTCTGGAGACCTCTATCCCAGCATGACCTCAGGTTGCTCAACCACGGCCCAGGACCAGGGGCCAATGGGCAGGTCTGAGGTTTCTCTTGTGAGGTTGGGGTGACTCAGCATGATTCAAGGAGAAAAATGGTGAAGAGAAAATGTGTGAGGGAAGGAGTACCCAGCCCACATTTGGTGTCACCTGGAGGCACCTAGGACCCCAATGCTGCAAGCTGTGATGGGTGCTGGGCTGCACCTTCAGAAAGCAGAAGGCAGGAGACATGGAAAAACCTCAAAGTCAGGACAGTGTTTCAAGAGGAGGAAAATGGCTGCATATCCTCAGGGCAGTGCCACCCACAAGAAGGGAGGCACTGACCTGCTCTCTGACCCCCACCACCCTACCTTGGGGATGGAGCACCCTGGGGATGCTGCATCCCTCAGCCCCAGGATTTCTTGCAGGCTGACAAAGAGGACAGCTGCTGCAGATGGCAGAGAAGCCTCTCCAAGGAGTCAGTCAAAGCACAGCCTTCGTCCACTGCCACACCACTGAGGGCTGTTATCTCTAGGCATCTCATGGGGCACTGAAGAAAGCAGTGGTGGTTTGGTTCTTTGAAATGAAATGGTCTTCTCTGGGTAGCATCGCTCCAAGAGCATGCCAGGTTTGAGACAGCAAGGGTGGACACTGTGGGACCTTCAGGCACAATGTCCTCACCCTACTGGGCACTGTTAACACCCTTGTACCGACCTAAAGAACGACTTTTGCTGGACATCTGGGACTTGACCTCCTGCAGTGCATTACATGGCTGCCACAGGCCAGCGTCAAGATATTTGTAATTAAAGGGTAAGTGAAGTGTCTTGCTGCAGTAACAGAAAAAAATTAAAAACTCACAGAAGAAATCCATGGTGCATGTTCAGTTTCTCTGTCAAAGAAGGCATTTTATTAGACTTACTTTGATCTGAGAAGATGATTCTGCCCTGAGTAGATCACTACAAGAGTATTGATCTGTGAAAGACACACTTGTAAGGAGAAAACATGCTAATTCAGAGCTGCCTTTCCCGGGATCCTCTTACGGAGAGTTTGACCTCACTTGGGTGGCTCAGTGGGTGGGTGGTTAGTCTTGTTTCCTGCCCAGGAGGACTCCTAAGAATAAACCTGCCTTTGTGGACAGTGCTCAGCTAGAGGAAAGGACCATTCACCAAGAGGTCCCTCCACTCTCCATTCAAAAGTTTTGCCCAGATGCACTGCAGAAGATGAACATCCCCTGCTGTCAGTTTTGCACTGCTAATAGGCAAAGAGAGAGAAGGCAAAGAGAGAGAAGGCAAAGAGAGAGAAGGCAAAGAGAGAGAAGGCAAAGAGAGAGAAGGCAAAGAGAAGGCGCTTGGCAGGAAGAAGCTGTAAGGAGGAGCAGCTGTTTGTCTCTCTCCTGTCTGCCAAACATCCAGACAACTGCTTGAATCATTAGCAGCTACCAGATAAACTCCAAAGAGAGAAAGAGAGGAAGGAAATGAACCTGTCCATTAAAGAGGTGGGAGGATGGAGAGATGCAAACTGTAAGTCTGGAGAGAAGCTACTGCTGTCAGTAGGAGGGGATGGCTTTTCAGACAATATAACTGGAAGCAAAGCCTTCATGCAGTGAAGTCTGAAGTTACCAGCCACGCACACAACAATCTTCTAAGAAAAGATGCATTTGCACAGCTCTAAGATCCTCTGTTTTAATCAAACGAACAGTCTCACCTCCCCTCCTCAATCCCATGTCCTCCCAGGCACACGGCCAGTCCTCACAGGTCCGATCTGCAACAAAACCTTGACGCAAGTGCCTCTGACCTACAGACACAAATTCACTTATGGCTGGGCTGGGAGGATGGACAAAGAGCAGCAGTGTCTCAGAGCTGGGTGCCAGGGCCGCTCTCTGATTCAGCAAAGCCCTTGATAAGAAATGTCATCCTCCATGGAGTAATTTTAGCCCATGAGATAACAATCTCTATCAGGCTCAAACATATGGCTGGCTGCAGAGCACACAGCAAAATGAGATGGGTAATTTATTTGCTTGTGCTAAGAGCACTCCCAGACCCAGAAAAGCTGATGCAATGAAATAATAAGTGCCAAATTACACTCCATTCTTTGGAGACCTGGAAGAGGCTCCTGCAAGATACAAGGGGTTGTATCTCTCTCCTTCAAGCACCAATTCACCAAGGAAACAACAGTCCTACACTTGAACACTGGACTGCTCAGGATTTTCTGAGATCTGTTCTTCTCATTAAATCCTACTTGTTCACAGCAATTCACACCCACAGATTCGACTGGTGCTCTGTATGAAGTGCCAGTAGATGCTTTCCAGAGGAGGAAATGGAGGAGTTAAATGACAGAATTCCACAGGACTGGGGATGAACTGTAATCTCCTGAGATAGGCTCTGGTCATTAGAGCAGGACCATCAGCCCACCAGGTGATGTGACATCTCCCAGCCAAGTTCCACTCAGAACCTCTGATTCAGGTGACCTGGGATAATCCATATAAACATGATATTGGGCCAGACGCTGCATGGCTTGGGTTGCTCAGAGTAATGAACTCTGTAACCTGAGCATGTCAGGAGCATCTGATCCATGGGGACAATTAAAGGACACTCCCAAGAAGCACTGACCACATTTAACCACTGCCTGTTGGAAGGATCTGCTGAGGAAGGCTCACCCCTAGGAGTTCTTATACTCTTTCCTCTCTTGGTTGTCATCATGGAAGATCTCAAACTAGATGGTCTCACTCTCTACAGCCACTTCTATTTCCTCTCACCTTCAACAGCATGGCTGGTGTCACTGTGTCTCACACACTCCCTCACCATCACCTTTTAATCAGGGAATTTCACCCTCAAGATCAACATCTAAACAGACATTCTGAAACAGAAACTCATGTTTAACCTGCAGATATTTCAGTTTAGTTCTTCCAAGGAACTGGATCAGATCCAGACTCTGATTCAAATTTGCTTTAGAAATGTAGAAGATACACATTTGATCATAGATAGTCTCTTCACTTAATATGAAATCGTTGTTGCTTCCTGACCAGTTGCATCTTCCCATCACCGTATCTACTCATATCACTGGCATTCTCACTGGAAATATCAGCAGTTAAACCCACCAATGAGTCACAGAGGTTAACAACTTCTAATATAGTCCTTCTAGCTCAATGCTGAGATGTGAGGGTGAGGGGGAGCCAGGAAACCTCTGATGAGAGAAAACAAGGGGATTTTCATCTCAATGGAGTTCTATTGAACAGTTTTCATCATTGCCAAATTTACTAGGGAATGCTGTCATGACAAAGGTCTCCATGCAGATGCTGGCATGGTCTTCACAGCAACATCACACATACCAACCACAGAGGAAGAGTCTGATGAACCCTTTCCACCCTCACCACCATACAGAACCATGAACATAAACCATGGAAGCCACATGTCCCTCATGTCTATGGAGTTGTATTGCTAGAACCAAGTTTGGCACCCCTCTGTCATTCTGGCCAGCCTTCTCCTCCAAGGAATGCTTCCATCGCTCCAGAGCCCAGGGCCCAACATGTGAGGAGCAAAACATGTTTAAGAGGAAAAACACTTGCAGCAGGAAAGAAGATAAATAAATTGAGCTTCAATGTTCTTTTCAGCAGCCAATGCTTTTCAGTTCTCCAAAGGTAGTAAATTGAAACCGGGTAATTTTGCTCTAATTTTTGCACCTCCTAACTTTCTCTTCTTCTGGCTTTGGATGAAGCAATGTGGTGAGCCCATACATTTCAATTCTCATCAACTTGGAAAACACATCACTGTCATGCTCTGGAGCTGCAGCTGCAAATAGTGCAGATGAATATGAGGGACTTGCCATCCTCACTTCTAATAACAAAGCAACAAATTTCTTAGGCATAAAGGCACAAAGCATCCTCCAGAACTGACATACTTAATGTGCATGTGTGAGCAGAAATACTTGAAAAATTAAGTCTTAGATATCTGTTCTACTAAGACAGTAGAAATTTGCTGATGATTTTTACAGGAAGAATGCTCAAGGCATGGGTGATTGCAGGACACAGGAATTGGGCAGAAGAGAGACTGGGGCAGTAGGAGAAACTATTCTAATCAATGCATGGACTCATCACACTTCTTGTCTTATGGATATTAGAGTGAGGTAGGAAGGAAAGAAAATGTCTGGCTGGTTTTTGGGAGTATTTTTTGGGGTTGGGTTTTTTGTTTGTTTGTTTGTTTTACCTTGTTATGAATCTTCATTCCCACTCTGAAGGTCAGGAATCTGGCTTGCAGCATAACCTCTCCTCCTTGCTGTATCTTCCCTTGGGCACCCTCTTTCCAGGCAAAATCTGTCTCTAGAACAAGACCTACATGCCAGGCTCTTCTCCTTTTGAGCATTCCTTCCAACAGCAACACTGCATTGATTTTCATTACTTGTGCAAAACAGCCAAGGAATACTCTTTCTCCTTGTCTGATACTGGAGAGGAAAACTTAAGCTCCACTGTCCCCAAAGTCTATGGGGAGGGTTGCCTGACAAGTTCAGGAAGTCTTCTGAAATCCTGTAATCCAACCCAAATTGCAGCTCATCAAGCTTCATCATCCAAACAGTGGATACACCTATAAAGAAAACACAGTTTTAAGACCTGGATCAGGACAGATTGACAAAATTTCAGGGTTTATGTAGTTTCAAGAGAGATGTCTGGTTCACCCTACAAGGGACACACCGACCTTGCAGTACTGACAGAAGAACATCTTATTCTTGCCTGAATATTCAGCCAACAGCAGGTACTACTCAGAGACAAACAAGGGATGCCAAAGAAACCTGAAAAATCCAATTCTATCATCCTTGCAGGGTTTAAAGGTCTTGATTTTCTTTTTTTTTATTATTCTAAATAACTGAGAAAAAATATGAAAACCTTGACATTTTGAAGGTGGCTACACTGAAACTCATTTTAATTTGAAGCACTTTGTTTCAACAGTCAGAAAATTTCTCTGGTGTCATAAACTTTTACACTTTGCATTGTGAGTTCCATTAGAAACAAAGAGTCCTTTCAAATATAAACCAAAATGCAAACATAGTTAGAAAGTTTAGATGTACTCTCAGTAGCCAGTAACCTTAATCCAGTAACCCTAACCCTCTCCAAAATATTACTACACTTTTCCCAGAAGGGAGGATTTACTGAAGCTGACTGTCTCCTGAGGGTGCATTCAACTGCAACACAGTGGTGTATTAGTGACAAAGTCACAGTCAGCTCAAATGCCAACAAAGGAAACATTGAGCTACTTTAATCAAATTAAGTGGATTTTAATACACAATGCAGTATAGTTAGCCTTACATGTAAATTCTACCCAGAAACAATTTCAGTGCTCAACTAGAGACTCACAGACTAGCAAAATGACTATACTGTGTGTTGATTAATACTACTGTAGACATTACTCTGCTGGGTATAACACACAGGTCCAATGAGGAGGCAGGAAAAACTCCAAAAGTCATATCTAGATTAAATTCTAAGTTTTATCAAAAACAGCATTTGTGTGTGTGTCTATAGAGAGAAACAGAAACAGAATATCTAGGTACTTTATATATGCTAAACACTTTTATGATGTCCAGGAGCTCCTCCAGGGAACACTGGCCAAATACAAGCAGCCCCACGTAATGGTCCTGAGAAAGAAACAAGCAGCCTCCATCTGCATTCAGGGATGTTTGAAAGAGATGAAGAATCAACACAATGAAGATGTCTACAAGATTTCTTTGGGTGAGTACAGCTGCAGAAGAAGAGGCTGGCATACTCGTGCCATTAGGAACAAACTGCAAACTGACTCCAATCCAGCAACGAGAAGAACTTCCAGTGCAGGTAACATATAAACAAGCTCAGGTTTAGGAGGCAGCAGGAAAGAACTTGTAATTTAGCCTCATAAAAGAGATCTCTTACATCAATGGATGTTTGGTCCTAACCCAGATTTACCATTCCCAGTTACAGAGACACACAGTAAAATGGGGGCCCTGTCCACAGCAGGGGGGTTGGAACAGATGATCTCTATGGTCCCTTCCAGTCCAGGGCTTTCTATGATATGATTCTATGGGAAACAGGAGGGTGGATCTGTGCTGCTGAAGAAACTCCTCTCTTGGGTATAGGATGTGGCACAGAAGGTACAAAGCCACTGATGCTCAAACACACCTTTGCTGGGGAAACCAAGTGGGATGGATTACCTCATTGCCAGAAGAATCCAGATCATAACTGGTGTGGAGGAATCAAACGGCTCTGGCACTCCCTGGGAGCATGGAAAGTTCAGCTAAGAAGATAAGAATTGGTAACACGGCCCAAGCCATGAGAGTAGCAATACCCTCCACAACTTCAGAGATGCATTTCTTTGACTACCCCTTGTTGATTTCACCATTTTTGTGATGAACATCTAGGCTTTCCCTCTGGCTCCAAGACCAGCAGTGGTGTTTCAGGGGCCTGACTCTCTGAAGGACCCTACAAACAAACCAAGGTGCTGCAGGCTCCTCTGGGATTGTACGACAATACTTGTCATGTCCATTTCCATCCTGTGGACTACAGGACCTGGCTGCTCCCTGCCACCTAAACAAAACCTTTTGATGGTTCATCCTTGGCCAGGTCATGGTGTTATGTCACACATTCAAGAGGAAGAGACAGGAATAGGATGAGATGGACACCTTCGGGCCATTTTTCTCACAGGCACATACCACATCAACAGCTCCTCCATAAGGAAGGGCTTTGCCACACCCCAACCACACACTTCCACCTTCTTCCATTTTAACCAGCATAACCTCCAACATCACCTCTGGAGGGAGGTGACACACTAGCCTTCATTTGAGGTGATGAGATTCTTTCCTTCTTCAAAGACCTTGTGGCTCCAAGCATCTTTCAACACCAAATGTCCACGTCAGTACCTTCCAGTGAGCACCACAAACCAGTATGCTCTGAAGATATACTCTCTGAGAAACTGAAAATCGGCTGCCAGCATAAGCCACTGAGGAAGAGCAGCATGGTTTAAGGAGCTCCAGGCACGCACCAGAGCTGGGTATGTATCAGAAGAGTTGTGACCATGAGCTGAGGGTTTGCAATGTGCATCCTAGAAAGAAACTGCATGGCTCGGGGCACTGGGAATTATAGAATGTTATCCTCAGGCTGCTGGCGATATTCCCTTGGGCAGGGCACAACGCTGACACAGTGACATTAAAAGCACAACTTCCAGCAGCATCCTGGCTGTCTAAAGCCTTGGCATGAGGCAGCTGAGCTGTCCTGAAGCTGACCCTCCCTAGAGGAACACCACATGCTGACAATCCTGGCACAGGGATTAGCAAGGCAGCGTTAAAGTGCTAAACACAGACACAGCCACGGAGCGAAACAGCTTCCTGCGAATAAGAGGACAGCAGGAATACCTTCTCACACATTTGTCATTGCATAAGGAGAGCTTGACCTGCTCTCAGCTGAAGTCAATGGACAAATGTCTTGCCCACCTGGCTGAGTTGCAATAGCACAGGTACACAGTGACCTGTAACCAGGCAAACCTGGGGCACAGTACTTACAATTACATGCAAGACTACCTCCAAATATCCTACCTGAACGGTAAAAGCAAGAATAACTTGGGTTACAGTCTGGACTGCCTTCCTCTCCCACGCTTCCTTGGCAGCTGGTTGTCCCTGCTTCTGCTGCTAAATTTCTCCCTCCTCCCCACTCCTGCATTACTCATGAATTAGCATCACACACAGCAGCAGGCAGTAAAACGCACCAGCAGTACTGCTGAAGGCAACAACTTCAACAGTGGCTTAAGCAGATGTGCTAAGGAAGAAACATCTGGATGGTATTACCAAAAAGCTTTCTAGGTTCCCCATCAGACCAACACCTCTGTTTCCTCTGACTCATTATACATAAGAAACAGCATAGAGCCAACAATAAAAACACCTTAATTGGAAATAGAGTCAACTTCCTCTGTCTAACATCCAGAAATTCACCAGCACAGATCCAAACCATGGGTCAAGTCAAGGAGCTTGGTGCTACACTCTGTAGCCAGCAATGACATGTTTGGCTGGTACACGGCTTGCAGGTTAACCACCTGCATGGTTAATCTCCATGGGAGAAAGCATTCCATCAAGAGCTGAAGAGGTCAGAAATACCTGTAGGACTCTGGAGCTGGCAGTATATGTGTCTGTCTACGGCCACCACACAATGGAGATACATCTCACTGTTATTTCCCTCTTATGAACTACTTTTGTTTTTTTTACTCCAGCTCTGTAAAATGCATTCCTAGCAGTTTTCAGCTGTGTGAAGATTTTTGACACGTGGCTGGTACAGTGAGAAATGCTGGACTAAAACTCCTTTCAGAATATAAACAAAGAAAAAAAATAAATACATCAAAAAGATGAAAAGAGATGCTCGGCATATTAAAGAAATGGCCACATGGAAACTTTTTCAACATACAAGACCTACAGGACTGGCTGAGGTAAGAGGCATAATTAGCCCAATGTGAGCTCGCAAGACAGGTCCACAACACTTGGCTACACAAGCAAAGGATGTCACGTACCAGCAGAGAGGCCCTGCTATCTTTGGGCCTTGGGCTGGCACAGCTGCTGGGAGTGCAAGATTTAATACTTGTACCCACACTTTAAGAATAATGGTGGAAAAACTGGAGAGAGTTCAGAGGACAACCACAAGAACAAACCCAGGCTTGTAGCAAGGAGCTCAAGGAAGTCAATCAAAGAAAAAGTTAAAAGACACCTCACAGCCTGTAGGTACCTGTCAGAAGAGTGTTCCTTAGTTTGCCAGACAAAGGTATAATGAGACCAAAGTTATAATGAGACCAAAGGTTGAAAGTTGAAGCTTCACGAAGAGCAAACCAGACACAACGATACAACTTTTCAACACTGCAGGTAATTAACAAAGAGAAAAGTCCTCCAACTGCCACAGTCCAGGATACAGCACTGACCACTTTGCAAATAAGATGGGATGCTTCCACCTTGCTTCCCTTATTCCCTCCAACATGTATGCTTGGTTCCATTCACAACTGCTGACCTCAGAGTGGAAATTAATTCAAGGAATCCTGTTATACAGCAAGCCAGACTAAACAAACACCATGACCTTAAAGCCTAGAAATCAATGAGGTACAAAGAAAGTATGATACAAGTATTTCAAAGTGAGAACAATGATTCACTGGAATAACCTCTCCAGGGAGATCGTGGAGTCCCCATCACTGGAGGCTTTCAAGATGCAATGGGACATGGCTGCTCCAGTCACCTAGGCTACCTTTCCCACAAAAGACTGGACTAGATGATACCTTCCAGTCTGGGCCAGCCCGTGGCTCAATGAAAGGCACACAAAACTTTCCTGACTACAAGCACTTGAGCTAAAGGAATGAAGCTCCCAACTCTGACCCTCTGAAATGCCTACTGATTTTAATCTTCCGGTTATGCTTCCAGGTTCCCTTTGTGCTTCTTGACTCCAGGATTTTCTAATCTGTTGGGTCCCTCTAAGTCTCAGAAGCACATTCCAGGACATGGTCCCTGACTGTACTCTCTCGGAGAGAGCTGAAAAGCCCTCCCTCCATACAGAAAGCAAATCCCAGCTACTGGTTCGTTTGTTTGAAGTTTTCATCATCATGGTGCTAGTTCACAGTTGTGTGTCTGCAATATCTTCCCTCACTCCTGCCTCTTCTTCCTTCAGGGCTTAAAATGTGTGGGCCCACTGTGACAGCCATAGGATTAAAACGTTAACTAACCTGTAGTACAAAAATCGAGGACCTGATGTTGCCCCCTAAGAAAACTTCGGTCAAAATCCAGCCTCCTCCAGCCCTAAACCTGCATTTGGTAGCTGAAAGTACAGAGATAGCCA
This sequence comes from Formicarius rufipectus, assembly GCA_013399695.1. Lineage (NCBI taxonomy): Eukaryota > Metazoa > Chordata > Aves > Passeriformes > Formicariidae > Formicarius > Formicarius rufipectus. The sequence continues at coordinate 933,778 of VXAU01001251.1, forward strand.
GGCATAGTGATGAACTTTTAGGGCTACAAAACATGGCAATCACTCCCTAAGACTTTAAGGACCATTGGGTCACCAGTCTGAATCTTGCATAAGGGAGGTCACAAGTTTCACTCTTACCTCTGATTTGAACAGTATTGCTAGTGTTTGCCTAAGCCCCACCTTCCAGGGAAGCATGCAGGCTCCATGCAAAGAGCTCAAGATATGGAGATGGTAAGTCACCTTTTTGATGGCTGGCTTGAATACTTAAAAGCCTTTGGTATTTAAAAAAGGCACTTTAACTCTGATTTATCTGCACTGCATTTGCGGCCAGGGGCGCCTGTGATATAGCTGCTGGCTGCAGGAGATGCTTTGCCTGATTTCCTCAGCTGTTCACAAAATCCATCTCCAGGAGAAACCCTGGGGCCCCTCTGCTCTCTTCCCCTGCAGACAGTCTGTCTTCTGCCCCCACCTTTTCTTCTGTATTTATAATCACCAAGGGAGAAGAGGAGCTTTCAAAGGATTTAGCACAAGTGACTGGCAGGCAATCACTGCTGCGGATGGCTGGTAAGCAGAAGAGGGGAGGAAAGGAAAGATAGAGCAAACACTTTCATCCCCATTGTTCCCACTCGAAAGAGAATCCACACATTTCACCACACCCATTTTCCCCCCAAAACACCTCCTGCTCTCTACCACCTATTCCATATACTCGCACACATAAGGCTGCCCTTCCCCAAAAATCCTCCTCGGATGCCTCACAACCACAAACTCCTGTGACCCTGTACCATTCTCCCACAGTTTCATTAACAATAATAATTATTCAAGTTAATAAACCTCCTCCTTGGTGCTCACTTCTCAAGGGACAATTCTAACCTAACTGGCTAAGCAGCACCCGCCACTGAGCAGAGAAACCTGGGCTAAAGGAAATGCTCATGGTAACATCAAATACTTCTGGTAGAGACAGGGATCTCATTCCACTATCCAAGCTGCATCTGCACAGTGAGGTCCTCCTGCCCCTCCCAGATGCGATCTGCAGCATCTTCATCCCACTCGCAAGGGCACAAGTTTTGAAAACCTTGTACTGAAGCTTCAGCACTTCTACAGACTCTTTGGTATTTAAAATGTCTATTTTAAAATTGTGTTTATCTCTAAGCAGAGATTCATTTCCAATTTATGTCAGCAAAATAAAAACCAAAATGCAAAATAAAAATGAAAAAAAGAGCCCGCCTGACTTGGAAGCCTAAAAATAGACCTGTGTATTGCAAATAGTGAGCTGTCAGGTAAAGGCTGTGGATTGAAGGTTCAAATGAATAATGTGTTTGTTTTTCCTGCTTCAATACTTTCCTGTTGTTATCACTGTACAAATAAGTCAGCACACGCTAATTACTCTGATGGCAATTTCCTGGGAACTGGTACTTAAGAATCAGACCAAATTTATTGCTGAGCATCAGACTAGTCCTCCCCTTGCACTCCCAAACAAACAAACAAGCCCAGCTGCCAAATCTCCCTGTCCTTCATCGCTGCAGACCCAGTGCTGCCAGCACGGTCCCACCCCTGACTCCAGCATCAGCTGTAGGATCTGCCCTGAGCAACACATTTTTCCTGACAAGCATGGTTAAAGCTAAGATGCTAATGTAGAAGATGGATCTGGCAGTGCCAAAATCTGGACTTATCTCCTTTGAGGTGTTCACTGTTTGTACAAATTGTGGATGCCAAGCAGTATTTGTGCAATAAAAGGGATTGAATCTTGGGAGCCAAGAGCACAAGCACCTTTTCTGCAAGGCACACACATCAAGAGAGAAAAGATGGGAAGGGAAATGTCTGTGAAAATGTCTTGTGTTTTTATAAGGCACCCAACAAACCAGTCTCAAGCCCCATTTAGCCCAAAACCATCCCACAAGGCTCACAGAGTTTACATTCATGGGTGAAATACATCAAAGAACCACCTAAATAATACTTGTGGTTTCTGCTGGGGGTTTTTCCCCCTCCACTTTATATTTATATAGCCATAGATTTGCACTGTAATTCAGTCAAATGCATTAGAGAAAAGATGAAGGGAAGAGAGGGGAAGAGAGTGCTGTTACCTGTGTTACATACCAAATGGCATTGAATTTCTGTATAAACCTTTGCTGCAACCTCAACCCAGATGCAGGCTGTTTGCTGAGCAGGCAATACAAACCCAGTATCCTCCTTTGTGAGCTTTTCCAGCCTTTCAGGGTCTTTTCCTTGGGGATGGTTGGCTTGCTTTGGATTTATTGTATTATCATTCCTTTCTGCTTTCACTGTGAGGCAAAGGGTTAAGCGACCTTTCAGATCCTCCCTGGATGCAACTCCATGCGTAACAAGAAAGCTTCCAGCCCAGTGAAAACAACTTGAAAGAAGGGCAGTGACCCAGCGACAGGCTTAAGTTTCAGGTCACAACACCCCTGCTCAAAACCATCCATCTTCCTCTGGCCACAAGTTTGCAGCCAGCCACATCCCATTAGTGCAATTCATTTCCAGGATTTACAGGAAAACATTTTTTGGGGATCCAGCTGTTGTTAACATCCTCTCTTGCACGAGATGACAATTGTGAACTAAAAAGGGACACTGCAAATACACATTGATGCAGCAGCCCTTTGCATCCAGCAGTAAGTGTCAAAACCACAAAGACCATTAGGAAAAATTAATTAAATACTTAATAAATAAACCAAACTGTGGTCATGAGCTTTGGTTTCATTTACTCTGAACTTCTGCAAGGAAATGGGTGTTTATGGCCCCTGTCAACCTGGACACATGCACACCACATTGCACAGTAGAATCAAAGCTAGGTCAGGAGCATCATACTGCTCCATTAAAAGTCCTGGATCAAAGGAAGAGAAGGTTTGGTGTGACCATGCACTGTGCCAGGGGAAATAGCGTATCTCAGGAATGCCTTGAGCTGGAAGAAGGATGTGGAGGGAAAAGATGTGCACACTCTCCCCTTTTCCAAAAGGGCTTCCCTCGGGTTAGTTAGAAATAATCACCTGCTGGATCACAAAAGTAGGAATCATAGAATCACAGGATGATTTAGGTTGAAAGGGACCTTTAAAGTTCATCCAGTTCAAGGCCCCTGCAATGAGCAGGGATATCAACGGTTCCATCTCTGTGCTGCAACAAGGATGCTGGCAAGCAACCCACTGCTGAGAAAGCAGCCAGCAAAAGGTTCAAAACCCAGCTCCACACCAGCCAAACAGAAACACGGCTCCTGGGAGGGTGATCTTGGCTTATCTGGGGCAAGAAGGACAAAAAACTTCAGCCCTGAGCCTGGGACTCAGCCCAGCTCCTCCCAAACTCATACCTACCAGGCACGGTCTTGCTCTAAACAGATGTTGATAGAAAGTATCAGGATGGGATGCAAATATACAAAAACGATGAGGATGGGAAAAGAAATATGGAACACTCTCCCAACCTCCACCATTTTGTGCTGTTAACTCTAAGCAAGAGCAAAAGCAAGAACACAAAGGGACAAACTTTGTTTGCAGGTACTTGGGTGCCAAGACTTTCCCATTTATCATCATCAACCAAACTGCCCTTGGAAACCAGGCAGGCACAAAGCCCAAGGAAGTTCTCTGTTCACCTGCAACTCCCAAGGTTTCAACGTGATTGTGCTTGTGACACTCCTCCACAAGCTTTTTGGTGTTGGGACCAACCCATGATATTGTCTCCATTTGTTCCTCCCTCTCAGCCATGCCAGTGCATGCCAGCTTGCCATGCAAGACTGCAACCCGGACTGGGGAATCAAATCTACTGAATAGCAACACAGAGGAGAGAAAAAATGTCAGCTGGATGGGTTCCCTGTTGTGAGTGGGTTCAGCAACATCCTTTGCTGTTGGCAGCCTGAAATGGTTTCTGGTGTAGCAGTGCAGAAGGATGCTGGCTATTACAGTAACGCTGCTTGGCTGCCAAACACACAAACCACCAAATGTGGCCAGAGGCTTTTATTTTTTAGCAACTAGCCGTATTTAGGTGTTCTATTAAAAAAAAAAAAAAATTGGACTGAATTTGGCTAAGTGATACCATTTCTCAGCTGACTGGCTTATTCTGTGACTCTGCAGTACCAGAGGATGCAGCTAGAAATACTGACTGCAAACCCAAGGCAAGCTATTTCTGACTAGGTGTTGAAGAGCGAAGCCCACAGCTGAAGCTTGGTACACACTAGGGACAATGTAGACATGAGCTGAAACACCATCAAAGGACATGAGGTTCCTTGACCAACGAGCTATGCAGGAGCAGCAAGATGCTGATCCCTTTAAGTGCTGTTAGCTTTTACCGTCTTGTAATATACTCATGTGGGATGGATATGTGTATTTATTTTATTATTTAATGAAAGTATTCACACTATGTCTCAAAAAATGCAAATATGTCCTTCAGTGCTCAGAAAGGCGTGTCCTGTGGGAAAATTATAAAAAACAGAACCATGCTTTGCCCTTCCAGCTGGTTTTCAGACTGATGCATCCCACTATTGAAGCATAAGCACAGGTGGGGTCTGCATTAATTAGTAGTGGCCTTGAAAAAGGTCCCAAGCCACCCATTTTGGGAGGAATTTGTAACAGAGCAATGTGAGTGCCCAGCCCGCCCATGCCTCTCAATGCATACAACTATGCCTTTGCTGTGTGTTGGGTCAGCCTCTGTCCTCCACTCCCACAGCTCCTGCCACTCTGTGACAAGGTCGGGGGAGTGCCCTGCACTCCACTTGCCTCTCTGGGTTAGCCAAGCCGGGAGATGCCTTCATAGAATAACAGAATCATTTGGGATGGAAGAGGCTTTTAAAGATCATCTACTCCAACACCCTTCAATGAACAGGGACATCAACTTGATCATACTGTTCAGAGCCCCATCCAACCTGACCTTGAACGTTTCCAGGAATAAAGCATTTACCCCCTCTCTGGGCAATCTGTTCCTCCTCTAAGGAGACAAGTGAGCACCCAAGCTGCTGTACCCTGATGGACCCAAAGTGCAAGTGATGGCGACACAGGACAGTGGAAAGATGTGGGAAAAAGACCATGGCGTTTCACCCCATAATCCCAGTAACACTAGACACTGCCAAGCTGGGAACCACCCTCGGGGGAGATTCTGAAGCCCAGATCTCTTTACCTGGTTTGGAGAGGGCACAACAACCCACTCCTTGTCTCTGGCACACATCACTACCCCTTTACTTACTAGCAAAGTACCCAGTTTGGGGTTTTGAGCTACCCCAGGGCCACCATCTCTGGAAGAACCCCAGAGAATAGGAGCATCAGAACTGGGAACTGCGACTAAGGTGCCTTTCACTGCCACAGAGTGTATGGGGAAACTCAGAGGAAGGGGTGAGATTCCCTTACCCCCAAGCTACAGCATGGCTCTGATGAGGCACCCACGCAGGGGCCAGGAGAACAGCCCAGCACATGCAGGAAGGGCTTGGCCATCCAAGACACTGCTGCTGTGCCGGCATTAATCGCCACTTCATGATTAACAGGGCTGCCAGCCAGGGCAAGCGCTGATGAGAACAAGCCCTGGGGAAGAAAGCTTGTGTCCTGGCTTTGCAGCCCGGCTCCTACATGGCGAAACAAAACGAGAGGCACAGCTCACCCTCTCCAAGGCATACGCCCTTGCTAATGAGAGTCGACCCAGGAGCTATGCGGGAGTGGCGCCCGTTCCCAGGCAGGCTTCAATGCCACCGAGAGCCAGCAATGGAGACAGGCAGCCTCCGAGAAAAGAGACACCAGCTGGAAATTTTGCTTTGATGCTGGCTTGCCAGCTAGCTCTGGCACCAGGGAGGAGGAGGAAGGATTGCTGGTCTCGCGATGCTCCCCTGCATGTGTGTACATGCAGGGCTGAGCTCAGCTGGAGAAAGTTGCAACAACCACAGAGCAAGTCACCAGCTGTGCCCTGCCTGACTGGGCAACACATGGCTGGCACAGCCTGAGCCCCAAAATGGCAGCCGACCACCCACTGTCTGACAAGAGAGCCCACGGAGAAGAGCTGGCACTGCAAGGATGCTACAAAAGGACCACGTTGTACAACCATCCACCGTCCAAAGATGTTGGTAGGAAAAATTCCATTACCTGTAGCTAAATCTGGGCAGAGCGCAGTGCCAGGACCTCTTCTCATCCCTAAGAGGTTACATTCCAGGAGACATAAATATTTTCTACTGGCTTTGCTGCTGCTGTTAGCACAGCAATCTCCCAGCAGCAACAGCAAGGTTCAGGGTCTTGAATTCACTGCAGTACTGCTCTATCTCTAGAAAGCAACCAGTAGCATCTAGATCAGAATAAATACAAAGGTGATACAATGAAAAAGCTTTCCCAATTACAATCCTGACACTTGTATCCCTTCCCTTCCCCCACCTCCTTTCATTATCTCTTTTAATTCACTTCCATAGATCTCAAAGCACTTAGAGTACTTAAGTGCTGTTAGTACCATCATCCTGATGGGGAAACTTCGACTGCGTTGACCAACCAATCCAACATTGCCCAACAACCCACTGGGAGAAAAGAAAGCAGGACTGGTTTAGCACAAGTTTATCCATTCCTCCACGCTGCCTTGCTGCAGGGTATGAGTTACCAGCAGTGGAGCCGGGTGGTTACATGGCATTGCTGCATTTCCCAGGATAGGGTGTGCCCCACAGTCAGGCACACTGGAAACCACTGGCTACAGTCCCTGCTAGGAGGATAGTCAGAAATACGTCACTTGTTTCTTTTGTTTTGGGTTTGTTTGTTTGTTGCTTGCTTCATCAGGAATTTTCTGTGTTTAAAGCTCAGGAATGAAGACTTTCTGCAGAGCCCAAGGGTTGTCAAAGCAGGCAGCAGGTATGCCTCAGTTTTCCCATCTGTGAAGTAATTTTGATACCTGCAAATATTTCCAAGCAAACAAAATCCTATGGATTTCTGTTCTGCTGCCACTGTCCAGTCCCAAACCCTGCATCCAAGGTCCGAGTTGAAGAACTACACACCAAGGTGGCTGAGAGAGGGCATTTCAGAGAACCAGAAGTTTCATAGTTTGTAGACCTCATCCCTATCAAAGCAAACAGGACCTCAGAGTTGCCCAAAGGTTGCGAAGTTGGATCCTTCCAGCAGCAGCAGACACAAAGCCTGAGGCTGCAGTTGTGATGGTGCATGATGGTTTGAGTCACTGGTACAAGTGACCATGGAGAACACTCCGCGGTCAGCAGGTTCACTCTCATTGGAGAATCAAGACAGAAAGCGACACGAAGTATTTCTATTTGCCATATATGTTCTCCAGTGCCAAGCAGCTGCTTTTTCTTTTTTCAGTCCAGGGCAGTGAATGTGCCAGGTAGAACAGACAGAAAAGTATCTTACCTTGCCACAGACTTATTTGCTCTTAATTCCGTCACTTACTCTAGTGACCCCATCTTGTCCATCCCATCCTCTCACCTTCCTCTGATTAATTAATTTGGCCTTCTTGTAACCTCTTAAATGAGAGTACAAATGAGTAATTAAAGAATTATCATCACAGCAATTGAGGATGATGTGTCCTAAAGTTATACCTCCAGAGAAGGCCAACTTGATCAAGAGGAAACTGGACAGGAACTGCCTACTGGTGATAACCCATGGCCAAAACCAAGGCTAATACAGAACATGGCAGATCACCTCTGCCCTAGCTCTTGTTGTACAACTATGGACCACGAAAGGCATGAAGCAGCTTAGTGACATGGCCCAAAAATCCAGAAGTTGGGTACCAAACCACTGCAGCTGAGCATCCCTGACATGGCAGCAGTTAAGCAAACCTCTTTACTACTCAACAATCCAACAACCAGTCCTGCCAGGAAAGGCTGTTAAACTATTATTTCAAATACAAGTGGAATTAATAGACTCCGTCCAAATGTATCCCAACTGCTGAAACACAGTTTTATCTCAGCTTTTTAGGAACAGGCTACCTCCTTTCCAGCACTGTGCAGCAGGAGAAACCTTGGGATCCTCAGCTGATGAACTGAATTAGGCTGTTTCCATTCTCATTACAGATCCTTCAAAACAGCATCCTTTAAACACAAATCTTACCACTAATTTCAATAAAACCTTCTCCACATCTCTGTGCCTAAAACTCAACTGTAGCAGCCTCCATTAGGTCGACAGTGGTACTGTACACATGCTGCTGACAAACTCTCCAGCCACCCAGCCTGTGCATCCACAGTTCACACATAATACTCATCTTCTCATTATGGATCCAGTGTTACCAGTTTCCTCAACTTCCCAGGCCCTTTATGTGAAGCTCCAGTGGCAGAGCTGAAAGTGGTGATGGTAGCAGCTGCTGCAAGCAGTCAGGTTGGGCAGAGCACCACATTCCTCCTCTGGGAACAGGCAGCACAAATAAACCTAAAATCGGATTTTATTGCATCTTTCAAATTCTTAACAAGCTAACAGAAATTACTGCTGACTTTTTTTTATTATTATTTCCCAATTTTAAAGTGACAAGGCTTTTTTAATCAGTAGTTAATTTTTAGATGCTAGGATACCGTTAGATGCATCTGGGGATCATTAATCAGAAGCACTAAAGAGATTATAATAATAGTAGTAGTAATAATAAAAATAGCAATGTAAATTCTCCAGCAGGATACATAAGAGTTAGGGAGTGACTTTCCCTCTTCCCTGCCCAGAGTCAAAATCCAAAGAGCATCCATGTGTCTCCCAGCCCATGCTGGCACTGGGGCAGTGCTACACAGGCAGGGTGGCCCAAGACATGCCAGAATGAGCTTTTTGGGAAGGAAGTAGGAGCCATTCAAAACTCAGTTTAGACCATTTGCAGGGCTGAGGGCTTGTCAGGGAGGAGGCAAAGCCTTTCTGGAAGCAGGCAGTTGCCCACAGCACAGGAGTCTGGGAAAAGGTGTGAGTGGGGGGGGATGCAGGCTGAGATGTAGGATGGGAAGCAGGGCAGGATGCTTGGCCATATGTGGAGCACATCCCAGTGGGAAGGACAGCCCTGATCCAAAGCATTAACCTAAGCTCCTTCCTGGCTCCAGCCTGCCTTCCCAGCACTGTGCCACACACATCTGCACGGGGAGGGCCGGTGTGGCAGAGAGCCAACTCAACAACTCAAGAGGTGCAATTATCATTAAAGCCAAGCAGTCTGGAGCAGGGGAGAGGAGATGCCTCCTCACCAAATGAATAGGTTTAATGCTGCTCACATTCCTGCATTCCTCTGCTGAAGCGTAATGAATAAACCCTCACAAACTGCTAAAAAGGAGGCGGTTTTGGTTAAGCCATGTGAGTATGGAGTGTGTGTTTTGTAAACTTACACCTTTGCAGACAGAGCCCTGCTATGCTGGTAATCTAGAGGCTGAGGTTTTCCAGAGCTGGCCTGTGTAGCCAGGCAGAGACATCAGCACATGCCTGTTTTATGGGAACAGCATCTCCACCACAAGCAGGGAGATGGGATGGAAAGCACACAGGCAGATCCCTTCCAAAACAGGAGTGAAGCACAAGTCCCTGACAAAAGTACACAAAGCAAATCACTTCTGATAACAGAAGAATAGAACAATTTCAGTTGGAAGGTACTTACAACAACCACTTAGTCCAAATGTCTGGCCACTTCAGGGGTGACCAAAAGTTAAAGAATGTAATTACAGGCATTATCCAAATGCCTCTTAAATATTGACAGGCTTGGGGCATCGACCACCTCTTTAGGAAGCCTGTTCCAGTGTTTGACTTGGTAAAGAAAGTGTTCTCTTAGTAAAGAAATGTTTCCAAATGTTCAGTCTTGATCTCTCCTTGATGCAGCTTTGAACCATTCCCACACATCCTATCAATGGATCCCAGGGAGAGGAGCTCAGAAGAGCAATGACATCACCTTTCAGCCTCCTCTTCTCCAAAAAATGACAAGCCCAGAGTGCTCAGTCACTGATCATAGGAAGTGCCTTCCAGCCCTTCCATCAACTTTGTGCCCTCCTCTGGATACATTCAAGGACCTTCACATCCTTCCTATGTGGTGGGGCTCAGCACTGCACAGAGAACTCTGGGTGAGGCCGCACCAGCGCTGAACACAGCGGGATAAATCACCTCTTTTGTCCATCTGGTTTTGCTGTGTTTGATGCACTCCAGGATGATGTTACACCCAAAACTTTTTCCTGTCTGCACTGGTTTATCTGCAGAAAATCCTGTCTGGGTCTGGAAGCAATAATACTATTTATTCATGGTGCTGCTGAAAAAAGTAGTCGTTCCTTAGCCAAAGGTCAGAATTCACATGTCCCTCTGCTTGACCTTGACTCCTCAAACCTGCCTCTGACAGCACCATCTCTCACCTCTCCCTTTCTACCTCTTCATCATCCTCTAGTTCAGCTTCAGATTGTGGCTCCAGTAATGTTCCTATCTGTCTCTACCTCCCCTTCACCTCCACCAGAAATTTGTATCATTATGATCACCTGTGTCCTCCTCCATGCAGACCCTCCTCTCTATTCCAGATCAGTCTCTTTATATTCAAAATTAAGTTTCAGGACATCTTTCGAATGCTCTTTCACCCAGCATTCAAATCTGCCATTGTCATTGAAGCTCTATTTTCTCCACATCCCAGCTACCCTTCCTGGAGAAACTTCATTTCTCATGACCAGAGAGTATACTATCATGTGGGTCATGTCTTCTCTTCCACTTCACCTTCTCAAGGATCCCTCCTTTCTCTATCTCACCACACAAGAGCTCTCTAATGTTCAAGGCTTATCCCATACCCTACAACACCAACTATCTGCTGTTGACTCCTATAATGTTGACTTCTACTTAGGAAGCTGGTCTCCTGGGACAGTCAGTGGAAAATGTCTTTGATAATGAATGATATTTTCTCCCTCTCTCCCCCTTGTCTGGTAGGAATTTGTCTCAAATGTCTGCCAAACCACCTCATAGACTTCATCAAAGCTCTCCTTTGCTGTGACATTTACAAAAAAACCTCAATAACTGTGAGGCTGCTGGTGTTCTGAGGCATGTCTGTCAAGATGATCAATAGTGTCCTGGCATTTTTATTTTACTCCCCCATCTGCATGTAACCAACCACAACCTCTCATCATTGATCCAGACCAACAGCTCCTTGGGGGATGGACAGCCTTTGATTCAGCACCTGCACAAAGAACAATAGGCTCTGGGGCACCTAGAGTGCTCCTACTGTCACAGTGGTGAAAACAACGCTTCTGAACACCCACCAAGGTCAAGGGATACTTGTGTGCACTAGGCACGGTCCCCAGCTTTACAGTAGAGAATATGGCCAAGAAGTCCATTTGCATAATGCTGCCAGGAAGCCACAAGATACCTGAGGATATTTCACAGTGCACTGAGACACAGGTGTCCTGTTGTTGCATCGAGTTACAACATCCTACTTGTTGCCAAACAAATCACAGCACAGCGTGCTTCCACCAGTTACTGTTATCACCTCTTGACACACCACTCTTGGTAGCATGAAAGACATCCCACAACGATTTTTAGGGCACCAGAGCATCACCCTTGTTTGCAAGCACAAACTCCATGCTGACTACTCAACCATCACTGCACTGCAGTGACATTCTCTCTACTAGACTGGAACTCATGAAATAGGTTGGGTTGGAAGGGACCTGTAAAGGTCATCAAGGCCAACCCTCCTGCAATGGGCAGAGAGACCAACTTGATCATGTTGTTCAGAACCCCATCCAACCTGACCTTGAATGTTTCCAGGGATGCAAGGTCACAATAAGGTCTCCCAGGAGCCTTGTCTTCCCGCTGAACAACCCTGCTCTCAGCCTGTCCTCAGTGTCACTGTGCACCTGCAGAACAGATGAACTGATCTGGATTACTGAATCTTTGCCATCCCTCCAACTTTTGTCATCCAAAGGTGACCACCGCGAATCATTCCCTGCTGTCTTTAGGTCCCAGGAGCAGGGGCAGTCCTGAGCAAGACCTCAGAGTGCTCTGGTCCAAACTCTGTCAATAGCTCCAGCGCCCACATGTGCACCAGAATCTCTGCTATCCAATCAAGGAGATACCCAACCGGCCAGGAAGACAACCTGTGACTATCACATCTCACGCCCTGGGCAGGTCTGACACAGAGCCACAGCTTTGAATGCCTCTGTGGGTGCTTCCAGCAGATTGAAAGACATTAAGGAAAAAAAGTAAGCCTCATGGAGGTGACTTTCCCTCCACTTCCCAGAAGAGACTTGCAAGGCAAGTTCCTCCACCAGGCTGCAGAGCCCTGAGCAACACAGCACTGCCAGTTCACTGACTGATGAGAATCCAATAGCCACGTGGGACCTGTGCACTTCAGCAAAAAAATGGAGATGCACAAACAGCAGGGCTGGGTTTGTTCCTCCTTTCTCACTCATCTATTATATGAACTTGGCCTGAACTGACTCTGGAATGACAGAAGCCAGGCATAAACCACAGACCTTACACTCAGACACACAGTGAGAGCTTTCCTGTCTCTTCTAGTGCTTCTCACTGGGGCTGAGCCACATTGCTGCAGATTCAGGTCTGATCTGCCCCATACAGAGGGCCCCCACAGCATCTGCACTGTATGACACAAACTTTGTCTTCCCTACTGGGAAGCATTTCCCACACTCATACCAGGTATTTTGCACACATGCACATGAAAAAGTTTATTGGGCAAGAGCTTGTGCCTACAACCTCACAATCACCTGCACTGCAGGTCAGCTACTGCACTTTTGATCAGGGTTTCCCCAAGGAGTGCAAGGCTGAAAACACTGTTCTCTAAGAACCAGCATGACTCTGCTTGGTTGAACACAAACAAATCTTTTGTTTTTATTAACGTAACAATTTCACATCACAGGCATTTTCTGGCTCCCTGTGATTATTTTGTATATTCAGTGCTACATAGTTCACAGGTACAGCCAAAGGCAAGAAGGTCCCTCTGAGGTTCTTATGAGTAGGTATTTCACATGATCTAAATGGGATGTGTCTACCTAGACATGTGCAGGCAGACCTGCTCTTGCTCTGCATGTGCCCAAAGCTGACTGGGACTCAATCCAGCTTAAGACAAAAGCCACACAGCCAAGTTAGTATCGCACTCTGCCCAAGCTCATATGACCAAAATGGGTGCCCTGGGCAAACACCAACCAGATCTTTGATTTTGCCATCCACAACAGTTATATGAGAATGGAAGGGTATATAAATCATCAACGGCACAGAAAACTCCTAATAACCGTAACTAGCAACTACTAGAAAGAACAGATTTAAGTGAACAAGTGTGTTACTCTGCCCTGTTTGAACAGTGGATTTCAAGCTACCTGTTCCTCGGGGAACCACGTTCCACATTGCATGGGCGTGTGAAAATAACACAAAGAACACAATTCTACTGTCAGAAGGCTTAAATTTCTTTGAATTTAGGAACTTAAAAGGTGAGAAAAGCTTGGCAAACCAGTTAGAAGGTGTATAACAAAGGGAAATCCACCCTTAGGTGGAAAAAGTTGTAAAAGCCCAATCAGCCAAAAACCCCACAACATCAGTTGCCTCATTGCTACGGTTTGTGAGGAACAGTTTATTCAACAAAAAAGAAACTGTTCACAAGGAAGAAAGTTACTTGAAATTTAGCCAATACAAAGATAAATGTGAATGTACGAAGAAAGGCTTTAGGATCTTGGTTGATCATCAAAAGGCACCTCCAGTAACAAGTGCCTCTTACAGGTGGGAAAACAGCATTCCCTACATCACCAATGTCCTCATAATCCATCCAAGCAGCCACTCGGCTTGATCATGTTTAGCTTGAATGTATCAGAAAACACAAGAATAAAGCATACTTCTACATGTATGTGGGTGACAAGACAAACATACACTGAAATAAAATGAGCTGATGGTCTACCAGGTTTTTCCTTTCTGCTGAAGTAAAATTATACCATATGCCATGATTAACTGTGGAGAACTTGGGTTAGATTCAAGACAATTTAGAGGGAAAACAAAAAACAAGTCAGCACTTTCAGGACTGTTGAAGCAGTTGACTTTTTTGGGGAGAGAGAAAAAAAAAATCCACAAAACTTTTTCATCTTATAAACAATGTGGATGCAATCTTGATCGGTGAGGTGGACTGGGATGAAACTCACTGTTCAGCTCCACAATGTGCATGAGTCCAAGCCTTCATCACTTCCAAAAACCAAGTAAACTTTCCTCACTTCCCAGAGCCACAGCTGGCCCTGGTGCTCACCAAACCCCTTCAGATGATGAAACAGCTCACTGGCCAGAAGAAATCTCAGACAGCATGAACACAAATTCACTTCTACCAGCACAGTGAACTGTGGTTGGATCAGTGCTGGAGCAAGCACATGGGCTGGGGAGAGTTGAAAAAGACAGTGGTACCACCCACATCAGTGGCAGGAATGGTGACAGCCCAGAACAGTCCATCACACAGCCAACAAGCAGCAGAAATAAGTGGGCAAGGAGAAGGGAGGGAAGATGGTAATAGATAAAACACTTATTTTGGTTTGGGGAAACTGCCTATAATTAAGACCTCAAAGCAAACACAAACTTGGCAGCTGGAGAGAATAGTACTGGGTTCTGTTTCGGATTTGTATGAGGTTGATCAACTTGGTTGGCAAGACACTTCTAAGCAGCTCATCCTAAGGAAAATTCCTCTGAATTTCCTTAAAAGTTCCAAGCTGCTTCAAACAAACAACAAAAACTATTCTCAGGCATTGCCCATCCCCAGGTTCCCAATCCAGATAAATACATTTATCTCCGAACAAATATTTTGCCACTCCCTACCTCTGTGTGAAGAAACTAACTAGGGGAAAGGAGAAGACACCTGCTTAGTCCAGGAGGAGAAACAGATTATGCACACAACATTCTGAAAATTGCATAAAACACTCAAGTGGGAAAGAAAAGTGGGCAGGAAAGTTGCTCTCGGCCCTGGTAATGGGGTATGGGACCACCAAGCTCAGACTGCTCCTAGAAGTGTCTACAGCTGGTAACTCCTGCCTTGCAACCTCTGTATGCCCCAAATTGGGCTTTCTCTTCTGTTCCTTAAACCACAATGAAACACCGTTTTTGAAGTGGTTTGCCAGAAAGAGCTCGACAGATTTGAGGTGTGGCTCTGACACCGCTCTGTCACTCCAAATTAGGGATGCTGCCTCCTGGCACCAGTGCTGCCGACATGTGCAGCACAGCCACAACACAGCTCTTCATCTTCTTCAACAAATGATCTTATTTTTTTAAATATTTATATAATTTCATTAAGGTCACTTTAATTTGAACCAAAACCATCAAAACTTGTGTATCAGCAGTAAGATGCATTTGCACAAAACCCTACTCTGTACAATCAGGCTTTATTCCAGGTGAGATGCTGACTGTAAATCTGACACGACGGTGCCATGCATCCCATCCCCAGTAAGCCCATCTCAAGTCAGGACCACGTGTCTCTAGCATAGCCAGGCTCCAAGTGGCAGTGGGAGAACACCAGAATCGTGCAGGAAGCAAAGATGGATACACCATGAGCACACAGGACCAACATGTCCCCACCCTGTCCCACATGCAGCTCCTGCTCCCTGAAGATTTTGTCTCACAGACCATTAATTTCATTTCTGATTGAAATCATCACTAGATCTCTCATTCTTTTAGGCATGTTTTGGTGGTTCTCTTTACTTTGGCTTCAGGATGCTTCAAACACAGAAGGAAGTACTGCAGTACAAGAAACTTGCCAAACAGTAAAAACAAAAGCAAGTAAGTTTCCAAACATCAGAAAACAGATGAGGATGGCAGAATCCTACAAAAGGTGTAAGAGCAGCCAGAATTAAAACACAGGGATAAATGGGAAGGGTATAAAGGAGCCTCCATGCAGTGTGGGGATGTTACAGAGGCTGGGGAAGGCAGATGAAGTGAGTATACCATGGGCAGCACACAGTCACAATTCTTTGGATAAATAATCAGGGCCGTGGTGGAAATACCTTGGTAAATGACACAGTAAAATCCTCACAGTCAGTTTATATAGAAAAAATGTAATTTTTGTATAATAATAGTATCATCTATTGCTGGCAAAAGACCTGAGGACACAGTTCACTGGGATGCTGGCATGGGCTTTGCAGTTCCTGCCACCACTGCAGAACCCCTGCAAGGCGGCACAATGTGGTGATGCTTGAACGATCCATACCTGCTCAAAATTGGTGCCAGGTAGAGTCACATCAGGCATCATCCAGGTGCCCCACTGATTTTGCACAATCCAGTATCAGCTGCCCTTCTGTGGCTGGCAAGAAGCCAGTCCAAACACATCAAGGCTTCATAACCTTTACGTGGCAAGTTCAGCCTTATCCCATGGAGAGGCAATTGAATGCCCAGGGCTGATCTGGATCAAAGCCACACTGCTGGATCACCTCACTGTGCCAGCCACAGGTTGTAACCACCATGAAACCTGCACCTGAGAAGGGTACATGAGTGAAAAACAACACAGTGCCCAGTTCCTCCTCGCAGGGAAGAAGAATGAGACACAACAACAGCTGCTGCTGTTGGTTTGCAATCCAGAGCACTGGAAAATGGTGAGTGTAAACTAAATTAGAATACAGTTCTGTCACTTTTTCTTGTTTCCTGCATAAACCAGTGTGTGTAACTATAGATATATTATTCAAGTATTTAAAAAGAATAGAGAAAAGGAGGGGGAAAAAAATCAAAAGTTATAAATGCCTTGTGTTTCAAAATAAGTGTTCCCAAAATAAGCCCTGTACAGTCTCACTGCTAAACCAACCTTGCAGATATATACATTCAGAAACCAAAAAGAAAAGAAATGCTGCATTCTCCACTCCTCTTTGGATCTTTGCTTTTCAAGGTCCATCCTCTCCTCTTAGTCTTTCACCATTTGGCTTTATATTCACCTTTCCCCAGGATAACTCTTCTATCTCAGTGTTCTCTGGACCTGAACCAATCTGAACTCCCTCTCCCCTCAGCTCCCTTTCCCGTAGGCACTGCAGACCACCAGAGGCTCATCCCTAGGCAGGGACAACTACAAGATCTCCAAACACTTCAATGTTTGATTTTCACTTTTTTCATTATTATATTTTTTTAATAGAATTTTCTTTGGGAATTATTTCTGTGGGGGCACCATTGGCCTGTTTACAGTTTTAGTCACACGAAAAAACACAGCTCCTCTCTGAATCAAATGATGCACATGAGACATCTCTGGAGACATTCTCCCCAGCATGGCCCCAGAATTCCAGAGTATAAAAAGAGGCACCAAGCTCCAAAGTGTAAGGACAGGGATGTTGAGGGCGACTCATCACAGCCACCACTGGGGTGACACTGTGGCCAGAGAGCCTACATAAGCAGCAATGGCAGTCCCCACACATCACCCACTCAATCCTTGTTGGCCCTGCCTACTGCAGCAGCCTTCAAGTTGTGACTCCCTGCAGTTTCCACAAATGTTGAAACACAAACACAAGTTGGAAAAGCTTCAGACCTAACCTCAACTAACCTCCATGTGACGGAAGTCGTCCAAAAGAGGTTCCACCTGGACAAGGTGATGATCAGGCTTCAAAGGACTCTGCTTTCACATCTCATGCAGGGTGGGCAAGACACCATGTGAAGAAAAATTGCACTTGGCATATCACTGAGGGAATTCAGCATGGTAGTACAAGGACAATGTGATGCACAGATACCCATGATGGTTCTTCCCAGACATGTTAGCTGCAGGGCCAGGAAATGGAAAGCAATCTGGGAGGAAAAGAGAGGAGAACTTGCACAGAGAGGAAAGGTGCAGCAAGTGGGAAATTTGAACCTCTTCCCAGTTTCAAAGGAGATGGTTCAGACAGATGAAGTACACATTTACCCTGCAGAGCTTCCCCAAACACTGAGCCTCTGCTGCTGATCAGCCCAAGGGGCTGCCACTTTCATGGTCAGCACAGTGGCACTGTGACAGGCAGCAGAGTCCAAGGAATGTCCCCGAGCCCCTGCACCCATCACCAGCTAGTCTGCTGGACACCCAACTGCAAAAGCAGCACACACACAAAGTCACACGTGCCATAAAAATAGCTGAACTCAGGATTCCTGCCCCTTCAATCAGCTTTTAACTGCCAAAGTAAAACAGGCCAGATGCTCAACAGGAGCTGCGCTTGAAAGCATCAGAAGTGTGATAGACTTTTTTTGTGGAAATATTCCTTTTTTCAACAAAAGTATCTTTAAAATCAAAAGCAGCCTGTGGGAAGACTTGGGAAAACCTGAAACAACAGCAGTGATCCAACCAGCACATACTGCTCAACACAGCTAAGGGAAAAGCACTTAAACTCAATGAAGTTAATGGCACATCTTGGAAGTTTGTAGGTGAACAGAAAGTTAAAGAAACACAAAGCAGAAAGACTTGAAATTGTCGAAAGAGATGGGCAGGAAAGAGAAACAGAGAGGGGACAGTAAATCTTCATCAATCACACCAGTTGTTGGAGGCACCATGGGCACTATTTGATCACCTTCCTTCAAATTACAGTACCATTCTATGAACTCACTGAAGCACACTGGCACAGCCCCGCCACCACTGAAACTTTTTATAAACTGCTGTTTTACCACACTAAATACCAGCAGTTTATGGGCAAACTGCCTGTTAAGCTCTTGCCCAGAGAGCAGCAGGCTCAGCACTCTGTCCAGGGAGTTCTGGCAGATGCTCAAGTTGTGGGTCTCTATCCCAACTTCAGGCTCTTGGAAAGACATCAACCTGTGTAAGTAGTGTGTTGTAAAAAAAGCTGAGCTCATCCAGATGAAGCCCTTTTCAGTCTTGGAAGTCTCTCACATTTTTTTAAATCACAGTCAAGCATGGGGAGGAATCCAAGCACAGGGCTGGAGCACCAGGATACCAGTGCATCCTCCGTGGTTGAGCACTGCAGGCAATGAGCAACAGCCCTGGCAGCCCCTTACACAACATCAGGCTGTTTATAAATAAAATGGTGAAAACAAAGAGAGGGAGGGAGGGGAAATTCACTGCAAACTAAGGTATTAACCAGCCAGGAAGAATGCATACTCTAACTGTCTCCTCCCCACCACACAGTACCCCAATATCATGCCAAACCCAGACAGTTGGGTTAGCAATGCACTCTCTGGAGGTCAGTGAAGGAGGAGGGGGAGGAGGTGACTGCAGACTGTCGTGCAGACCATGGTGAGAGCAACTGTGCCCCTGCAGCCCACGGAAGTCAACAGCGTGCACAGATCCACCTGCAGCCCATGGATGAGACCCACACTGGAGCAGGCAGATGCCCAAAAGAAGGCTGTGACCCTATGGGAAGCCCACGCTGGAGCTGGCTCTGGACAGGAACCTGTGGAGAGAGGATCCCATGCAGGAGAAGTTTGCCAGCAGGACTTGTGACCTCGTGGAGGACCATGCTGGAGCAACCTGTGGAAAGGAACACATCTTGGAGCAGTTTATGAAGAACTATAGCTCGTGAGAAGGATTCATGCTGGAGAAGTCCATGGAGAACTGCCTCCCATGGGATGGACTCCATGCCGAAGCAGGAAAAGAACTCTTCTTGAGCAGCGACAGAAACAACCTGTGATGAACTGACCACAACCCCCATTCTCTGCCTCCCTGCACTGCCTGAGGGGAAGAAGATAGAGCCTGGGAAGGAGGGATGGGTGGGTGGAAAGTGTTTTTAAGATTTGTTTTACTTCTCATTATCCTGCTCTGATTTTGATTGGTAATAATTTCAATTAATTTCCCCAAGTCGAGTGTGCTTTTCCCTCAACAGTAATAGGTCTGTGACCTTCCCCTGTCCTTTTCTCAACTCACAAGCCTTTTATGACTATTTTCTCTCCCCTCTATAGCTGCAGAGGGGAAGGATAGAGTGGCTTTTGGCATTCACCCAAGATCAACACACAATAATGAAAGTTGGATGGAAGATCCTGAGCTCTTCACCAGAACATCCAAATACCTCTATCACAACTGTGTCACTTCACTAACCCACCATGCAGTACTGGTTGTGGGGATTTGAACTGCAACTCTGCTGCATCCAAGCTGGAATGAATGAGCACTTTCTAGGTTTTATCCTGCTCAGAAAACAGCTCTGATCTAGCAAAACTCACCAGCCAAAAATCGGGTCCAGGACTGTACTTTTTGCCCACCTGCTTCTTCCTTTCTCTCTCAAGATGGAAGCAAACAGGCATGGGGGTTAAGTCCAGCCTGGAATGCTCAGACCCTGTAGATGGACATAGTGAGGGATGAGGAAGATGAGCATTTCTCTGGTCCACCTGAACCCTGCACTGCTGCACTCCTGCTACTTCTCTCAAAAACTTTATTCATCAACTGCAAGTAAAGCTCCAGAGGAATTTTCAGCACTGATTCAGAGGCCTGTGAGGTATTTCCACATGATTTTGTTTTTCACTGGCTGCGCATTTCTGGCTAAGTCAACAAACCCTGTCATTGCTGTTACACATTGTTCTGAGTCTGACATTTCTTTTTTACTCATGGTAAAAGAAACTGCAGTTCTTTCTGATTAACTCCACAGAAATGTCTGTTACTCAGATGAGAGTCTGAAAGTTGGCTTGAACTAATCATCAAATTAGTTTAAAACAATTAAGCTTTGAGGATGAGCATTCTCTGACATCCAAAATGTAATTCTGAGGGTTTTATTCTCTTCTAATATTATTTTTTTTTTGTTTGAACCGTCATCATCAGGTTAATCATAGACAGAAGAGAAACGTCATCAAACCCAGACAATCCATCGCGGTATCACTGAATATAATACAATTAGTTTCCATAACGGCTTCTCTGCAGAAGCAACATATCTTATTCCAGTCTCGGCTTTCTACATGCCTTGTGATTCAGTTTTGAGGGGAAGTTCACAAAGAACTGGGTTAGTGCAAACCCCAAAAGTGCATCCTGCAAGACAGTGAAGAGAAGACTCCAAAGGTGATTTCATAAGTGCAATGCTTTGCCTTAGAAATACAGAATCCCAAACTATCCTGAGTTGAAAGGGATCCACAAGGATCATTGAGTACAACTTCTAATCCTGCAAAGGACAACTCCAAGAACAACACCATGTGCCTGAGAGCACTGTCCAAACGCTTCTTGAACTCTGGCAGGCTTGGGGCTATGACCACTTCCCTGAGGAGCCTGTTTCAGTGCCCAACAACCCTCTGGGTGAAGAACCTTTTCCTGATAACCAACCTAAATGTCCTCTGACACAGCTTCATGCTGTTCCCTTGAGTCCTATTTCTGAGCACAAGAGAGAGGAGATCAGTGCCTGTCCCTCTGCTTCCCCAAGCTTGCAGCAGGCTTGCCCAGCTGGCCAGGCACTTGCTGGTGGTCCAGTACTGGGCAGTTCACCCTTACAACAGGATAAATGGGTTTCAGCAAGTAAGCATAGACTACTTGACCAATGGAAACAAAAATGTCCTAAGAAAGAATTAGAGCACCTAGAAAAATCCAAGGCTGCCAAGCTGAAGAGTTGCACAGTGTCTCCTTGTGCACCATTCCCCCAAGTCTGACAACAGAAGAACATGAGGCTGCAGGTACTTCCACCACTAGCTGGACTTTAATAGGAGCACAGTGCCTGTGCTAATGGTTTCAAGTTGACATAGGGTCAAATGAGGCTCTCCAGTGGGGAAACAGTCCTGCAGGGCTCAACACAAAGGACAGTGACTCTCTTCTCCCTTCCCTGTTGTCAAAGCATCACTTGAAGCAAGAGCCTGGAAACATGTTAACTGGGAAAGGAAAGCAACCACATCTGGCAGTGAGAGCACAAAGCACACCATGACATTTACAAGTGAGCTTGAGCTTACTCATTTGTATTTCAAAGACCAGGTTGACACAAGACACTTTTCCTGCTCTAGCTTCAGCTGTAAAGGGAATAATACATAATTTTGAGCGTTGTTGTCACTGCGTCAGCCTTTTTGCAGAGTCAAAACCAACAACATTTAGCCTGCTTCACTTGGAGAACAAAAGGACCAATCTTGGAAAATCCCCCTTCAGCTGGTAAGGCTTGAGTGAATAAATACTAAGGTGATTGTGCTGTCTTCCCTCCTTCAGTAACTCCACACTATGAAACCTTTCCATTTTCAGAGCTCTAGTTGACTGCTGATGACATTAAGTGGACAAACCCCAGGCTCAACAGTTTAACAACTCTGTGGTCTCTATCATATTGTAAGGTCTCCTTCTTTGCAGGAAACTAGTTTTTTTTACCCCAACCCTAGCAGAGAGGACGGAGGACCACCAGCACTGATCAGTCACAGTCCTCTTGGTGACAAGCCACACTGCTCCTTAGACCAAAAGCTGTCTCTTCCTTCAGCACAGAAATGTAATATTGAGCTGAAATCCAGTTTACAGTCTTCCCTGTCATACCAGATCCACCAACACCCTTGTTGGAGGTGGCAATGTCCTTCTCTGATTTAACACCTGCCTCAACTGATGACCTTGAAACTTGCAGCCAAGGTACATAATGCATTTACCTGCAATAGTTTCAACCTCACATTCTCCTCCTAGTAAACACCCAACTATCTCAGCCCTCCCTCCCCACTTTTCACCTCACATATTTTATGCCTCTGTTTTCAGGTCATCAGTTTAAAAACTCTGAAGCTTCTTGGAAACCTTTACTTGCCTACAACAAAGTCCATCACAATTCAGCAGGGTAAATATATAAAACTGACAAAGTCACAATGGGCCAGGTCTCCATCTCCTTAGCAGAAACCATTACAATTACATGGAGGTCTTAAAGAGATGCCATCATAACAAAGGCCATGAAGGTTCATGCAACGAGATCATGCATTTTTCAGGCCAGAACAAAAGATGGGCACATTAAGTGAGCATTTTGCTCTACTGGTTCCTTCAAGTCAGAGTTGACCACAAAGCTTCACTCTTCCTCCGTGGCTGGATCCCACGGTTAACTGACTCCTTTTATGGTCCCAAAGCATGTTAGCACTGTCACAGTCCTTCTACCCAGTTCCTAGGTCCATGAACATGACCCAAGTAGGCACACTAGGGAAGCAAAGTAGCAAAGCAAGATGTGTAAGAAACCACAGGGGAATCAAGTTTTCCCAATTAGTAATATTCACACCCAAATCAGAATTTTCCTTTCAAGCTTGCCATCCAGTGTAGTTTCTTACATTGATCTTCTCCACCTGCCCACACACTCTACCTGTGCCTTGGCTGCTGTCTCCAGCCTTCATCCATCCCCACGACACTCTAGTCACGGTTCAGTATGTTTCCCCCTCCTCTTTCAGGGCAGTTTTATCCCCACTTCTAAAGTAATTTTCCCCATATACACTTTGACCACATTTGTGGACTCATGCTCATTTGCAGACATGAGCTGATGTGCATGTGCAGCTTGGAAGAACTGAATACTTCCACATAGCAGCTCCAAAGCCCACACAGCCCTCACCTACAGTAAACTGAAATGATGCTGGGTAGTTTGTGTCTTCTCTTACCTTGGTGAAGCAATGGTCTTCTTTGGGGATGAAGGGAAGCAAATGGAACAGGTCACAGAGAGATCTGGCAGTGGACTGGTTGGACCCAGTATATGCAACCAAGATCCCACCACGAAAATCTGAATGATTTCCTTGTGACAGCACACGAAAAGAGACCTTACACAAATCACATTCTCACACAGAGCTATAAATTATTTTAATGTGTACATTATAAATGGATATATAACACCAAGGAGTATGGATGTCAAAGCAGAGATAAAATTAGCATATTAGAAAAGTGGCAAAATCTTGTAAAATAATGGAAAAAAATACCTATTTTGAACAGTAATGAACACATTTCAAAAGGATTGGATATTCTTGGCTTGGAGCCCTACATACCACAACATATGACGATCACATCAAATCTCACATGAGAACAATCAGCCAGAAGGTCCATGGGAGACAGCCCAGGAAAAACAAAGATTGCATGCGGTAGGGCACTGCAGCGAATTATTTCCTTAGCATCATGGAGTGCACTAGTGAGTTGTCTAATCCAGCCTGCTGCTGAAATGTGATTTTCTCTAAAATCACATAGCCCTGACATGGCAAAAATTAGCATAACCTCAGAAATATCTTTTCAAAATCTATTCCTTGAAGGTTAGTCCAACATTAATGAGACAAAAAGTCATTTTGGCAGGGAACATCAGGATGCCATCTTTGAAACTTAACCCAGGTAAGGCTAAAATGTCAATAATGTCAAATGCATATAAATTAGAATAGAATAACACTGTTGTTAGCTCAATGACTTCATAATCATCAAGTTACAGTGCAAAATGAGACTGAAAATAAATGAAAACAGGCCGGAGAGTTTTTACCACAATTGTATAATGTGCCCAAGGGCATCAAAAAGGGCACATGAGCATCCCAGGGTTAGGAGTCATTCAACAGTTCCTCTGGAATGGTAAGACTAACACAAGCAAGGTAATACTAATCTATAATAAAGCCTACTATAATATTAAACAACAATTAAGTTCAAATAAAGGCACTATATATATATAGTGAGCATTAATAAGTGCAAAATGTAATCAGAATCACTGCATCCAAAAACTAAAACCTCCTACCCAAGATGGGGGCAGGCATGGTGCATTCAAAGAGGCATGTTTCACTCCACTCCTTATGGACATCAGAACTTTAATGCAAAACCTTGGACAAAATCCCTCCCCAGTGCTTTCTATAATAGAAATCTCTGCCTGAGACACCAATGCAGCTCTGAGCATTATTTACCCAGCTCAGCTTACAGCAAAAAGTTGTGTTAATTTTCCCATCCTTTTCAATGCTGTCTTGCTGGATTATTTGGTTATGGGCATGAGGGATGAATTGCAGGCATGGAGTAACTCAATGCCTTTCTCCCCCGAGGAGTTCTGCTGGCAGAAGTGAGGTGCTGACCTTAGTTATTTTACCCTTTTGTTTTCCCCCCCTCCTGCAAGCAACCACAACAGAAACCTCATGCCAAATTGTCCTGAACTCTCCTGGAGATCTGGATTTCACTCCAACATAGGCGCTATTTGAACTTCATGAAAGGAACATCTTAAATAGAAAGGTTTGTAGTGGTGTGCAGTCGTAAAATTGATTTCAAAGCCTTAATACACCAGCTCATGAAGAGAAATACAAGCATATTCATTAATTCCTGGCATGCTAATTCAAAGACGCTACCCATGACCAAGATCAGCCTGTTATCCCAAATGCAAGCACTCATCTGCTGTAGCCAGAAAAGAGCTCCAAATTTTATATTTATTCTCTGATTCAGGGAAACAAGGACTTAATATTGCACTCATTTTACATACAAGGAACACAGACAAGAAGAAACTAGAAGGTGGAACTGCCCTCTCCCTAACCTCAGCTGTCTGGAAGTTGGGCATCTAATATAAGCCAATTGTTTGGAAACTTTCCATGGTCCACTGAGGAAAAGGCTGCTCCAAAAGAATTATTTGTTCTCCTTCTTCCCACAGAATTTAAGTGGAGTTTACATTGGAAAACAGGTTTTTTGGATTTCACACCCAACTTCACCTGACTCTTAACCACAGCCATTCAGGAGCAGTCCACCAAATACCAGCTCAAACTGGCACAGTCATGCTGGTACTTCTCCAAGCAGGTCAGCACTTTGGATGCCAAGTCACACTTTTGGACATTTTTAGTCCTGCTCATTACCTGTCCAAGGTCACATGGGAAGTATGTTGCAACACCAGGACCAGGGTGTTTCACACACAAGCTTGGGCTCTTCCCCCTTTCGGAAAACGAAACTGCTTTTAAAGCCTTCATTTATACTCTCAGAAAACACAAAAAAAAAAAAAAAATCAATCCAAAGAAGCACCAAATTCTTTATTTTTGTGGAGTTTTTAGCTCAACTCTTAAAGATATCTATGTGGTACGGGACTTCCCAGCAGTCAGACACAAGAAATGCCCATTCTGCCCCTTCCCACCTGGTTCTGCTCAACTGCCCAGCAGCTCTGCCCACACCAGCAGCACCATCACAGAAAAGCACATGGAAAGGGGCTGCAGCTTCAGATGTTTATCCAAAATACCAAGCCATTTGGGAGTAACATAAAATAGTCAGAGCCATGCAATTTATGCTCTTTGGGACTCTGCCTAGATAGGAAATCTTCCCAGGAAAAGATAATTTGTAAAGCACTATCTATATGGTAAGGTCTAATGAGTTAATCCCCACCACAACTTATATCTGATGCCTTCCCACAGAAGAATGCAACCCAGCAAGGAGATATTCCTGGTATGTCACTATACATGCTCAATTTGACCACAAAGAATGACAAGATGGAAAACCACCACCCATTTCATTCTAAGTTAGCAGCTTTCCTACAAGCAAGGTAGTGCCGTGCTGAAAGCTGTCACCTGGAGAGCTGGCAACTTCTCCATCCCTGCAAATGCCTTCCGTATTGGTGGCACTAGAGACTTCTGTAGACCCTCCTGATCAACATTTTGTGGTCTCTCCCTCAGGTCCTATTGTGTTGTAGAAGGCATCAATGGGCTGCTCTCTGGGACTTATGTGCCTTCCCCTCAAGCCTCACATCCCCTCAGATTTTCCCCTGCCACATCCTTATAGTAGGTCACAATGATCTCACTCAGCGCTCCTTGCTATATTCTCAAGCTTCCCAGAGAACTCAGTGCACACCCTGGGGAGACACTACAGTAAGGGCAGCTCTGTGCACGGTGAGGAAGACAAAGGTGTGGTGAGGGCCAGGGAGGAGAGAAGACACTCAAGATGAAAATACAGATAATAAAAACCACCTCTTGAGCGAAACCTTTTTATGTGTATGTTAGCCATCCCTAGACACCGTTAACTTCAGAAGGAAGCAGCAGAACGAAACAACCCATTGATGCAAAACCTTAAAAACAAAACAAAACAAAAAAAAACAACAAACAAACAAACAAAAAACAACAGAAAACACCTGGTTCAACTAAGTACATACAGTCTGCTACTGGATGCCCTCCATGAAAACAGGAGACCCACAGAATTACAGCATGGGTAAGGTTGGAAGCGATCACATGGCCATACACGCCATGGAGTTTGCAAAGCAGAGGGCAGAGTGTAGGTTCCAGACTGATGCTCTGCTCTCTCTAGGCAGACGTGTCACCACCGAATGTGGCAAGATGCCGGCTGGCCCAGACAATGCTGGGAGCTGCTGATCGGGAGCAGCTGAATCCTGAAGAGGAGAATGCAAGCAGCTGAGGAAAGACCAGACTGAATAATGTCACCATTTCTTATTTTTCTTTTACTGATTTATAACAATGGTTCTGTGAGTATATAACGCCTCAAAACCTTTCCTCGAACGCCTACGTGCCCACATGGGCAAGAATGGAGCCTGCACGGGGCTGCCCAGGCTGCTGCTCCCTCCCCACCTCCCCATCCTTGTACACACATCACCCCATGAAGCTGCTTTAAAGAAGCAAAAATGTCTGAAGCAGGAGACAGCTCAAATAGATTTTTATTACCACATCCTGCACATATCAAGAGCAATCAGAAACGGGGAGGTGCAGTCCACAAAGTGAACAAATAACCCTCACATTGAGAGAATCGGCACCTTGGCTTGCGGGGGACTGGGCCGGGGAGGTGCGGGTGAGGAAGAGCCCATTAACACCGGGCAGATCAGTGAAACGATCAATGAAATCAAGCAGTACGAGAGCACAGGTGAGAGGTGGGGGGAGACCGGCCACCTGCGGCTACAGCTGAGCCGACAACGCGCGATGGGACACACATGCGCGGGTCCAAATCGCAGCCAAACCAAAAAAGACTAACTTCATTAAAAGCTCTGCTCGGGTGTAAGCCCAGACTGTGTGTAAAACTCGGCTGCAACAGAACCAGGGCAGGACGAGAAGAGCGACGGCACGGCGCTCAGCATCGCCAGCCTGGCCACGAAGGTCCTGAATCCACACAGGTTTCGACCTAAGGGATCGTCACCGCTTAAGCAGCTACCCCTTGAGCTGCAGCAACAGGTTGAATTCATGTATTGTTACTGCATCAAAAACGAGGAAAAGCACAGCCTAAAAGCCCTTCCAGGTGGGTTTTAACTAACCAGTCTAACGTGGTACCTGTTCGGGCAGCAGCTCAGCAGGCTCTGCTCACCCAGTGCTCCTCACTCTCTCTTCATTAAGATGGTTTTAAGCTGCTACACACACACACACACACACAAAACCCTTGCTTGCGATCAGCGCTGATTTAGCCGGGTTACTGTGAAACCCGGAGGAAGTGGAGACCTCTCGAGTGCCAATCAGGGGATTCAGCTCCCCATGCAGACAGCATCGCCACAGCCCACCCTTTCCTGTTGTGTACCTCCTGGCCTCTGGGCTTTGCCTCTTTGAAAGGTCCTCAGATTTGACAAAGGCATCTTGTCCTGTTGGACCGATTTGCTTTTTCTCAAGGTTGATCAACTTGTGTCATGCAAATTACGCAGGGTGGAGGTAAACCAAAAAAAGGGGCATTCAGATGGTTCCTTTTATGTTTCCCACATCATTTGCATCCTTATTCTCTGCCTTTAGGGCAACTCTCAGTTGACTGAACACCTGCTTTTAGCTGCCGGGAAGCACACAACAAACCTCCTTCTCCACCCACTTTCAATTCACACCCCTTCGGAGTATTTAACTGGTGTCACTGAGACTTGCAAAACTCTTTACACTTCAGGCAGACTGCTCATTTTATCTCGGTCAAGATGGAAATGATCATATTATCCTGCTTATCATGACCGAGAATCCCAAAGCATCCCAGCTAACCAAACTCAAGGAAAGCTGAGAGCCAGCCTCACGCCAGGTCACAGACTTGGTGGCTTCACGTCTAGGAGCCCTGAGTGCTCTTGCTGATGTCCAAAGTGTCAGCCCAGCACGAAGATGCTTCAAAAGAGGGAGGGATGGAGAAAGCCAGATGGAGTGAACTTGACTGTGGAAAAGCCAGACATATGTTCAGCAGTCAAGTGAAAATGAGGCTGAGAACCACCAATACTGCATAAAGCATCCACCCTGCTTAGACACAGCCCTAAGACCTCCTGTTACATTGCTCATCCTTAATGTTAATTCTCACTGCAACTCCAAATAATCAGATTATTCCTGCTCTCTGGATGGCGAATCGAGGCACGACCTGAGAGCAAAGAGACCAGCAGCAGAAGCAAGCACCAAACCCACAGACACCATGAGGCCCTGCAATATCCCCTGGTCCCCAAGGTGGATAGATGGAAGGCAAAAGATGCCTGTGTCCCCCACATGCACATGTCTGGGGCTCAGGCAAAGGGCAGTGACCACACAATTTCACATCACTGTTTCCACTGCCATAAAAAGGAGAAATTCCTCTTTCCAGGGTGACAATGAAAATACTCCAATGACTAGTCATACAGAAAAGGTAACAGTAAATTGCAAAAGAAACTCTAAATATGTAAGAACAACACACACATACGTTCCCTTTGTCCACTTAAAACTAAACAAGAAAGACAGTAAATTATAGTTCTTCCTTGACTTAAAGTGACAATCTTAATGATAGACCACCAATATCAATCCCTTTCTGAACAGGCTGCCCCCTGAGATCATATTGACGGCATCAACAGAAGTAACAGCACACTGAAAATCTTACAGAGGCAAAGGCACAACAGCTTGTACCTCTACATTTTAACCAGTCTAGATATTTCTTTATTCTCACTGTAATATGAACCAGCCAGTGCAGGCTGAGCACTCGGCAAACACAAGCAGAAAACAATGTTTCCATCCCTCAAAAAACCAAGAGGGGAAGCAGGAGGAGGTGGCCTGGCAAAGGCAGGTGAAGGGATCTGTGAGGGGATTTCCCCCGGCTGGGAGATGCAGTGATGTGCAGAAAAGCTATGAGGGAGATTCTAATCAACAGAGACCTGGCATGCAAGTCCCAGTTCTTCACGGCCACCTGTGGGCTGCTGCACCTTAGCTGAGTTACCTGGATGTGGGTGCTCCCGCTACAGTGTCAGACTCCCACAGGGAGCTGGCAAGTACCATTCCAAGCCCCACTGTGGCTAAAAAGCCACAAGCCACATCACTCGAAAAGCCAGACCAGAGCAGCTCCAGGGCTGGTTCCCAGGAGGTTCCAGTGCACACCAAGCAGCCTCACTGGGTCTTAGTGCAGCGGCTCGCGGGGCTGGAATCCTCTTTCTGGTTCCCACTGGACTACAACAACCAGTGTGAGATGACCCAGTTGGACTGAAACCTCCTCAGCAGTCATACACTATCCTTCAGGAATGCACTTATGCTGCCAATCAGGGTGTATAAATGCCGAGAGCAGGCTCAGACAAGTGGCTCACAGACTTAAGTTGTGCCCAAACCTTGAAGAAAATTTCAGGGCAGCTTAGGAGAGGCCAAGCTTTTATGTAGTGGGTTGGGACACTCCATGCCACAAGCAAGCACCTTGAACTCCAGCCCTCCTACACAGAGTACAGACATTAAACATGCCTTGCAGACCCTACATCCAAACAAGCTGCCTCAGCTGCGCTGACAGTGCAAAAAAAACAGGTATTGTAAGGAATGATTCATTCCATTCAGATGCCTGCAGCAGGTCAGGGTCAGGCACTTCCTAAATATATCCATTTCCCTCCAGCGACTATAAAAGGAGGCTGGAGGGGGACTGGATCAGTAGTGGGTAATTGCAGCAGAGCTCTCTATATCTAGAGGGGCGAAGTCCCCTGCTGTGAAGTCCAAACAGACACCCAGAAACAAGGTGTGTGTGATGCACAGACCTGAACATATTCCAGATAGTCTCCAGCCCTTCCGAGTCTCCAATCACATTGGCAGTCTACAATCCTTCTATCTGCCCTGAAGAGGCAAAATACAGGGAAACCTGGACCAAAAATTAAATCTGGAATATCAACAGAAGAGATGTCACCCAAAGGGTACAGGAAAGCCCAGGAGGGCTTGTATCTTCAGGTTTATGAGTGCTGAAATATATCACCACTCACCTCATTTCCCAGGAAACCCTGGCAGGATCTGACCTCCCTTCCACACGCTCCTTTCTCCTTTTCGCAGTCAACTGAGACCTACACAACACTGCAACAAAACAAATGTCAGCAAGGCCAACCTTGTCCCCTCCCCAAACCAAAAGGCTTCAACTTTCTTAGTTTTTCAATAAAAGGTTGCACTGGAAAATAACTGTATACAAATTGCATCATATATTTATATTTTTGTATATTTAATATATATATATAAAAAAACCTATATATATATATAAAGTGAAGCCACAAAAGGACAGGCATCAGTGATGGAGCCCCACAGCCTGTCCCATGGTTGGACACCCATGATGACCCAGTAAAGTAGCATCAAAACAAACATGATAAGGTTCTCCTGAGATATCTGTGCACTGACAGCCCTAAAGAAACCCTCAGACACTCCTACGGAGTAACGGGAGAAAACACAGCCAGGAATGCCAGGGAGACTGAGATGATGAAGAAATGTCCTTGTGGTACATGCCTGGGACAAGCCCAGAGCTATGAAGAAAAGAGATGGAGGCAGTGGATTCCTGTTCCACGGCCCAGTGCATCCCAGCATCATCATGGAGAGGATGCGAGCTTTTTCTTGTGGTGGCCTCCAGACATTACTGACACTCCATATGACAGCCTGAGAGTCACACAGGACAGCCAGATGGACATCAGGCTGTTGTTCAGGTCCCCAGCACTCTGCTGGGTGGTAGCCCTCGCAGACTGTTTTCTCCCATCTAGGTCCCCGTCCTCTCCTCAAGCCACGGAGCCCTTGTTGGTGCAGCCATGTATCAAAGAGCTATATATCCCACAGCCTGCTGGCAGTGTGAGCTTGATGCAGAACAGGGAAGGGGACCTGTATTACCATCAGAATCGCCTCATCACTCAGCCTACTTAACCCAGCCACATTTGCACTGCTAAATTTGGGAGAGTATGAGAAGCATTCCATAATAATAGGAGGTGGAGGAGGGACAAGCAGGCTACTGGCCTCCTTTAACTCCCTGCCAAGCACTCTGTAATTCAAAGTCCATGTCTGGGAAGCCACCCCAAGCTGCACAGCTATGGCCCAGACACAGGAAACCTAGAGATCTGCTGCCTTAACCCCTTCGAGTCAGCATCTGAGCTTGACTTCTGACTGAGTCAGACTTTGGGAAACAGCTCCCACTGAAATAAAGGGTATGTGGGGAGAATTCTGGACACCTCCATGAGTGAAAGGAGGCGCTCAACTTCAGACAGCTGAGTTTGAAGACGCTGCCCTGAAGGAACGTAGTCCTCAGCCTGGTACCTGTTAGCAGCATCCTTACCTTCAAACTGATTTAAGAAGCTGTGACTATTTTTGGGTGCAAAATAGATGAACTACTCAGTAAAGACAGCATCAATAACTGCAGCAAGCAGGGATCACCATCCCTGTCAGCACATAGGAAGCACCACCCTGACGTGCAGCACAGGACCTAAAAACAGTTATCATCAGGCTTTGCTTTTGTGACTGTAGAAGCAAATTAAACCCATCTCCTTATTGCTGGCAGGTCCAGGAAGGAAAAGCATGTTATAGTAACCTTTCTGGACCCGTCTTCCATAAACACCATCAGCACCTGCACTCTCCTGCAGATGCCTGGAGAAATTTGCCCCTCAAAACCCACCGCATGGAATATCTTCGGAGTGGGGGGAGTGTTGCTGACCACACCCAACAAATAAGTATGTTAATTAATGCCAGAGGGTGCCAAGTCCTCTGGTGTACATGGTGAACCAGAAATCTTCCGTGGCACCCACACTGAGACGCTCAATGGAGCTTTTGAGGAATCCAGGCATGAGCACCGGTACGAGGCTGCAGAGCTATGGCTGATCCTCTGAGACCTTTCCCAAAAAATTCACACGCACACCAAAAAAAAAAAAACCTAGGCTTGTTTTCAGTAAAAGTGGGCATCAAACGTTCTGACATCAAGAAGGATGATTAAAGACAGCT
Organism: Formicarius rufipectus; assembly: GCA_013399695.1. NCBI lineage: Eukaryota > Metazoa > Chordata > Aves > Passeriformes > Formicariidae > Formicarius > Formicarius rufipectus. Next base: position 966,483 of record VXAU01001251.1, read on the forward strand.
GAGTTGCAGGAAAGATTAAAAGAACTAAATATGCCCAACCTGGCTAAGCAATGAGTAAGAGGAGACGTGATAAAAGACTCCAGGCATCTGAATGAAGGGAGTGGCGTGGCATTAAAAGACTGAATAAAACATCTTTCTGAGAAATAGATCCATCAACGATCTCTCAAGAGATAAGGTACAAGCCTCATTTTTTAGGCATTTATAAAACCACTCGCCAGAACTGAGGTTTTTGAGGAGAAATACACATTGCCCTCAAGGGAGAATGCACCAAAGCTTTTAATCTCCGGCATGGGGTGCTGCGAGCAAATCCATGAGGAAGCACAAAAAACTTGGAAGGGGCAAGTATTTCACACCACCTCATCCAAGAAAGAGATGTATGCTTTCAGACTGTAAAATTAATATATATCTGCTTTTCACTCATTTTTAATTCAGCAGCCCTAATCCACACTGTTTCAGGTTTAGGAGAAAAGACAAAAAAAAAAAGGGGGGGGGAAATAATCACCAACCAATTAAAAATTAATAGATTGGGGGATCTTACAAATACTAGACTCTTTTTTCCCCATACATGGTATGACCAAGGAAGCAAGAGCCTGAAGAGAACTGAGCAATGGTGCCACCCTTGCAGCTCTCTGGACATAAGCCAGACCAGGACACACGTGTGCAAGGTGACAAAATCATAGAAAGTTTTTCAATACCTAACTCGGCTGAGACCACACCCCTCAGTGAAAGTACCCTCTGAAATCAAGGGACCTTGTACACTTTATAAGGATCAGAAGTGAGCCCTAAGGCCCAAGAAAACCACCCAGGAGGAGAGAGAACCCTGTTAACGCTGGCTTTGCCCCAAAAAGCACATACCTACCCAAATACCAACTCCGTGAAGCCCAAGCAGTGGATTCTGTGTAATTTCACATTATGTCCAGACACATGAGGGTCTTCTGAACATCAGCACACAGCGCACCGAAGAGAAGGAGCTTACTCTGGCCAGAACTATTTACTGAATAACAGATGTATGCATGGTGAGTTTTCAGCTAATCAGTCCATCTGATGTGCCTCGGGGTTGCAATTAACCCCCTAATGTTCTTTCAGGTGCTTCTGCCTTGTTATTATTGATGCATCTCAGCCACCTGGTATGATTTATAAAGTTCAGTGATAGCCCAGATTTGAGTACCTGGGAGACTCCATCCTCAGCTGGGAAAAGCCAGAAGACTTTTGTCAGTGGTCACAGTTAAATTCACACAATGGCCATGTATCTTGTCCCAGCTGCCCCTGGCTCCCCTGAGCTGGTGAGCCAAAGCACAGCAGTCAAACCAAGAGGAAACTAAGTAGGAAAACAACACAAAAGGTGAGCAATTTTCTTCAAATTAATTCCCTAAACTAGTTCAGTGGGGCTCAGGCAAGTACTAGAAATCTCTTCCCTTTTAGCATAAATGAGATCAGCTGAACTGCAACATGTGACCACAATCCAAGGCAACCTTTGTTTACAAGACCAAGAGTTGATCTTTTTAATTTTATTTTCCCCTTTCCCACAGCAACCTCTCAAGCCTGCAACTGCCTTTCTCCATAAGGAGATCCATCATGAACTGAATGGTGAGTTTTAGTGCAGGGTTGAAACAGGATGTTCACAGAGGATTTTACTGTATTTTTTTAATAAGTAGTGCATTTTAGTAGGCAGTGAATCTTCTTGCTTTGTGCTTGCTTGTCTCTTTGGGAGGCTAAAGTCCAACATTAGATTATTCTACCTTCTATTAAACCTTCCTCTTCCCACAGAATCAGCTGCTTCCATCACTTCTGCAACACTGATGCTGGAGATTACCTGGCTCAGGGTACTGCTACCACAAAGAATTAAAAGTCTGCAGATTGCATTTGGCCAACTCCCTCCTTTTCTTTTGATGGTAATTTTGGGTATCCCTGTTTAGGCCATGACTGTAATTTTACTCTGCTCTCATAACTTTTCCAGATTGACAGCCAGACCTGGCAGCCCCCACAGGTGGTGTAGCAGGAGGGCACAGCCTCTCTCTGACCCACAACTCATCCATCCAGGAATGACTGTGGGGATCTGAAGAAGGAAACATAGAATTTTGACTCATTCAATTCCCACTTTAGGGAGTAAAGGTTATTTTTTCCCCCATTCAGATAGTTAATGGGAAACAACTCTCTCCCAAAACACAGAGTAGTTTCTACTACTCAGAACAGTGGGTTGAGATAATTAATCTGTTAAAAAGAAGTAAAAAAAAAATAAGGAGAAAGCTCCCACAGGATGAGCCCCAGGAGGGAGGTGTGTGCTGGGAAGCAGCCAGTTCCCCATGTCCTTCCCAAGAAATGCATTTTCTCATCCTCACACACACATTTTGGTACATCCACTCCCACTCAGCAGAGCCTTTGCCGGCATCCATTTTCCCTGGATATTTTACAAACACTTATCCAGAGCCTCCCATTCTCACATGACAATAACTGCTCCATTATTTTCACTCCAGATTTGAAAAAAAAAAAGGTGTGAGAAAGAAATGAGCATTTAAGAAAAATAAAATTTTCCTTATTTTTAAAAATAAGGAGGACAGGCACCTCTGCCAGCAGCCGTTCCTTTGCTGCTGTGGGATAGGGGATGCACTTGCCCTGTGCACTAAGCTCCCAGAGAGGGAACGAGGCAGGATGTAAGTGCCTGGACTGCTGCTGGTAGTCTGGAAAGAGTTACTGCTGGGCTCAGAGGATTTCTGCCTTTCCAACAAGCTGTCCGGGGTGAAGAACGCAAGTGACGCAGCAGCATCCTGCAGGGAGAGAGGGGAAAATGTGAAGGGGGAAAAAAAAAAAAAAAAAGAGTTACAAAACTCCACCTCTTTGGTTGAGGTTCAGGATGACTACACTTTTACTGTAAGTGTTTGGTAACTCGGTGTCACATAACCCGCTCTGCCCACTTGGGGCCACGAGATACAGATTACAAGCTAAAAGAAATGCTTCACACACACACGCCTGGCTGAATCCCTATCCAAGGGAGGACAAAAAAACCTTTAACAAATTAAGTTGTATTTCCCATTTAAGCAGAGCCTGATCGCTATTTATTTAACAATTTTAAAGTGTTATTTTAGCCTTCCTGGTTTGTGTGTGTTGAGAGACTGTTCCTGGGACAGGAGCCAAAGTTGCTTAGAGAAACCTGGCAGCCAGGGAGGGAGGGAAAAGCTGGGTGGAAGAGAGTAGGAGGAAGATACCAGAGCAAGGCTTCAGTGTAGGAATGGTCACAAGTAGCTCCCGGCCACAGAGTTGGAGGGAGGCAAATAGAAAACCAGGCAAAATGGGAAAAGAGAGCTGTGGTTGAGAGCTGTGTGTGTTCCATCACCATTTGGTGGCTGTTGAGGTTCCCCATTTTCAGCACACCTGTGTCTTGCCCTGAGCAAGTGTGATGGGAGATGAGCAGGTGAAAGCAAAGCTACAGCAGTCCTGCACACACCAGCAGCCACCCCAGGAGGAAGGCAGAGTTCTCTGTGGGTACCACACAGGCAAGGTGTTGATCCTGCCTGAGACACTCTCACAAGAGAGCTGACCAGAGATTGGATGACCCACTTGGGCACAAATGCTGTTTGGTACCCACCTCCTCAGAATGCCCTGCATTACCAACAGCCCTAGAACAAACAGATCAAGGGAAGAACAAGATTAAACATCTCCCCATGTGTATTAGATGAGTTCCGATCCAAGGTCCTGCATCCTACTGCTCCTGCAATCACTATACTTCCAGGTCAGCCCTCAAAAAAAAGGCAGGAAGAGCTGAGACAGATGTTGATGAAACAGGATGGATGCTGCCCCTAGATGAGCATCTTTCCTGTCTGAGTCAGGAGAATTCCACCTGGTACCCACTGATGAGGGCTGTGGAACACATAACTTGGACCAGCCCCTTCCACCCCGACACTCCCAATGTGAACCTTCTATAGGTTAATACAAGACCTCCCCTCCCTTACACCTATATTGAAGTACCTTTTGCCACCAGATTCCCCTGAAGAGCTTGAGGGCTCCCCAGCCAAGGTGGTTCGAAGTGTGGGCACTTCCTCAAGCTCACCACTGCTCACTCCTCACTGCCCCACCACCACTGCTGCCATTGGCCCAGGACTGGTCAACAGTGAAACCATAATGGTTCTTCTCCATCCACAGTGCTGGGTGGACATAAAAGTGAGAGAGAACATGAGGATCCACTGACACTGAGCTCCTCTTTCAACACATCCCTCTGCCCAATAGATGTGGGTGGGCAGAAGGACAGATGCAGACATGGACTCACCCTTGGAACAAGCATGAGTAGATTCTTCCACATGGCTTTTCAAGTCCAAGCAGAGAGAAGAAAAGAGTACATGCTAGCTGGAGCCCTGCTAAAACATTGTGGTGAGTGGACCCTGACTGGATGCCAGGTACTCCCAAAAGCTGCTCTGTCATTCCCCTCCTCAGCCGCACAGAGGAGAAAAAGTAGAACAAAAGGCTCATGGGTGCAGATAAGAACAGAAGGAGATCACTCATCAGTTACTGTCATGGGAAAATAGCTTAATTTATTTACTAATCAATAGTAAGATAATGAGAAATTAATACCAAACCTAAAAACATATTCCCCTCCCTTCTTCATAAGCTCAACCTCACTGCCCATCTTCTCTCCCTCCCCCCACCAGTAGCACAGGCAGATAGGGAATATGGGCTGCAGTCAATTCATCACACCTGCTCCTGACACTCCTTCCTCCCCAGGGGGAGGGCTCCTCACACTCTTCCCTTGCTCCACCAAGGGGTTCCTTCCACAAAACACAGACCTCCAGAAACTTCTCCAATACGAATCCTTCCCCACAGGCTACAGTTCTCCACAAATTGCTCCAGCATGGGTCCCTTCCATGAGGTGCAATCTTTGATGAACGGATTGTTCCAGCACGGGTCACAAGTCCTGCAAGCAAATTTGTTATGGTCAGGCTCCTATCTCTCCCAATTTACCTGTCTCTCATGCTGTCACATGAAAGCTGTGAATGTTTCTGAAAATGCTGACATCTTAAAAACCAAATGTATACACAGAAGATCTGAAGTAACACCTCTGCATAAAGAATTGTCACCAAAGCCAAGATTGCATCCTTACATGTAATTACATACGCCACTGTTATTAAAATAGCAGATCTATTCCTTGAAAGGGGACTTCTGCAGAGGAATTTAGTTTCTATTATTTTGTCTTCCTTAAAAATGCTTTAAAAACCCTTTTTGCCAATGTCTGTGCAGTGTTCCCTTTTAGCAAACTGTCCTCTGAAGTCCAGCAGTTGCCCTATTTAGAGCTGATGCTGTTGACTCACCTCTACAGCACCACAGGGTTTCAAGAGCCCAGTTTGGAGTCTTCAGCATCACTCAAACCATCCACTGCATTTTGCAGAAGGTGAGTTTTCCATGTTCCCAGAGACACATCCCTGAGATGTCACTACAACTTAACTAGCTGTACTGAAGAGCTCTGCAGCTCCACTATCAGCAGCCCTGCCACCAGCTTGCCATCCAGCAAAGATCATTTGGTGGTGACTCCTTTATTTGGTGTTATTACAGGGTACACAGGAACCAGCTGGGGATTTGATTTCTTCCCACTATAAGCCCCAGCCAGTTAGCCTTGATAAGGCAATGGATAACAAACTGTTTGTTCTCTTCTTCATTTTCTCTGTACCCTTTTTAAGATAAATTACCATGCTTCTTTTGTTTTTTATGCAACCTAGATCAACACAAGTCAGATTCAGTGCCAGCATTTCACACAAGTCAAAAGCAAGCATATCAAGCATTTTTTTTTTTATCCCAAGGGAATTTCAGCATCAGTGAGACTAGAACTGAAGCCTGGATCTTCCTAGCAAGGCTCACGCCTACATCCCCCAATACCACAGACAGAGGCTGTGCTCTGTGCTGTGCCGGGATGCAGCAAGGCAAGGGTACCCTGAAAACCACAGGGGAAAGCTGCAGCCTACAAAAAGTTGACCAGGCGTATCCAGTAGGTCTGCCTATCTATGATCTTCCTCTTCAAGGCACTTCTATATCCTCCAGTGATTTTAAAACCTAGTACACACTGTTTCAGCTTTGATGCTCTGCATTCTTATTATCAACCAACCAATACCAGAATATCCTTTCTTCTTGCAGTAAAACCCCGTTTTTCCCTAGGGGGTAGAGCTGGTAAGACAGAACAGACAAGACATTTACCATTTCATCATAAACTTAAGTATGAGCTTGAATCACTGAGGCTTGCACAGCTCCAGCACATTCCCATCAGCTGCAAACACTGGCCCAGTAACACCCTCGACAGGCAGCAGTTGCAGGGGTATTTGGTTTAGCATCTGCAGGGGAGGAAATCATCAGCTTACACCACAGGAGAGAGTGACCAATTTGTGGTCAACCGAACTGCTTCCAAGAGCCAAAAAACCAACTGCAATGCAGTAATGTTAGAAATCTGGATTCAGAACATGTTGAGACACTCAGCCTCAGCAGGAGTGACAGGGGCAGAAGCCGTGCCAAAATCTGAATACAAGGACTGCAGGAATGCTGGGCCAGGAGGGACGTCAAACAGCTACCCAGCCCTGAACCCTCTCTTGGCTTGTTTGTCTTCGTGCCACTCTCCAAGGCAACACAGGCAGAGCCCTGCCAAGAACAAGCAGGCCTCGGTCACAGTACCCAGCGATGAGCACCACTTGCCCCACCATCCAGGAAGGACTGCTGTGCTTCTAACGAAGACGTTTCTAATGCTTTTTGGGCCAACTCCAGCATCACTCATTCTCGTTCACCACCACCAGCAGGAGCTGGAACCTACACTTTGAGAAATGCCAGCCTACCCTGCTGCTACCAGGCATGGCAGAGATGATGCACTGGAAGACAGTATCCAGAGCACTTCCCTGTATTCAGTTTTAGTCCTGTCATCAGATATGGAGAGACTCCGTGTGCAGCATTCTTCACATCAACTTCCTGGGTGCCTCAAATCTGCTGTGTTACCCTCAAGTCTTATCTCTACCACATGCTCAATCTCCATCTCCTCTCCTTGCCCTCCTTCCTCTTTAATACCATCTTTTATCCAGGAAAACTTGTCCATACCCTGAAATAAATGTGGAGACACTCCTCAGTTTTTTATATACTAAGAGAAGTTCCAGCTCCCAGTGTGAAAACACAACGTGCAGCTACACAATTGACCACACAGTGAGCTACAGGACAGTCAACACCAGGAGGTCAGAGATACCTGGCCCCAAAACTACTGCTGAAGACAGCACCTTATCAAACCATGGCGTGACATCTGTGGGCTGCTGTTTTTTCCCTAGGTTTAACACATGCAAATCTTCCAGCTATTCCTCGTAAGTAAATTTTCCCAAACAGAAGCTTCATCTTCCCAAGCCATCTGCTTTCATATTTAAAACTGAGGGGCTGAGACTGGATGCTGTCTTTCAAATGAGGTTTTATAGGACCATGAAGATTGAAGAGATGCCATTTTTCTCTGGGCTATTCAAGAACTGTCTTTCTTGTAACAGCATCTGACTGGCAATTCAGAACCAGCTTGTGATTCACTGCAGTTCATGGATCCCTTTCTGCAGTTAACCAGCTCATTTTGAGAGTTGCTGCTCATTTTGGGTACGTGCATCCATTTTCCAAGAGTGCTGCTTTGCACTTGTCTTTACTGAATTTGTTTTTCTTGTCCTTGAACTATGGCTACCTGCAGCTCATTAAGGAAACTGTGAGGGAAGATGTTATCACCGAAAGTACCTGCAACATCCCTGGTTGCATTTCATCTTCTGCATCCACTGCAGTCTACCATCTAATCTGTTAGTGACCCTTAAAATACCTTCCTGATCTAACAGAGAACTATTTCTTTAAGCATCTAAGTACCCACTTATGATGATTTCATCTTCAGCACATTTCCCGAGTTTGTTTACTGAGCTGTTGGGATTTCCTCGAGTACTACTCAACAGCTTTCAGCACTTTTTTTAGTAAAGTCACTAAAATACCAGACTTGCTATGAGATTGCCTAGTAGTTCTGCAAACTCTCCATCCACCAGGAGAACTTGCCACACCAAGAGGTATCACAGCTAAGAGCTGGCAACTCAAGACAATACCTAAAGTTGCTCGAAACGTTGTTTTAAGGCAGATCAAACAGATCATCCATTCCACATTCAGGATCAGCGCCACCATTTTTTCAAGTCTCACCTACCCAGCTGTCTCTCCATTGCTATTTCCTCTGTCTGAGCTAAGACTTCAGGGCTGCAGGCACTTACAAAGAAAAGCTCATGCCCAAAGGATTAACACTTATTATTTTCATGATCTTTAAATCCTAAATATCATTTCCACTTGTGCTGCTTTCAGCTGGGCTAGAGTTAATTTTCTTCACAGTGGCTAGTATCGGGCTATGTTTTGGACTTGTGCTCTACACAGGGCTGATAATATAGAAATGTTTTTGTTATTACTGAGCAGGGCTTACTTGGATCCAAGGCCTTTTCTGCTTTCCACACTACCATGCTGTCAGAGAAGCTGGGGGTGCATGAGAAGTTCAGAGGAGACACAGCCAGGACAGGTGACCCAAACTGACCAAAGAAATATTCCATACCATATGACATCATAATCTGTATATAAAATGGGGGGAAGAAGAAGGAGGAAGGGAGGTTTGGAGTGATGACATTTGTCTTCCCAAGTAATTGTTATGTGTGATGGGGCCCTGCTCTCCTGGAGATGGGAAGCAGTGAATTACTTCTCTGTTTTCCCTTGTTTGTGTGCACAGCTTTTGCTTTCCCTACTAGACTGTCTTTATCTCAACCCATGAGTTTTCTGGGTTTTCCCCTTCCAGTTCTCTCCCTGGTCCTGCTGGTGGGGGAGTGACCGAGCAGCTGTATGATACTTAGCTGTTGGCTGGGGTTAAACCACAACACACTTTGAAAAGAGAACACTTAATTTAACAGACACAGTGGCTCTGATGGGTAACGCAGGGTTTTGAAGGAAATTAATTAAAAAAAAAAAAAAAAAAGGAAGGGGAGAAAGAAAAATAACACTTCCAGAAAGTTTTCCGAAGGAAATGAGTAACCACTTGTTATTAAATGATAAATCATAGTCCTCGGGAAGTGGCATTGTCTGTGGTCTATTTTTAATGAGAAAAAACCCCTGTCAATGGCACAAAGGCTGAATGGGACACATCTGTGGACAGTGGGAGTGTTCACTAGGAGCCATCATCTCATTCCTACTATTCCTATCACTCATCAGCAACCAAAACAGGATGAAAAGAATATGTCTTACAGAAAAAAAATCCACCCAGGCCAACAAGAAAGGGCTACTCCTCTCCATGGGTGGAAGATAGGAGGAAACACTAGTGACCAAGTGGAGGAACCAGATCTGAAGTGTGCAGTCTTGGGCTTTGCTTGTTTTCCGTGTGTGATAGAGGCACATGAAGCCACCAGGAAGCAAATCTGTGCTGACCCCGAAGTCCCCATAAAGGTTTAAGTGACCTCCCACATGCACTAGCATCCTCTGTGTCCCCAGGATGAAGACACATTGGGCACACAGCCACAATAAACTTCTCAGATTCTTTTCCCTGGGGTCTGTCACCAAGACAAGACAGTAATTAGCCTTATTTTATGCTGATAAATGAGTCCCAGATTCCTGTGGCAAAGTGACTTGCTGACTGGGAATAGGGACACAGTGACAAGGGAAGGGAAGCAAAAGACAGCAGAGCTGGCTGGAGGCTCAGCTACAGGCACAGCCTCAAAACCAGATCAAAGGGACCACAAGCTCCCAGACACCCGGCCATCAGACAGCAAGCCTCCCTGCACATCACTTTTGGCACCTTGTGCCAAGTCTAACCAGCTCCCAAGTCCCAGACAAGCAGTGCTGAGCCCAAGCCACAGGGTTCATCTTCAGTCCCATGTTTACTGTGCCCTCAAGCCAGCTCTGCCCCAAAACCACATACCCCCGCAAACTGTCCAAACTGCACCAGTAACGAGCAGGAATCTACAGCTAATGTGCTGAAATCCAATGCACTCTGCCTAATTTTACCATGAGAGTGACCAAGCTTGCTCTGGAAGATTGTGGACTCTCCATTCTTGGAGATATGCAAGAACCATCAGGCCAACTGGCTGTAGCAACCTACCAGATCACCTCCACAAGTCCCTGCCAGCTTCAACCACCCTGTGACTTTGTAATTGAAAAACTGTACTGCATCACAATCCTGCATGTTAAATTAGCTTTCATTGAACTGGTGCAAAGAAGACTGTAATTATTCAACTTCTCAACTATTTCTGGCATTCTTTCCATAGATGAGGTTGAAGCCTTTTTTTCGCCTTCCTTTTAATAGGAACACAACCCCACAGTCCACAGCAGATTATAAAACATGCTCACACACATCACTCTTCCAAAACAGCATCTGAAAGTGCTTGTTTGATTTTTTTTCCCTCCCACCCATAAACCATCACCCTGCGGGTCTCATTCATTGTGTGACATTTTGCAGCAAAGCGTAAAAGTGGTATTAATCATAGCTCTGAAAAAAACACAAACTTCTCTGAGGTTTGAAATAACCATTTGGAAGGAAAACTTCCAGGAGCCAGAGGGACTGACAGGGCTGGAGACTGAAGTCCTTGTTTTCAAAGGCCAAGTGTATCCTAATATATCCCTTGGACAGCTGCCCCAAGCCCAAGTTATAATACTTTATTCTTCAGTTCAAGTAGCAAGAAGGAGATTTGGTACAAAATCAGGACAAATACCTAAAGAGAGTGGGGACGTTTAGCAGGCAAATGTGTTGTAAATCTAATGAGAGGCCTGAGTTCTACCTACAGCTTGGATGAGGATGTCTGAAGCCTCAACTGCCTCTTATCTCCATGATATGGCATGGGCTGTGACCAGGATGACCAGGTAGGGGCACCCAACCCTCACATTCAGCATCCCAGACCATGGACTTGCACTCACCCATGGCATAGTGTTGCTTCATCAACAGGCAGAAACAGAGATCTGCAAAGGCTATGTCAAAAAATAAAAATCACTATCATCTTTATGATTTCTGACCAAACACCACTGGACAAAAATACCTTCTATATAAATCAAGCTCTTTGTCACCTCTGCAGATTCCGTGCTTCTCAGAAGGGGATCTTCCGTCAAAGATGGGGTTGGGCAAAAACATGAGGCTCTTTTTTTAAGATAAATGTTTTAGCAGAGATTTGCCAAAGTCTTTGGAATCCCTCTGCTTTAGTGGTGAAACATTAATAATTTAAACACCTCCTTTTAAATTAGGAAAGGCACTAAAAGAAACAATTGAAAGAGAAAAACCATCAAGCTTGCCACCACCTCTAACTCAAAGATTGATTATTTTCTCTCAAACCTCAAAAGTGGTTTCTGCAACCTGGAAATAAGAAATTTACCTTTTTCTTACCTGTCCTTTCCTCACATTTTCTCCTCTGCCATTAATCTTCCAGGCACATTGATCATCCTGGTACAGAAAGACCTGAGGTGCCTCAATCAGGAGGAGAGGTGGAGTGAGCAGTTGCAAAGCATTTCACAGGGCACGCCAAACATTTTGTGTTTACTGTTACACTTGTAGGACAGAACAGGATGGGAAGGGATAGGATATCATCCCATACCACAGTCAGAAGGGTCCTACAATGATCATCCAGTTCAACTGCAAGCACTTTGTACTAGAAGAGCAAGGAGGCAGAGAAAGAAAATAATCAGTGATAGATCTTTTTTCCTCTTTTTAATCAATAAATCTCAGACTCCTGCGCATGGTGAAGTTCCCTGCTTATTCAAAGCACGTGTGCCTCTGCCTGTCTCAGCTATCAATATCACTTCTTACCAGCATGTTTCATTCTTTCTCATTCTTTTAAGAGCTCTGCAAAGTGAAAAAAAAAGGATCTTTTCTTCTTATTTAAGAGGCAAAAAAGGCTGACAAGAGATAGGTCTACCTTGCTATCAAGGTTTTTGCAAGAGCAGGAACAATGTGGCAGCCCAAGATCTTGTGCTGTCTGAACAAGCTCCATCAGGGACCTCAGCTCCTTCAGCAGCAGCTGGCCCACGCACAAGCCTTTGCCTTGGTAATGAGATGGCCAGATAAAAGCACGCATTTGTAGACGTATATCCCTCTTCCATGCAGATGTATGAACTACAAATGACTAGCCCAAATTGACAAAGATGCACAGGGCGAGAGAACATCATCCATCTACCACAGTTCCTCTTGGGCATTCCGTTCAACCAGTGAAGCTGAAGAAAACCTCTGCATTGATCTGAGTCCCCAGTGTAAACACTGAAAGAGTGCAACCTTATGTCTCTCCAAAGGATGCTTAAACACTTCCTGTTCTTCAGGGGAAGGTAAAAAAGAGGATTAGCTATTCAAAACCTACATGCCAGCTGATCTGGTGACTGAGTGTCATCCTCTGATAGCTTTTCTAGACAGTCATGAACTTTAAACACTTTTTCGTCTCCTGTTCTCAGCGGCTCCTAAACAGTGCAAGCTAAATATTTATAGAAGAGTCACTGTTTGTTTAAGTTTCAATCCATACTCCCTGAGGTGCAATATGCCCAGATCCTAAAATGACAGGTGATTACAGAAGAGCCTGAAACCACAGCAGAGGGGACCCTGATGCTTAACAGACCTTTCATCTGGACACTTTCTCTGGTGGTTGTTTTGGGGAGCTTTTCCCAGCTTCTTTTAAAAGAAGAGAAACTGCAGTTCTTGCCAGCTGAGGTCCAGGTTTCATGAGATCCTTTGGCACAGGTCTGCTGAATGACATAGAGCCCCAGTTTTTGGGGAGCCCCCACTGTGCTCCAGAGCCACTCCTCCCCAACTTGCAGCGAGGCAGTTGGATTGCTGCTGGAAATGCAACGGAGCACCCAAGCTGCTGCACAGCAGCCACTAAGGCACAGTGCAAACACTCCAAACACCTGTGCCACAGATGGGGATGGCACGGTGTCATTCTAGCTCAGCAAGTCCTACCCTGACTTTTCTCTTCTGGATTCAGCAACAGCTTTTCCAATTTACTGTAGTGTCTACTGCAGTGGAACAACAAAGTCCTCCCACACCTTACAGAAGAACTGAGCATACCCAAACTTTCTGGCTAACTGAACAACCTGTCAGAAGTTGAAAAGACACCTGTATGTGCTGACAATACTTCTATAAGCTAGCCAAGTCCAACAAGTCGTGCAGCAGATGACAACAGCGCCTTCTTACATGTGGTGTTACACAGTTTCATAAGTGAGGCAAGAGAAAAATAAGACTGTGCTTAATCCCCTAAGGTCATGTGTAGGCCCTGCTAAACACTCCTGGAGTCACCCATTTGGAATGTAACTGGGGACTCATCACCACAAAGGAGCACATAAGAGGCAAGTCTATCAAGCAAGGATAGTGCTATGCCAACACATCCCAAATGAGCATCTCGCCCTGTAGACATCAGTGCCCAGCTCTGCAAGCTTCCAGAGAAACAGCAAAGGTGGGGAAGCAACACCCAAGCAAATACACTTCTCAGCATCTTCTGATGACCACCCAAGGCTGGTCATTTACTTTGGTTTTTTTTTGTTTCACATACAAGTTCCTGCACAAAGAACAGAGCAAAAGGTGCGTATGCACCTCACATGCATGAGAGGCTGGGATATCTTTGCGCAAGTCCAGCTACTTCAAACCTAGCACCTGCTTTGAATGGCCCCTTGAAGGACTGCATGTTGCTGAAGAACTCAAAACCACCTGTTACGATCCACCCCAGAAGGGGAGAGTAACCCAGGTTCTTGTTAATAAATCCCTTGGGGTGGATTAGAATGAAATGACACTGAATAATCTGTGTTTGTAAACTTAAATAGGTGGGGTTTATTTTATAACAAGTTTGGGTATGTTGCCATTTTGGGTGTTACCATCTATAGTAATGCAGCATAAAAATAGCAATTAAGGAAATGTATAACAAATACAGAAGAAAGAGAGAAAGAGAGAGAAAGAGAGAGAGAAAGAGAGAGAGAAAGAGAGAGAGAGAGAAAGAGAGAGAGAAAGAGAGAGAGAGAGAGAGAGAGA
>VXAU01001251.1:980478-1027701 GCA_013399695.1 Formicarius rufipectus
AGGGAGGGAGGAAGGAAGGAAGGAAGGAAGGAAGGAAGGAAGGAAGGAAGGAAGGAAGGAAGGAAGGAAGGAAGGAAGGAAGGAAGGAAGGAAGACACACCACTGACTGGATTCAGCGTGAAACTTGGAAGTCACAGCTTCCATGTCTGTTGGTTTCATGGGTGGTCACAGTCCTGTTGATGTGATGGTCTTTACCCCTTGGGGCTGGGGGAAGCCCCCGCCCTGCAAACTGAAAGATTTTGTGAGTTCTTATACACTGAAGCTCAGGTGAGAAGGCCTTGTACCTCTGCCCAGGGAGGGAATTTTACAATGGATAGTGTCACTGGACATGTCCCAGGACATGTCAGGAGTCTCTGACATCTCCTAGAACTCAAAATCAATCATAGTCCATCTTGATCCAACATTTGAGATTAATAGCCTGGGCCAGAAGCAAAATATCTTCACGGTTTTAGCGCAGAGTTTTCATGCAAGGGAGGACATGGTATGACAGGATTATCCCACCTCACAGGATTTGCCTCTTATTAGCCTCTTCCCTTATCTGGAAATCCAGTTTGTAGCTTCAGGTAAGCATACCCTGCTGCATCTGGGATAGCTGGACAATGACACCCACTTATATTATCTGAAGGTGCTTTCAGAGTAGGCATATTCAAGGAGGGGTAAGCTTTGCTGGGTGAGCAGTTGTTTCTTTTCAGCTTGCTACAGTGGACAAAAGTCTTTTGTTGATCTTGGAACGTTTAGGCCATTAACTATTTCAGGCTCTGCCACCCCCACTGACAGCTATTGCTGTGCTTATCCCATCGAGATCAACTCTTCATCAGCACCGCAGCAAGATGGGACTCGGCAACATTGCTCTGTCCTGGGGCTCTGGGGGGATAGCAGGGCTCATCCTCCCCACACAGGGTGTTTAAAACCATTTATCCCCAATAAAATAGAAAATGTGGTTTCAAGGAAGACGATGACTTTTGTCTGACAGGGAAGACAGGTTTGCATGCCGCCATTCATTAGGAATCTTGATATCCAGTGTGAAGGTCCTTACATGGATTGAGGACCTGACCACACAAATGGCTGTGCCAGTGCCACGTGTGCACTCACAGCCTGTGATCATCCTCACATGTACGTTCTACCCAGGTGTGCCTATGCACACACGCATGGCAAAGTGCCTGCTGGAGTCTTACGGACACGCTCATGTGCACACACATGGGCACACGCAGGAGCACAGAGGCCCACCACCAGCCAGCCATGCTGGCAGATGAGATTAAAGAGGAGACTACTACATGGAGGCTGGAAGTAAGGGCAAGCACTATCATCAGTAAAACTGCAACTACCCAGCCAGCAACAGCCTCACATCTCCATGGTGAAAGAAAAAGCGCTTACTGGAGAAACGCCTTTACTGTGATCTGACTTTTAGAGAAAGGAGAGGAGCTGCTCTGGCTTTCTATGTTTTATTTCTCCAACTCTCGGTGGACAGACATGTTATTGGAAGCCTTGCCACACATCACCACAGCTGGTGGGTCCACTGGAGCCAGACACGACTGAGAGGCTGAAGGCACAAACTTACAACCAGGCCTTCAGAACCACAGCTGGTCTCCTCCAGCATCATCCACATAATTAATGCCATGAGGTTGACTTTACTTCTTGGAAGAAAATTTTACTAGGGCATGGAAGAGAGATACTTTTCTATTTTAAATCACCTGGTCCTGAAAAACAAAAATAAAGGGAAAAAAAAAAAAAAAAGAAAAGAAGAAATACAGCCCCCCTTTTTCTCTTTTTACATAAATATTGGATCTGAGTGCTCTGTGCTCTTAAGAAGTTAAAAATAGGAAATAATATCATCTGTGTGCTGCATCTTTTATCAAAGCCTTTTATAAACATCAAAACCAGCTCCTCTGCACTCTTTTATACTTTCCTGCTGTCACTCACAAATCATAAAAGGGGTCTACAGAGATATAAAAGGGTAAGGCACTTTCCTGTACTGTCACAGAGAGTCTGGGACAAAAAAACAGCTTTTCCTCAAAGCTCTGAAATACAAGAGCAATTTTATGATGTAATGTCACTTTGAGCACAAGATATGAATAATATATATTCAAAATATAATAACACTTTCATAAGTAAACAATGCTTTGCACTGTCAAAGCTTCTCAGCAGCAATGTCAAGCCTTTGCAGAAGGATCAACAGCGCAACCACCAAACACCATCAGGAAGCAAACACTGCGAGAACACACGTGTGTTTGACCTAAAGGCAGAGTCTCTCTGGCCAACTCCCTCTGCGTTCTTTAAAGACACACATCCAGATCCCCTCGATTAAAAAAAGGGAGGTAGTGAGATTAACAAGATGACCCAGAAACTTATTACATATAAACTCAAATTAGACCCTGCCATCCCTGAGAGACCTGTGATAAATCCAAACCTTCTCCCCACCTGAAAGATGAACAGGTTTACACTTACCTATGTTTGAGAGATATGAGCATTAATTAACTCCAACATTAAAAAAACACATTTGAAAGATGATAGCTACTAGAATATTCAGGACTCTTACCCAGACTGTTTATATAACTGAATATGGAGCAAATCCCCTATGCAAGCCATGACAAACCTGACAGCACCATTTAGCTGTTCAGCATCTTTTCCACAGAAGGCAAATTCCATAACTTGTGGTCACCATTATTTTCTTTCCTGCCCTGCACATAAGAGTTAGGAATTCGAAGGGAGGAAGTGATAAACCCATGATAAAAAAAAATTCCAGCAAACTGTCAGCATTATCCTAACCAAAAAAGAATTTCCTCCTTAGTCATCCACAGGCAGGGTAAGCCAGCTCCCCCATGAATTACAGAAGAACAGGGGAAAAGTGCTTATCTGGAAGATTACTTCTCTTCCTAGTACCTCGGTATTTAATTTTTAAGCAGGGCAAAGGTCAAATGGAAACCACCTGATGGTGATGTAAACGTAGCCCTGGATAAAACTGCACAGAGGCCTCAGAAGGAAGAGTTGCTCTTCGCAAAAAGCATAATGAAAGGCAAGTAATGGTGCCAGTGGGGAGAGTGAGGGAAATTCAGCATCCATTTGCCACAAGGATACTGCCAGCCAGCAGGAGGGCACATCCACGCTGTGGAGGGGGCCAAGCCAAAAGGCAGGAAAAGTCCCCACAGTCTGCAGGGAGCCAGGGCAGTGTGGGCATCCCAGCACTGCTCAGCAACTCAGCGAATGCCCCCAGCCAGGCAAACTGGGCTGAAGCTGGACCTCTCACCTGGATAAGGAGCAGAGGTCCATTTTCCAGAGGCACCAGGGCTGGAATACAGCTGCGCCTCATCCCCTATCTTGTCTACAATATTATTTATAAATATATATAGGGTGGGGTTTTTTATTGCACACACTCAGGCTTGCTTACAGCTCAAGAAACACCCTTTCAGAATAATGCCATTTCTGAACTGGGCTCCACGCTGCAGGACCAGAACATTGGGCAGAAGCCCTCCCGTGGTGGCAGACTGGCCCCATGGCAGTTACTGTCTGCTGCCCAAAGTCAGCAACCAGACCAGCCTGAAGATGATTAAATCTCAATTAGAAACTCTTCAGATCGTGTCCTGTTTGTGGTTTTGGGACAGTGCAAATCGTGCCACCTTCACCAGGAGCCCCTCCAAGGGCCTCTCGCAGCCCTGGGATGCCATCCAGCTTTGGAGGCTTTACATTTTCATGGCATGAGACAAATTTCACTACGAGTTCCTCAATATTAATCCACATAATGCTGCTCAGCAGATGGGAGCCCAAGAAAACAGCCTGTCAACACCTTCAGCTCTGCACAGAGCCCCTCAAAGCAATGCAAAGGATTCAGGAGCCAAAGAGATACCTCTCGCTTTCCTGGCTTTAACAACGGTATGTCTTGTGACAGTTCACTGCTTCTTTGCAACCTGATGAGCACAATAAGTCAGCAGATAGGTGAGTATTTACTGTGCAGAGTAAATCAGCACCTGCAGATGCAGGCATTCATGGAAAAGTGAAGATCACACATTAAGAAAGGTCTTTATTCTGAAAGTAATGACTATGATGCTTTCGTCAATATAGAATTCAGAGCAACATCTCAAAGTAATAAATAGAGGATCTTTCAAGACATACTAGCATGATTATTCCTGATCTTTAAAAATGCATAAATATTTATTTACTTAAGAAACAGAAATAAACAGAAATATGGCCTTGTGTATCCTCAGATAGATGCCTGGCAGTAAGGGAACAAAGTCTGAATACAAATGGCATAAGTAAGTTCACCAAGAGAGGGGCAGCCCACAAGGAAAGAAAATGCATGCTGCAAAAGGGGTTGAAACTGAGATCCACAATTCATTTACTTTACTTGGATTGTCTCTCACTGCTGCACAATAAGCAAAAGACAACATCCTCCAAATCAGGGTCCTGGGGTGAGTAGCAGCAGGACGAGCACAGGTGGATGACCATCCTTCTTCCCGGGGTGGAGCATAGTCTCCTCCAGACTCCTCATGTAGGACAGGGCAAGAAAGGTTGAAGAGAAATTTTAGAATCAGCAGCATCAGCACTTTCCTCAAGCAGAGGAAGATGCGAATCCAAAGATTCAGCTATAAATATTTTATAAGTGGCAAATGGAGTTTTGGCAGCCAAGATAAGAATCTTTAAAAGCACTTGCATTTGCTGCTCTAACCCTTGCAAATTCTGCTTGCTGAAGTGGTAAGGGAGGTTGCCCACAAACTGAAAGATGAAACTAGTTTCAGCCCCGATTCCAAAAAAACTGGCAGTAATTTTAGAAACAGGAAACCACCAAGCAAGAGACAGCACCTGTAGATTAAAACCTTTTCCTCTGTCAGGCTTCAACACGTTTGACTAACAAACCCCTAAAGAAAGTAAGACTCCTTTAAAAAAAGCTTCATTGTCAAATTTATTTTAAAGCTTTGAGGGGGTTTTTTATCCTTAAACCAATAAATACTTGCCATTCCTTTCTTTGCTGCCAGCCAGGGAGAGAGTTAAAAATTTCTGCAAACCTGCAATTTCAGTGCTTGTCTGTGCTGGGCACTAAAAAATTCCACTGGGGTGAGAGTGAGAGGGGTTAGTCATGACAAGAACATCCCTGCAATGTGCCAGGGCTGCTTTTCAGGGTCATCCAACCATCCTTAATACCGACTTAGCCCATCAATGATTTTCATAATCAGTTATGTGCTTTTGAAACACACACCCACATACATAACTCTCACAAGCAGCCAAATTGAAGCACTTTGTATTTTTTATTATTATTAATAACACACATCTGTCCACAGACCAACCCTCTAAAGCACATTTTAATCCAAGGATCTGCACCCTGACTGAAAGAAAGCCTTTTCTACTTTACCAGCAAATATTTTAACTGCTGATGGGGCTCATCTTTTAATTAGCACCCAGGGATGCAGCTGGCAGCCCCCCTGCCCAGACGCTCACAATGACCTTAAACTACCTACCCTCTGAACTTTCCCCATGTCTGTGCAGGACAAGACCAGCTCTGAACAAAACCTGAGATTATTTTTTCTTCCCTGTGAAGGACAGCTCAGCATTTGCAATCATAACATCGTTCTTGGCCAAGCTCTAATTCTCAGGCCACCCCGAGGTACCCCAGGTCTGCCAGGTTGCCTGCAAGACTGTGTGCCTAGGGAGTCACACTGCAAGGACCAATGCAGAACACCAGAATCAGGGTTCATCTACCAGCTCTTCTCCTTGCCTGGTGTCAGCACAGACTCGGTCTAATGCAGAGGGTAAGCACGCCGGGGCTGCTCTGGGTTACCCAGATCACAGGCAGGTTTTGTTTGATCTCCAGAAGCACCAAAGGGCCCGAGCACTGGGGCAGAGCAACTGATATCCCATTTACTCCTAGTTACTTACAAAAGATAAAGCTCATTCCACCCCAATATGCTGCTGACAAAGGACCTTTTCACATCTTACAGGATCAAGTGGAGAACTGGTTTGCAATGTCTTTATCAAACAGCTGGCCACCAAAAAAAAAATAAAAACCAACCAAACCAAACCAAACAACCAAAAAAAACAAAAACAAAAACAAAAACAAAACCCAAAACCAAACAAACAAAAACAAAACAAAAGAGAAAAAACGAAACAAAACAAACAAAAAAAACAAACAAAAAAAAACCAAACAAAAAAAACCACAAAAAACCAAAACAAAACAACACCCACAACCACCCCAAAGTTTATGTATCAATGGTGTTTGCTTTAATTGTAGATCAAAAGCTCAAACTGCCAGTGATCCTTCTTTCTTAGGTGCTTTAGAAGTTGTTAGGATTTAGTTAATAAAACATCAAGAATTTCGGAGGTTGAAAAGGTGTATTCTGTATTCATGAGACAGAAGAATGGGCAGGACAGCTTTCCTGTTCAATCCACACAGTGGGGCTTGCCCACCCGTGAAGTTATTTTAGGTTAAGAAAGGAAAACTCTTTCAATGAAGAGCTGGTTCCAGGGGAAGCCACCAGTCAGTCCTAATGGAGAAGGCTCTGCCTTGGCACATGACCATGCTGCACAGGGCTTGGCCATGGACCATGCCCATCAACTTGGCATGATGCCGCTGTTCACCTACAAGCCCAAATCCCTGGGGTTAGTTCCAGCCTCTCTTCCAGGCACAGCAAGCCTGTAAGGGACTTTGCTGCCAGATAAAGCAAAGAACATCTTGATCCCCAGGCTCTGTCGACCATCTCCACTTGGCCTATGAGTCACAGTCAAATTCAAGAGTCAGGCAACTGATTTTGTTTCCTTCTGAACATACTGTGATCACCCAGCCCCCCCACATTTCCTTCCTTTGATGAAAAATTGTGCTTACCGACCAAGAAAACGCAACTTTTAATGGTTCACAAATGCTGAGGGTAATGAAGAATAAATGTGCAGCAAAGCATTTTCAGCCCCTTTCCTTCAGCACCTCCTCTTTGAATAGTAAAAATAAATAAATTAGATACAAACAGCTAATTTTTGGCTACCCCTGGAAGGAGCAATCTGTTCACCAGCACAAAGAAGCATTTGACCAAACCAGCACAAGTGCCAAAAAGGATGATTTTCACAACAAACTGATACCCACAGAGACCAAAACAACGATCCAGTTCTGCTATTAAAGAAAATGGAAAAAAACCCTTGTCACCATCACAAAAACATCTAACTCATTGTAAATGACTGTAAAAATGTAAATTTGACCATTATCGCTACTGCTTGAGTCATCCACACCTATACTGACTAGGAATAGTTTTAATATGAGAGCTAAAGGCATCGCCTTTTTAAGGGATAAATCATGCTCAAAATTACATTACTCAGCAGACACACTGTTAAATTAGCAAGACAAAAAATGGATTAAACATTCGTGTTACCCTCTTTGAAATGGGACAATGAATCGCGATAAACTGGCTGGTACCAGCTGTGGGTTACAAACACAGCTGTCCAAGAAACCAGGAAAATCCAGGACGAGGACTAAAGAGCAGCAGATCCATTCCTCTCCGCATTTACAACACTAAGGTTGGGTATTAAAACCTTCAGGAGAAGCTGACACTACTGCTCCACACAAACCTACATCTCAAACTGGGTCCCTCCCAACAAGGAAAAGCCAACTTCAGAGCATGGCACCAAGGACTTTGGAAGGTCTTACCTTTAGCAGACACTAGTAAGGGAAAAAAAAATATTGAACTCCTAAAGATCAAGAAAGCAAAGTGGCTACACAATGAGAAAACCATCTACATACCTGCTGGACAGGAGTGCTGCTGCACTGGAACAGCTCTGGGAGAAGAAAAATTTCTTCCAGCTGGATGAAGTGACAGCTCCATCTTGAGAAGATGCCTGGGGAGGTATTCCAGTAAATGACTGGTACGCTGTAATCCTCAGGACAGAGAGGCTTCCTTCCCAAATGACACAAGGTGACCCAGGAAAAAATAGGGTAAAAAGGTGGTAGGAACTTCCAGATGCTTTTATCCACAGCCAGAATTCTCCAAAGGGTTTCACGAGTCCATAAGTCCACGCATTCTACAATCACAAAAATTCTTGAGAGCTACCAAAAGGACTGCACTGCCAGGTTCCTCCAAACATTACTCCAGACCAGTGGGACATATGGGGTTGGGACCTTCAGAGGAGAGGAAAGGAACAGACCATTACATGACAGCTCTTACCACACTGTGTGAGGCTTATTCCCATGCAAACTTGTATATTTTGATTTATTTTTGCACAGAAGGAAGTTTTGGGGATTTTTTTTTTTTTTAATTTGCATTATCTATTTAAATTAATGTCACAGTACACATAGGCACACCATGGAGCCACCACCTCCAGATGCCTCACGGGTGCCAGGTGATATGAGAGGACAAGCTAATAACCGGAAACAGTTGGAAACCCAACCAACAGATCCTACCAAAACTCTCTTCTTGTCATCAGATGAAAGCAGACAGTTTTCCTGCCCTCTCCTCTCTTTCCACCTCCTCTAAACCTAATGAGGTATTTCTCTACCAGCAAAGAGAAGGATGGAAAGGGTTCTAAGGCAGCAGAACAGCAGCACCACCTGCCTTCCTGACGTCAGAGGAAAATGTCTATCCACCATCAGGAGAATCACACCATCAGGAATCTGAATCAAGCTCTGTCCCAATCCATCAGTGGGATCCTATCCCTGACAAAGTAGAAACGCTCAGCTATTGAGCACAACCACCCACTGTGACCTCCAAGGAGGCAGAGCCAGCTTCCTACCTCTGCCTTCGGGGAAAGTAAACACATCCTGCAAAGCGGCTCGAAACAACCAGTGACTCAGTCATAAAGATTCTAGTACCTGATGTATATAAACGCATCATAATCTGAACAGTTGTGGTTGTTTGTTTTCCCAGCTCTTTTAATCCGATCTTACTAATTGTGCTGGGAATAGAGTTGATGGTATTTCTGTTTGTTATTTTAAAATATGAAAACTGTCGCATAAACACAGGCAAGTGCCAAGCCTGGATATAACGCCCAACAAGCACTGAAAGGAAACTCAACTAAGTCTTTGCCTGACATTGCTTTCTAGTTCACCTGCAATTAAAAAAAAAAAGAAAAAAAAAAGGCAGCAGAGAGCAGATGAGAGCAGAAGGTTTTTACTTTTTTTTCACTCTGTTTTAGCTGCAGCAGCACAGGAAGGTGATAACATTGTGTAATGTAACCAAGCAAAGGAGTAATGAAAGTGCAAGCAAATAGATCAAATAGCACAGGATTAAGGAAAAGGTGTGATAATCATTTGTTTTGCTAATTGTGTCGATAAAGTCCTATCTATTCTCAAACAGCGGAAACGTCATCAGATATTTAAAAGGAAAAAAAATCAAGTGAATAATTAAATGTACAAAAATGCATCCCTTTTTCCCCAGATGTTCTCTTTAAAGGGTTGATTAGGAGAATCGTGTTTATTTTAAATAAAATACCATTGACTTTGATCATGTTTAAATCATCTCGAGTACAAAACCTACTTTAAATCAAAAATTCTTCCTACCTAGGGAAAACAATTCCAATTGCCTCTCTGCAGGAAAGATGCAGCCCTACCACAGCCTAAGCTAACCTAAATTTTATTTTACAAAATCTAGCATGCAAATCAGTACAAGGCAACTGGAAGTTTGCAGACAGGCACAGAGATGGAGCTGGAGTTGAAGTTTGCTAATTCATAGGAAAAGAAATCTGAATTGTCTTGTCCTTGCTTCTAGTGTTTTTCCAGTGATGGGGAAGAGTTAGGAAATGAAATAGTCCTGAACTTCTCCCCGGGTAAATGAAATGAAGCTGAAGAAGTCTGACCCAAACCCCTGAGCTGATGAAAACGTTTTGTAAAAGGATTTCAATCTCCCAAAATAACTCCCATCCCAATAATTACACAGCCAACCTCAGCCACTCTGATAACTATATGACATATAAAATGCCTGTAAAACCTATTTCTCAACAGCAAGAACATGTGCCTCAAATTCTGTTTTCTCCATAAGCCAATTACCTGTGAAATATAAGCATGTAAACAGAGATGAATCTCTGTCACCAGAGAAATGAGTCTTGCCCCACCAACCCAGCCCCTCATCGTGCTGTGCCCAGAACAGCAGCAGGGCTTTTTGTCCCAGCTCCACCAGGGATGTGTCAATATGTACTTTGCTCACTTCTCCTGGGAGACGAGCCCAACAGCCCTCACTGTCCAACAGGCAAAAATGCAGTTTCTTTGTTTTCTTTCTTTTATATCTCTCCCCATCTTGCATATACCACAGCACACCACTCAACCACTGCCATCATCTGCTTTCAAGCTCAGCTGGATGGCAGCAGGAGTCAAGGGCTGTGGCAGAGCTCAGTGACCAGCATCTTGCACATGTTACGCTTTTACATAAACTTATGAGCTGTTTCTAGGCAGACTGTAGCAGATGAACCAATAGCAGATGATTAATGATCATTTTAAGCATCTTCCTTCACTTTATAGAGAATCTTCATCACTTTTCACCCCTTGATGTAAGAAAAAGACACTGTTTTATTGCTTCACTATTTGAGGTGCTGATGAAACTCAAACTCTTGTGCCCAGCATATGCCTGAAAAGACAACTTTCCAGTTCTCTAGACTGCACTCTAAAAATGCACCAGATCATTAAGACTAAGCACATTGCCTGCTAGGAAGACACTGACTCCATGTCCAGCTCGCTCCACTCCAGGCTCTCAGCAGCCTTCTGCCTTCCCCTCAGACTGGAGGGTCTTCCTTGCAGACTGTCCATGAGTATTGCCTAACACCAATAGTCTAGGTCTTGCCCTAAGTAACTTACCGAAGGTCATGCAGTAGGTTGGCAGCAAAGCTACGAAGAACATCCAGATTTTGCAAGTCATGGGCCAGCACTTGGAAAACACATTCATCTTTCCCCATCCCAGGCCAAGAAATTACTCCATTACTCGTACACAACAAGGACTGAATCACTTAACACAAAGAAACCCCATGAGCTGAGCACGTGTCCAGCTCTGTGCAAACAAGGCATCACCCTCAACACGGAGAGCAGCAACCCGAGCCTATGGCTCCTCTCCAAGGGCAGCAAGAACCTGTCAACACAAGCTGTAGGAAAGCAGCAATGAGCAAAGTGTGTTCTGTGACACAGAGACCCCACATAATTAATAGACACATGAAAAGAGTTAAAAGACTTGTTCCTAATTAGTTAGAAAATACAGGAGGAAGAGAGAAGAATAAGGAGTCCCACCTGTTAAAGAGTCCCAAGTGCAATGGCTCATTTAAAAAAAAAACAAAGGGTGTTTTCTGTGACTGTGTTTTCTTATTTTAAGGAAAGGGATGTTTTTTTCACTTCAGCATGTTCATTACAACCCAGCTATGTCATTTAAGCGCAGTAAGGGCCCTGTTAAACCTCATGATCACTGCAGTAAGCTCCAACAGTGACTTTATTATGGGAAAGAATGCAACCAGGAGCATTCGTGTCTGCTGCTCCTGCCACCAAGCACTGTGGGAAGCATGTGCTCAGTTCGCTGACACCAACCTCCTAAGCACAAGGTAAACATCCCAAAATGATTTTGCTACATCCTCATGCAGGAGAACTTCTCTAGCTGTAGAGACGGTTTATCAAAGTCAATGCTACCCTGCAGAGGGAAAAAATGAAAGAAGGAAAAATAGGGGGGAAAAAAAGTAGAAAAAGAAAACTATTCAACTTTTCCGGTTTTTAATAAATCCTGTAGGTCATTTTAAGCAAACAGTTGCAGGTGTATTTGCTGAAAGGCATCGGTTCACTACAGTGTGTATCTCAGCTACCACAGGGAAATAGATTTCTCCTGATTTGCTGAGCCAAAGCAGGCTCAGCACCAGCACTGGCAGAATGAAGAGGGTAGGGTCAAGCCCAGTCTGCATCCTGCAACAACATCCAGCTGTTGAATCAGCTCAAGCCACCTCTGAAACCTCTTCTTGGCTCCCTGTTCTTAGGCGTGACATTTTAAAAGAGCTGTAGACTGAACCTGACATAGCTGTGAGAGTGGCAAAATCAGCGGGTTTTTGGTCAACTGGATCTGTGTTTTGTATTAGCGAGGACACATGAACTTGTTTGCTTTATGGAATTATAGAAGGACACCAGTTAACAGGCTCTTCTGCTACATGCCTATAAGTTTTACATTGTTATAACACACAAATCAACAAAACTCTAAGCCCAAATTATTTCCACCCTCATTCAAATAAAAAAAAAAAAGAAAAGGTTAAGGCTGCAGCTCCTTTTCCTCCACAGTTAGCAACACCAAGTTCTTGGAATAACCTGGCTGCTTTTGAGGGCTTCACAAGCTTGGCCAACATCCCAAGCAGTCTCTAGAGCTGGAGCTTTTGCTCCCAGAGCAGGAAAAAGCAGCTATGGCTGGGACATTAATGAGGGGAGGGTGCTTCAAAGATGCTCCACCAGCCTACGACCAGGTGAAGATACATGAGTGTTTTAGAAAAGCAAGATGAAGGCAAGAACCATTTATCTTGCCTCACCCTACCATTTTTCATCCTAAAAATCAATTCTTTCCTGGGAACTCCAACCAAAAGGAGAAAGCTGGGAAAAGACAAGCACAGAAGGATTGCCTGGTAGACTGGGAACTCCAACCTACACTCCTCCCAAAGGCACATTGTTTGGTAACGCATAAAGTGCAACATAAAAATACTCCCAAGAACTCCTGTAATAGTTTCCAAATAAAGTGTACATTTTAAAATGTAAGTCTAGTTATTCCACTGAAGGTATCATACAAATTCATCTCCTTTGCATCCATCCTGGACTCTTCACCCACACTAGGTATGGATCTGCCAATCAACCTGAGCCAACACACAAGTGAGAAAGGGGCTGTATTTGCCACTCAAGTTCTCACACAAAATGCAGGTCATGACTGTGTTATTTTGACTTCACAGAATGACTCCAAATTAGGACCACAAACTGGGATGCTACGATTTGAAGGACTGGTGAGATGTCTTATAATTAAGCCTGTTGGTTTTAACCATTTTTAAGACAAAAAGAAAAAATTTAAGCAAACGCCACACAATCTAACATTTTAAGCAACTAATGTCACCTTGGGCCATTTTCAAATTAAATTTAATAACCTTATTCTCCATCTGCGCCAGCTGACACAGATATAATAAAAGAAAAAAACTTAAAAGTGCTCCCTAAAGAGGAGTGGGGAGAGACACTCTCCTGATAAATGGCAGAAAAGACCAAAGGAACAAACTGTAAGATAAATATTAACTTGCCTTTTTATAGTATTGAAGACAGTAATGTTTCACAAGTTGGTAGATGATAGTACTAAGAAAAATCATTTTATTTCATGCTACTGAAATCACCTCTAAGATGAAATAAAGCATTCCACACATCCTCTTCTTTTTAAGACATGCTTTACAATGATTTCAGGAGTCTCATTCTCAAGAGATACTAGATTGCCTCAACTGAAAAAATTGAAGGGACAGAGAAAAACAAAGTCTATCAAGAATGACCATTTCAGCCCTGAACCAGTTTCATCTCAGACAATGGCTACACTCCTTCTGAGATGCAGTCGGGGTCCTTGGGTAGGAGAAATATCCACCTGACTACTCAGTGATGCTCCAAGAGTGTGGGAAACTCAATAACTGACCCATTCAAAAAAGCCCAGTCTGATCTCAGTTCCCAAAAATTGTTGGCATGGGATACACATGAGAGAAAAATCAGACTAACAGATCCAGTGAAGCAGACGCAGTAATGGAAGGGACACTATGCCTCCTACTCTCCCAGGACTGTGTATTCTGGATTCAAAGCTGTTTTTCAGAAATGCTGGTCCCTAGGCTAAGCCTGCAGAGATAAGTTGTGACCCTTCAAGTGCAGGAGGGAATGGATTTTTGCTTTTGTTTGCTTGCTTTTTAAAAACAGGCTCTCAATCAACAATCTTTTACTTCACCTACAAAAAGAAAAGTCAAGATCTGTGCATCAAAATGAAAGGCAGGTTCCCACACCTCAGTGAAGGAAGGACCCTTCCAATCCTCTGTTCACACCCAAGTGAGTGCCATTTCACCTCCCATGCTGCCAGAAGGCTCAACAAGAGACTCTTGTTTTTTCTCTGGTCCCTTATGCAGGCATTTGGCAGCAAGGATACTGATAGCTCTCCCGCCATCCCATGTCTAGCTCCAAAGACCCATAGCAGCTCTCACAGGTATGACATGGAGTTGCTGCTCCATCTCCACAGCTGCTCAGCTGCATCCCAACACGCAGCCCACTGCCAGACTCCCTCACTGGGCACTTCTGTGATTCACAGCAAAGTGGAAAACTTCACTGCCACCTCAACTTCATGCCTTGGCCAAACTGACCTGCAGCTCCCCACGCCTGGCTTCACCACCACAACCATCCCAGCTTCCCAGAGCAGGGCTCAGTCTGAAGCCTGCAGACACTGTTTGCTACCGTTTATTTATGATTTTTAGTCTACAGAATTAGTTCCTAGCTTACAATAAAAGGGAATTAAAATCACTACACCAGCTGCAAAAATAATCCTCCTGCTTGTTACAGTTTCAGTTCTTTATCTTAGACCTATTCTTTAAGCCTGCAGGATCTAGGCTGTCACCATGCAGGCTAGAAACATGCTTTGTAGTCAAATAAATGCTGAAATTCTCATAAGACTACATCACTTCAGGAGCAAAGGAGTTGCGCTAAAATTATAAAAGTGCCTTACAGAGAGATTAATTGGATGCTATTAAAAAAAATAAAAATATAAAAAACACAGAACAGAAGACACCAACCCCTTAATTTTCAAAGACAAAGTCACCCAGATGCAGGCATCTCGTTCACAGGTGACATTTGTGTTCATCAGCCCCCCACCACCGCAGCCTCCTGAAATCCCTCTGCTAAAATGCATTTGCAATTCTCCCTGTTAAGCCATCTATGCTGCCCCTGCTTCAGCTCCAAAAAGGTAGAGTTGGGATGATTGGGTTGGGCCTCTGAAGGCACCAGTGGGACAAAAACCCAGCCAAGAGCCCCAGTGCTGGTCAAGTTTGATCACTGCAGCACAGAACCAACACAGGTCCAGTCCCACAAACACCAAGTTGATTTGCTGGCCAATGAGGTCCTAAGCAGATATTCCTGAGCCCACTGCTCCTCTCTGAGTTACTCTGGACCTCAGCTCCTCAACCCAGAGGAAACCATGCTCTTGCTGGGAGCATTTATCGTGGGTAAAGCAAATCAGCCAAGAAGCAACAAGGGCGTAAGGGCCAAGAAGGAAAAAGACATTTTTTAATGAGTGTAAATCACCCCTTGCAGAACTGACACGTTTCCAGATTAATCTCTGGCTCCTTTAAAAGCTGAATCCTTAGTGGCTGCCTCCTCGTGCACAAATCGGACAGAAGCCCAGTGGTAATGACTTTCCCTGTGCACTGTCACACTTGGCTTGAGGTCCAGGTACTCCCACAGAGCCCAGCAGAAGCCCCACGTGCTCCGGGGCTGGCACAAAGCTCCACAAAGGCAACTGAGGTGAAGATTTCAAAACAGCTCTGGGAATAGCAGCACAGAAACATTTTGGCAGATCAGGCTCTGTCTTCCTATTACGTTTTTTAAACTCCTACTTGTTAAGGGCACATGTTCAATATTCTGTAAATAATAACACAATGTGTGTTTGCCATTAAACCAAAGCCCATGGAATAATCTTGACTCATTTCAGCTGTCAAATCCAAGTAAATGCTTGCCCTGCTGTTACAGGCAGCTTTAACATGCAGCTCAGTGAAATCACTTGGGCACAAGCTCAGGACCTTCTTGAGGTGAAAGAAAGCACTATTATTAGAAAAGATTTTGTAACAGTGTAGGACTAGGCTTCATCTAAACATAGATGTTGCACTGGTTGACTAAATCAGCATGGAAAGGTTTTATTTATTGCATCATACAATTACACTATAAAGTTACAGCCCAGCACTGATTTTTCCACTGATATCCAAGAGCAAATCCTTTTTCTGCTGATGCAAAGATTCCCATCAAGCACTGCACTCCAGCTCTACCTGCCCCATTCTGTGTGTTTGTGAAGGGATGTTTTGCTCACTGTCTCACATTCAAAGAGCACTTCCCACCATGTACCAGTTTTAATTCTCCTAAACAAAACCAATTCAGTCCTACCAAGTCTCTGTTCCTATCCCTCTGCCTTCACCTCCATCCTTGGTGATTATTATTGCAGCCACATCAAGTAGAAAAACAAACAAACAAACAAACAAAAGAGAAAAAAAAAATAAAGAAAAACAGAAATAGAAAAAACAAGATTCCTGAAAACACATGTGGCTCCTGTGTAACACTCTCCATGTCTGCAAAATTAACATGCAGCCTGGCAGTGACGGGGAGCTGCAGGGAATCAGCTGTTTGCTCCTCATGCCTGGAGCTGCTTCCCACCAACCCTGCAGCTTGAACACACAGGGCAGCAGTCAGAGTCCAGCTGAGCTGTGGGGGTGAATGACCTCCTCAGGTTGGTATCCCCATTATTCTGATGCCTAAATGTGCTCACAAAATCAAGTAACCTTCCTGTAACCCAAAGAGGAGATATCTAAATTTTTATTCAAAGACTATATATTGCACCTCTTTTCACTCATTTATTGCTACTAATATCTTTATTTTAACCGTGTCCAGGCTCTTAAATGCTTAGTGACCCAGTTTTCTGAAGAGCTTATATGCTGTAAGAAAAATAAGGGAATGTTCTATCACTACATTAGCATCTAAAGGCATCAAAGGAATTCCTAGCCACATACCACTAGCTGTACATGAATGCAATTAAACAATGTATTTACACACATGGCCTGTGAGTCTCAGCAGAGCTACAGTCATAGGAACTGAATTATATGGGCTGGAAGGGACCTTTAAAGGTCATCTAGTCTAACCTCCCTTCAATAAGCAGGTATTTCTTCAACTCCATCTGGCTGCTCAGAGCCCCATACACCAATGTTTCCAGTCCAAAAGGTCCCTTCTCTTTTGCAGGGATGATGCCGCCCTTGAGGGTGCAGTGTTCACTCTACCCACACATCCCATGGCTTGGCATTACCTTCCTCTCTGCTCTTCACCACAGCCCCACTGGAAGCACTGTCACTCCTCCGTGCCAAGGCAGGGATGCAGGTGAACGCTCTTTGACTTGCTCCAGAAAAAATGGTTAAAAATCTAGGGCAAGAGAAAGCTGTTTAAACACTATCATGAGGTCCCTGCATAGGGAGGGAAAGCCTGCAGCCTGTACAACTACTCCTGCAGCACTGACCGTCCAGAAATTCCATGGCTCCATGGCATGGACTCAGACAAAGCCTCCACACGGCCTCTCAGCAGGAGGAAGGCCCACCAGTCTGTCTACCAAACCCAGGTGTGAAGTCAGGGATGTTTCTTACCTACTGTGCAAATGCATAGCACTAACAGCAGATCCATCTGTCACCCACCTGCCACCACACCTGATGCAAAGCTGCTCCCTATGCACTGAGCTTCACTCCCTTCCTTCCCAAGAGCTGCTACAGCAGAAGATCAGCCTTTCTTAAGCATCTGGCTTACCCTCGCCAAGAGCAAACAGTCCCACTTCTGCCTCTCCATTAACTTCAACTGAGACAGGATTTCTCTCTCATGGTCATAATCTGCTCCAGGGACAGAAGATCAGTTCTCCTGCAGATGCCCATCTTTCAGCATAAAGAATGGAGATATTATTGTGGGTAGTACCTTTCCTTAAGTGAAGCAATGTTAACCCCACTCTGTAAATCCTCAGGGCTACTGGGCTGAAATATCTGAAATAACTCCTTTCTGAAGACTGCTCATCAAGACACCCTTTTTACCAGTCCACTTCCTAGGTGAACTCAGTTCTCCTGAGGATGCTGCTGGAGCAAAAATCAGTGCCCTTTCCAAATCCCTTTCTCTATTTTCTTAAAACAGCAAATGCAGAGCTGGTACCCATGGCAGATAGCCAGACTGTGGGATATATTTGGTAAAGGAGCTCCCAAGGTTAAAGAAGAAGAAAAGGAGGAAGGAGAGGACACCGAAACACATCAAGAATATCACAGGAAGTGGTACACTAACTTCATGATTCGGTGATACAATCCAGCAACGATAATTAAAATTAAACATTAAAGGAGACTAATAATTTTTTTCCTCAAGAAAATGACACCTCTTGCCCTCCTCTCACCCATGTGACGCGGGTTATTTGGGAGTCTGGCTATCAGATTAGACACATTAATGGCTGATGCAACCCCGATGTAACACTGCCATCAGTGCACAGCGCTGATGCTGCTGCTGCAGCTGACACGGTGCTCCCGGTCCCAGCGCTGCCCAGTGGTCCAGGAGGTGGGGAGGTGGCAGCTGCCGTGATGCAGCAAGGCTATAAAAAGCTGAGGACTCAGCAGCGACACTGGCAGCCAAGCTGTGCCAGCAGCGTGCCGGCATCACCTTTCACCTACATCTGCTTTGCAGATAAATGATTATCTTGGAAAAACAAGCCTTGCCATGGCTGGTCATTCCAACAGGCACTGGGATCAGTTATGTCCTTCTAGTAAACTAAGGGCAGGAGGGGGAGCCTCATGCCCAAAGCCATCCCCAGTGATAAGGGGATCAGAACGGCTGTCCAAGGAAAAGGGAGCCTCTTCTTATCCCCAGTGGCTCCTGAAGTGCTCAGCCCCATCTATCCCTCCCTCCAGAGGTTGGCCCAATGTCAAGGGGCAAGCAAAAGCCCATCAGTCTCAGGTGGAGGACTGATGCTCGCTCCCCTAGAAAGGACACCCCAGAACAGGACCAGCATGTTCGAAACCCCCAGTAGCTTTTCCAGTTCCAATTCTCTGGTTCTCCAGCCTGGCAACAAAGCACAACAGACTCAGGACATCAAAGCCAGCAACAGAAATTTGGCAAATCCAGAGAGAGAACATCAGAAATCATCAGCCCCAGAGGCAGGTGCCAGAAGTCACCATCAAGAGGATGTTTAAAGCCAAATCTGGTGTTGGTTCCACCAGAATACTCTCACTGCCTCCCATGCTGGCTCAGGCTGTGTGTGCCTGGTCATAACCAGGCTTCATTCCCTTCCACATCCTCCCCAGGGCCCAGTTGGCTCCAGCTGATGTGCTCACTGTAGCTCTGCTGTGGAGCAGGATGGAATTCTGAGCTATCAGAAGTGATGCAGCCAACCATTGAGACATCAGAAAACCCAAGAAGAAATTAATCCAGCTGTTTATTTGCTACTTTTTTTGTGTGCCTATCTGGGTTCATATTAGTGGAAATTTTTAGCTTATTTATTTTGCTATCTACTTTTTTAAAGTCCTCAATGCCTTTTTAAAGTCATCCATATGTTGTCACATCCAGCACCATACCAAAACAAGGTTATAAGACTCTTGATTACACGAACAGCACCAAAACTATTTTTTTTTCTCCCCAAAGGGTAAACTGGTATATCAAAGAAAAAGAGTCTTACACTATACAGAAACAGGGCTGCAACCACCAGACTGGCAGAAGTGTCAGGACTCCTTAGGAACAAGTTTTCAGGAAGAAAGTGGAAAGATCCTCATAAATACTACCATTTTTTTCCTACCTTATAAGCAGTATGGATTAACAAAGCCAATAAAAATGACCTAGAAACCTGAACTGGAGGACCCTGGCCTTGATTTTGATCTTGAAACAACCTGGCCCAAGCTCAAGAATAATTTTTAATGTTTATTTTTAGAACGCATTACCTTCAAACCTCCAGACCTGTGTTAGATACCTCTTCCATTTTTTCCATGAGGCTGAAAACATGATCTGTGAAGTCACGTTGATCATGAGAGACCTGTCCATCATCGCTATCTCAGTAAGTACTTTTCCAAGGAAAGAGTGTTCGTTTCACAGCAGATGTGGATTTTCCCACCATCTACCACCAGGAAATGCATCATGTCGATATCCAGACATGCCAAAGCCAGCCTGCTCTTTCCACAGCTGCACCAAAGTTCTGGCCTTGAGTTGACAAAGCTCAGTTTGGCTGGTAGCTGTTGTTCTCACTGACACAAGCCAAATCTGTGTAGGAACTCGCCCCCTCAGGGCTACATTTCCTCACAGGTGCCAACCTTGATCCACTGGGTACTGAAGCTGGATGCAAACAGTTTATTGCAGGCAAGAGCTAAATGCCTTCATCAACTCTGTGTACATTTTAACTTTATTTGAAGTCTAACCACCCGCAGCCACGTTTGGAAGCTTGCACAACTGCCACACGTGCAGTTCATGTACCAGCACCACTACTAGTCAGGACTCAAAACCAAGGGAAATTTCTGATTTTCCTTGAACTGAAACAGTTTCATTGGTGGAGATCTGCATCAATGCACCCATGCGGATATAAAGGCATCCTATCTTCCTGTCTTGTCATGAATGGTCCGGACAGTGTAAATCCATTGAAGACCACACATGGGACTGGGAAGGATGGTGAGAGTCTGTTCTCTTCCAACTCTACCACAGTGTAATGAAGTGGTAAAAATAGCCCCATTTGTGGGACACTGGGAGTTGAGAGATCTTGTGATCCTCAACTGCCTTAACATCACCACTTCCTGCCACTCTCCTTCTCTGTGTGAACCCAAAAAGGGACCTCTGTGAAATCATCTCCTAAATCCAAGCCCTCAAGCATCCCCATGGACGCACACAACCCGGAAACCTGCAATGGTTTATTGTGTGTTATTTTAAGTGGTTCCATTGCACTAATGTGCAATGTCCTTTTCATTAGGATAGCCTGAGGCACATTGGGTGTAATATCTAAAGATCACAGCTCTGCATGTCTAAAGGGAGCAGGAATAACTCTGAAGAATGTAAATCCTCCGGAGACCATGTGATGAGCCTCCCAGTAAAAGGGATGTTTTTTAAACGTAGTGACACAAGAACCACCAAAGGGGATCAAACCTAACAACCACTCTTACTCATCAGCCAGTTCTCAGATGTTCTGGACAGTAGACTCATGGAGCTGGCAGACGTGAGAGGACGCTTCTGCTGGCACCCACCACTGGCTTGCTGTGTTCTCCAGCTTAATTAAATCAACAGTTTAAATTAATTCCTCAGCTCCAACTGGTAGCAGCTGAGAAGCTGAGACGAGATGCTGACATGGTTCCCCTTCTTCCAGCACGGAAGCCTCCAGGATGCAGCACAGGCAGCTGACAGGGATGATAACATCTACCACAGGGGTTACATCATAGGAGACCACCTGCCACAACCCCAAGGGTTCCACTGTACCACGGGGTCACTTCTTAAACCAGCCACCTATGTCCATGTAGATATACTAAGATTTTAGTTTTTTTTTTTTTCTCAGCTATCTTTCATCTTATGCTTTTGTTCCACCAGACCTTTCTGAATCTCAGTTTCATGTCTGGCCAGAGGAGGAGGGTGCTGACTCCCTCCCTAGCCCAGATGAGTCAAAATGAGGACAGCTCAGGCATTTGGTACTCAGCACTGTCCACTCCTCCTACAGCAGAGCACACAGCACTAACAGCAGCCCATTTCAGGTGGCTTTTAAGTGCTGGGTTACAAGGCATGACAATGCTTGAGTGGCTTCATGTGTTGGTTTCCAACCCCTTGTGTCCCCAGACAAAACTGGAGAAGTGATGTTGTCTGCAAGCACTTCAGCTACGCTGGTTGAACCTCCTACAAGTCAAAGTCATACATATTATGCCACTGTGTTTATGTAGCATCCTGACTACAACTCCCCATCCTGGTAGCTCAGCTACTGCCTCTACAGCAACGAGTTCCCACAACCAGCTGGTACCAAAAACACTTTGTAAAGACAGAGTCACACGGTACACTGGGAATCATAGAATGGCTTTGGTTGGGAAGCAGCAGTGAGAGTGGGTTCTGTACTCTAGCAAACGAGGGTATGACTGGATTCAGGGCAAGGCACTGTGGCTTGAGAAAGGTCCTTCCCACCTCCAAGAGTGAGAAATAATAAAAGCTGGATGAGGAAATGAGGAGAAAAATAAAACAAACACCAACAAGGTCACATCATGGTTCATTGTTTCAAAATGCTGCAGCAGAAAATCAGCCTTTTTTTTTTTTTTTTCCCCTGGATTTTTCCTCTTTTTCCCCTTTCCTTCCACACACATGAAATGAAGCATGGAGAGCAAGAGCCCTTTCAGCATCTGCTCTGCACCAACAGTTCAATCATAAGAGCCAGCCAGGGTGATGGACTACAGTGACCACAAGTACAACTGGACACACAAACCTCTCACAGAGACAAACCCCTGATTGACAGCAGAGTGATGCATACTGCAAACTGCACCACTGCGAAAAGTTTCTCTGCCTCTTCACAGCAGGACCTAGTCCTAACTTCAGTCCATGAGTAGCTGGAGCTGTAATAAATCCACAGCACTGAGGAGGACCCTTTGAAAGCCAGGTGAATCATGACACCACCTAAAAGCTTTGGTGTTTCACTCCAGTTCCTACAATCCCTCATTTAAGAAAATGCAAATAGTTTAAATAAACAGAGAACTGAAGCACCCGAAGTCTGAAGAAAATTGGAAGTAGAAATTTCATGTTAGCAATAGAAAGTCAACTATGGACAAAACCATCACAGAATTACAACTGTATCACTGTTATCACTGACACAATTATAAACAAAAAGAAATAAGCCATTATATTATTTTATTTTTTATAAACTTATATGGGGTTTTTACACCCTATATTGTTCCTTTTGAAGACAAACTTTTCACTACGGTCTGTTTGATAGAAGAGGCAATGATTTTAACCTAAAAGCCAGAAGATTTAGATTAGCTATAAGGAAGAAGATTTTTTTTCAGTGAGGGTGCTAAACACTGGAACAGGTTGCCCTGAGCTCATTAAAGCACTGGAAAAGGTTGCCCAGAGAAGTTGTGGATTCCCTATCCCTTGAAACATTCAATGCCAGGCTGGGTGGGGCTCTCAGCAACTTGACTGAGTTGATAATCCTGCTCATCTACTGTCCCTGAGAACCCTGTAGGAGGGTTGGACTGGATGACCTTTAAAGATCACTTCTCGCTCAAACCATTCTAGGATTCTATGACATTGCCAAACAACCCTGGTAAAGACGACACAATCATGAAAAATAAACCGGTTTCATTGTTGGTTCTTCTAAGTACTGCATTTTCCCATAATGTCACAAAGCCTGGGGCTTAGTGCCAGAGCTGGGTGAAGGTTGGTTTTAGCTAAGGCTGGTGCCACTAGAAATTTTGCCTCTCTCTGCAGGTGAGTGCAGGTGAACTGGGGACATCGGCACTGCACGGTTTCAAGGGCAGTGAAGCTCTGGAGACAGCCAGAGAGCAAAGTATTTCTCGTAAAGATGTCAAGCTAGGCCAGTAACAGCAGGATACCTGTCTCTGAGACACGGTGTCCCACCTGGGAGCTCATATTTCATAAGGATGCCTCTGAGCAGAGCCTGATAGAAGATCAAGCTGCCAGAAACAGAAGAGGAATGATAAACCTATTTTAGATGAGAGGCTAGAGTAAGCTGCTTGTGTTGGACCTGCATGGCTCAGAGGCTGTGAGACTGCTGTCTGCACCATGGAAGGAGGGATTTAAGCTAAAGGACAACACTGGCATAAGATTAAATGAGTATCACCTAGCTATGAATTCCTTCAGCTGCAGCAAGAAGGTCCCTGGCCATGCCCAGCTCTGGGTGCCTCTCAGCAGTCCCAGGGCAGGCACCTCAACCAGTCTTAAGATGCAGCTTGATAAATTTATTAATGAGACTATACATAATTACACACCTTGGCTGCTCATGAGGGTAAGGAAGAGACCTTCATGATTGCAGCAGCATTACACACTCTTGTGTTCCTCCTCTCATTAGCAAGTATTTCTTAATTGGCTGCTGCTTATCCTCTGCCACCTAGATGCCACAACTCTTAGAACCATCCTCTCTGATAGGAAATCATTCTGGACATGTAACAGGATGCTCTGGAAACCCAGAGGTTCAAAAGCCTACTGCAGAGAAAAGAAGTATTACTTAGTCCATTTTAAAGGTGCAGGACCGAGGACAGAAGGAATATGCTTCCACCCCACAGAGAACCACTCAGCATTGGATTATGTATCACCAACATAAATTACACATCAAGCCTCTCAACTACCAGCAAGGACAAAACTATGCCATGACAGAGAGTGCCATGTATCATAGGGATTACTCCACTCCTTCAAGGACAAGCATTCCCAAAGCCTTCCACTGACTTTTGTTACTTTCGGTCAGCACAAGCAGGGCTCCATCACCCTTGCATGCTACAATAAATCTGACATCTTTTCTGACTGTGCTGTAACAGGGAAGCTGTCCCTACCACCTCCCAGTGCGTCTCCATCCCACTGCCCAGCAGTCCCTCTGCTACAGCAAAGACTTTAGTTTCTTATCCTCTGAATACTTCTATCACTTTGTTTGGCTTCTCTTTGGAGATTACTGCTCAGTGTTCTTCTAAGCCATTTGTTTTCAAAGCTACTCAGATACTTTGCCTGTACCTTTGATAGGTTTCCAGCTTTCAGATCCGTATGTTTAGATAAAAATTACTTTCAAGTCCAAGGTTTGTAGTTCAGACTTTCAGCTGCAGATTTTCAAAGACCAAATCTCAGTTAAGTCAGTAAATGCGGCTGCCGCCTTGCCAACACGTGACACCATTTCCTTCTGGACATCCCCAGTGGCTCTGATACAACTACCAGGATACGCAAATGGATTCATTTCTTGTATTCCACTGCCTTCTAACGTAAGTTTGACTCAGGAAGCTCTGATGATTTTGATGAGACCACTGGGTTTGTATCAGCCAGGACACCCCCAGCTCCCTGCGAGGCAGGGAGGTCTCTACATGCACATCTGCTGGGAGGTCCCACAGGCTCCAAAGAGAACTTGGGATCCAGGGTTTGCCTTCAAACTCTCAGCCAAGCAAATGGGAAAGCCTGTCTGTACACAGGCATAGCTGCAGCATGGGCTTTAAGCTGAAATACATCTCACTGGCACTGAGGACACAGGGGAAAACCTGAGCACAGGAAGTGCAGTCTGCAGTGACAGGGTGCTGCCTGCAGGAAGCTTACAGGCAATTAGCTGGGGACAAATCTCAAGCCACTCCAGCAAACTAAACCATAGGGTACATCCTCTGAAACACTTTAGCTGCAGCTGGTGGGGAATAACCAGGAGTTTTACTTTTAATCCAGCACCCAAGTTTACTCTGAAATAGAATGAGCCTGAGTTTAGACAGATCTTGCACTTGGGTTGTCCCAGGTGCTGATGGTCCAGTCTCTTGGTGAAGCTCCACCTTCAACAAAGCTTAATCTAGCACAGAGCCTCCCCATCCTTCAAGACAAGAAACTACAGCTACCAACAGCCCCAAACTGCTGAGGATTACTTAATATCTGACAACCATTGCAAGTGAGGAACTCTGTAAAAGCACAGGGAATTACCAAATATAAGGCAAAAAGGAAACACTGTCATCTTATAGAGGTTTGCCCTCATTCTATCAAAGCCTAGGAGTGGTGATGGGTTCTTCTCTCCAGTAAAGCTGTTGGGATTGTGTCACCTGCTTTAACAAACTTGTCTCTGGCTTCTTCTAAATGCCAGAAGTGCATTAATTTAATTAGTATCTCCATTTTATTTAGATTTCATATAAGAGATGGGGATGTTTGCACAGGGAATCCACTTCTCATTTCAGACTCTTGACCAGGCTAAGATAGATGGATATTTATTTAAAACACTATCACCTTGTTGTGAAATGAGTATTTTAAGGCCGCTCAAAAAATCACCAGCAAATAATCACCCTCCCTGCCTGCTCATATGGCAGGAGTTGCTACCACCCCAGCACTGCAGGTAACAGAACTTCAGAAGGCAAGGCTGGCTGAGGTGGAGACCAAAGAAAGCAATCAGGCAGGCTGGGGGCATTATCCTATGTCAAGGTGCTGCATTTGATTTGGAAAAGGTCTGTCTGCTTTCCAGGTCAGCAAAGCAGTGTAAGAGCATGCACTCCAACATCTGCCTCTCTATAGGTAATGAGGCAGTGAAGACTCTGCATACAGGCAAATGCTTTAGTATTTTAAAAAATAAAAAAATTCATTTTAATATCCAAATACTTCCTTTCCCCCTTAAATCTCATAAGCACAGGGGAAGAAAAACAATATTCTGTATCCAGAGACTTGCAAATTCCCTATCCTCACACCGAAAGGCATATCAACTCCTTTTCACAGACAAGAAACCAAGGCATCTCATGTTTGCCTTGGCTTGATCCATACTTAAGGTGTCCCAGGAGCCAGTAAAATGATGAAAAATAAATTAAAATAAAGTTCAGAATAACCCACAGCCACGACCTCTGTAGTTCTGCTGAGGAAATGCAATCAATCTGAAGAGTACTATGGAGGCAGTGGAGAAGGAAAAACAGAAAAAAAAAACTTTTTCTTTTCTTTTTCTTTCTTTTTTTTTTTTTTTCTGAAGAAGTTTACATTTTTCCTGGGAGCTTGTTTAGACTGCCCAGCAGAAGAGCTGTACACAGGAGCAGGAGAGTGGATAACATCACCTCCCACAGGTGGCATCTGTGTCACCCAAACGTGCATTGATTGCCCTCCAAAACACTGTCTCCTCTTTTCCTACAGAGAGGTTGCAAACACCATCAGGGAACCAAAAAATAACCTTACACAAGGAGAATAAAAAACTGAAATAATATATAAACTGCACCACTCCATCTGAGAGGTTTAAGGTGTACAAAACCCAAGGACAGTGAAACTCAGATCCAGCACTAAGACTTCCAAATTCCCACTCCTGGATGTCTTATGGCAACTCAGAGGACCAGCTATTCTCTAAGGAGGAACACTTATCCTGGTATTAATACCTGTAATAATGAAAAATAAATTCAGGACACTGTAAGGCAAAAACAACAGCCTCATATGCCTACAAAACACTTTGCTCACTGAAATTACAGTCCCTCACACCACTTTTCTCTGTGTGTCCAAGTATGGGTGTGCATTCAGTTTTCAACTCTATACCCTTTAAGAAAACAAGCAAAAAAAAAAAAAAAAACAAAACAAAACAACACACTAACAAGTATTTTTGAAAGCACACTGAGTCACCGAGTCTAAACCAACAGCTCATATTGGTAGTATAACATAAATAATGTCACTTAGTTCCCACATCCGAGAAATTAATCTGATCAGAATAAGAAGACGGCCAAAACTTGGCTCCCAAGGAGGAAGTTGCCCCTTCTGGGAAGACCTGCTCTGTCACCCATAATTTGACCCTCTGTAGTCTCTCAGCCACATCTCAGGGGATGTCGGATGCCTCTTAATGCTGCTGCCACTGCAAACAAGACCAGAGACTCAGTTTAATACACCATCCCTGGTCCAATACAGAGCAAGGAAAGGGCTAGAGGCAGGTATATTTTATTAAATATAGATTTTTCACATCTTTTGGGGACATCTAATCGAAATTAAAGATACTAGGAATCATGGTGCCATCTGAAAGTACAATGAGAGCTGGTTGACAGAACAAAATGCCAAAAATACATAAAATTACAAATTTTGTGGAGTCTAAGGCTCAGGTAAGCTGCAGAAGTGTGTCCAGAGAGAAGACTACATACTGAATCCTCTGAATTCACTACATACTGAACTCACCTCTGAACAGGTGCCAGTTGCAATATGGGGTATTTCAAGGTTGTCCCCCACTGCTGCCAGTGGTGGCAGAGCTGCAGGAGCACAAACAGCTGCCAGCACATGATCTGCCCTGGCATGTCCACTCAGCTGAGAAAGTGCCAGCACCCACCCTACTGTCACTGGCATTTGGGGGGTCTGGAGGAGGGTGAGTGGTGCTTGGCAGGTTGGGAAGCAGAAGGACAACACGCTTTGCTAAGTCATGGAGATGAGGAGTGGGGGGACACAGGGCTGCATTTTTCATGGATGAAAGAGCAGAGAAAGGGCTGTTACTGTTTCTCTGCACATTAGTCAGCACACAGGAACACAAAAAACACCTCAAAGCAAATCTGCTCTGTAATATCAGGGATTATGACTCAGAGATTTTTTTTATTCCTCCCCCCTGTGACTCATCCGGTGCAGCCTCATGGCCCAGAGCAGCCTAACCTTTTTGGGCTCCCTCTGCCCAAAATCCCATTAAATAACTGCCCTTTGCAGTCAGCAGTGAAGAATTCAGGGGATTTTTTCCCTTCTTTCCCCAGCAAAGCAGGGGCTGCAGGGAGGGAGTGCTGCTCCCTGGGATCACGCGCCGGTGACGATGCTGAGCGCTGGCAGAGCCAGCCCAGACCCGTGGGAGCAGCATGACCAGCCCTGAGTGTAGGCACAGCCCAGGACGGGCAGAAATATGATGTGTCCCCCAGCAAAAGGGACAGCTGGCTGTGCCGTGCTGCCTGGAGGCGCAGTGCTTTGGAGAGGTGGCGTGGCAGTCGTTTGCCAGATGACAAGAAGCATCTGGAAAGGACCCAGTCTAGTTCTGGCAATCGGTTAGAATTCACTGAGAAGGAATGCAGAAGCAGGATAGTGGGGCTGCGTGTGAGGTTTCTGGACAAGGAAACTATCCTGTGTCTCCTCCGTACTTTCTGCATTGCTGGTTATGAAGGATACCACTCTGTACAGAATGAGATCCCCTGAAGCATTCCGCACACCCTTCCCAACCTACTCGCAGTTTTTAGAGGGTAAGGAGTTGTAGCTGCAGAAAAAGGGGGGAAACATTATTTTGAATATTTTGAAGAGGATGTGGCCAGGATAGCCCCATCCCACAGCCAGGACCCCCAGCATAAAGTGATCTGGGCTGGACTGAACCAAAAAAAAAAATTTTCATGGCCCTTTGTTTTGGGATAATAATAGCAGCAGATGAATTCCACATTTCAAACAAGGGTAAGATATTAAACAGAGCCTCTGTAGAGAGATTAGGTGGAATAAGAAAAACAATAATTCCTTATGTTCTTGGACTTGAACCCACTGGCAGCAAAAGCCAGGGAGCAGGGCCTCCTCTCCCCCAGCACCACCACAGTGCCCTGCATACCCAAGTGCTTTGGTGTTCAGCACTCTGCTCAAAGGATAAGGGCAAGAAAACACAGAGTACAGAAAAAGCTGAGACACCCTCCTCCAGGTCCTCTCCCAAAATGACCACATTCCCAGGCTGCCACACACCTGTAAGGTCGCCGCTCACGTCACCCCCCTCACACTCTCAATATGCTGTAAGGGCATTCAAGCCTGAGATGACAGGTTAGAAGCCACTCAGCTTCTCCAGCACAAGGGTCTGGGCAAGCAGGATTACAATAAAACAGAGGTTAAGTACCAAATGAATTGTTTTCCCTTATATATCTGTATGGGGAGAAGTTACAAAAGCATAAACCCTTTTCCAAGCTCTTACAGAAAGGATTTTTGAGTCTGAAAACTAGAAATAAATACTGGAAAAGGTGGGAAGAAAAATAAAGGGGGGGAAATCTCTTACCTAGATTTATTTTTTTCCTTAGGGCTATTTCTGTTCTGCATGCCCTAGAAAAATGCACTGACTCCAAGTGTAGTTTTCATCCTTTCCACAAACCCCTTCAAAGCTGAGGTTCTCATCTCCCACCCTATCCTGGAGGCAACTCACGCTCCTCCTGTTGCACTCACATCCCAGGACCTCTCTGCATGAGGCAGTCATGCAGTTTCAACCAAAAGACTGGATATCAACAATTAATATTCCACCTAAATACCCTCTTCCTTAAAAAATAGATTTTATTAATGACCTAAGAAAACCACCTTTGAAGACTGAATTTGCTATATGGAGGTCAACCCAAGCTCCACAGATGGATGTTCATGTCCTGTGGGACAGCAAGTAAACTAACAACTACACTTTCATGTTTAAAATCACACCCTGTAAACAGTATTTCTTCCGCATAGGGAAAACTGCGCTTTAATGACTTAAAGATCCAGAAAAACTAATTGGTTCAAAGGGACTCCCATCTTCTGCAGAGGGAAGCCTACCCTGTCACAACCACATTATTTGTTAACACTGTCTCATTCTGCAATACAACCCAGCTGTAATATTGCATTATATTATGGGGAGATAAGCATACCTAATGCCAGGGTTGTTCATGCTTCCAGTTACCCTTCACAGTAATA
Source organism: Formicarius rufipectus (assembly GCA_013399695.1). NCBI lineage: Eukaryota > Metazoa > Chordata > Aves > Passeriformes > Formicariidae > Formicarius > Formicarius rufipectus. The sequence goes on from VXAU01001251.1 coordinate 1,010,426, forward strand.
TGAAGAACAAGAATACGAATCACATTTGCCGCAAACAGCTCTTAAATGGGCTTAAAGCGGTTTTAAACCTTATTCCTTTACCCAGATTACCTATATCCTGATATCCCAGTGACACTGAAAATTAAGTTACCTGTCTAGAATAAAAGACACCTCACCCTTATGCAGCCATGGGTCACCTCCACCAAGGGGGAAGGGAGCAGGAGGTACTGACAGAAGGACCAACACTGACTCCAAAAGAACAAGCAAAAGCTGGGAGAAAACAGGCAGCAAGTGACAAAAAGAGAGATTGTATTTATAGTCGTGAATCATACATTGCCCCAGACATCTGTCCATTAATGATGAGTATCACAATTTCCCTAAATCATGCAAGAAAAATTGGTTTAATCATTTAAAGGCATCATCAATAATAAATACATCAGCTCCAGATGCTAACCTCATCGTTTCTCCATCCTCAAGGACTGTTTCAAGAAAATGAGTAAGACTGCTGTCACTTTTTAATTTTGGAAAGATGCTTCATTACCACAGTCAGGAGAACAGAGTGCTCAAGACCAAGGAATGGCAATCCAGGTGTGTGCAGCCCTTGCACGGTCCAAAAGCTCTTTACGACTGCCATTCCTGTGCGATAAAACAGCAATCAAAGTGCCGTTCTTGTTTACCCAGGAGAAGTGCATTGCACAGAGGTATGCACCAAGATAACTGGGGTCAGATAAGAGCAGAGCCCTTCCCACCTGCTAGGAGAAGGTCCCCACCAAGGGCCCACAAGGAAAAGAAAGGCAGCACAGTGCAAGGATTGGCACTGGAGGCAGCACATGCATCATCTGGAGCACAGCAGGTGCAAGGGCAGTGCCACATCTGAGCAATATCCAGCTGCTGCACCAGCATCTGGATGAGCAGGGGAAGGACAACATGATGCATGACTGCCTTTCAGTACCAGACTGCTCAGGAATGAAGAGCAAAAGAAGATTTAAGAACTTTCAGCTTCATCGCTGCAATACCACCGTGGCAAAATCCACCATGCAGCCACGAGCACCCTCTGCACCACAGGAAAATTGGGATAGGTTTGCCAGTTCACCTTGACCTGAGAACTGACTCCTGTGAGCCACCTGCCACCCCATAACTGACAGGGTTTGAGATCGGTGGGACCGGCTCCTCACCACAGGAATCACACCTTCCCTGAGGCATGGACTGTCTCAACATGATGCTCTGCCCTGAAAAATCATTTTCCCAAGGGCTGCTGCAGCTACAGTAATCTCAGCCATTGAGAGCAAAGGTGATGGATAAATTGTGCAGGACTGGTTGGAAGTGCTGTGGACTCAGCAGGGATGTCCTACTCACAGTATGGAAGAAGGGAAAGGAAAAAGAGGTCAAAGCCCAAAATCATGGAGACAACATGTTTCCAAAATGCTGGCACATTTTCCCGAAAAAGCCTTTTCCCTGCAAATACAAGAGGGATACAGGAAGCAGGGGAACAAGCCTGCATAAAACTGGAATAGTTTTGACTTCCAAAGCCATATTCTGGCATCCCCAAAATAAAACCAGGATGACCACCAGCAGAGATAGAAACCAAACTGCCCAGAGGAATCACCAGCATGCAGTGTCACACAGTAAGGAAATTCACACTGATGCCTCTGCCAAATTTCTAACAGGGGCTGGGGTGGGACAAAAGGTTTGTGCCACCAAACCATGACTTCTATTGTTTCAACTTTTCTCTTTTCCCTTGGATTCAGATTCTGTGCTATTTTAAGCAGCTATGCTAAAAATAACCCAGTACTTAATGCCTGTTTGGGCTGCCCATAAAAATCTTTTCCACTGGAACAAAGATTTAAACCTCTGACTCAAAATGTGTTTACAATGAGGGCCTGATTATCAAGAGGACCAGAATATCCTCCTATTAGAAAAACATTTACCAGGCTTTCCTGAACTTCACAAGGTGGTATTAACTCAATGGCTTGTTTAGTGGGATGCAGGTGATACCAGTTGTCTTTGACATAGGGGGAAAAGCAGCTATGTATTTTTAATATAGAAAAAGGGCTTAAGGTAAGTGTTGTGAATGTGTGGTATGTGTATCCATACATGCACATACAGGCATGGACACACATGTCCTTCTGATTATTGTCAAGAAAAGTGATACAGGAAAGAAAAACATGATACCACAAAAAGCAAAGGTTGGGAAGGATCAAAGGATGCTCTCCACCTGCTTGCCTCAAGTAATAGAAATTAAGGCACTTTTTTTTCATTATTTGTCTATTATGGTAGCAAGCATCATGGGGGAAAACTGAGGCCCTATTTGTACAAGTTTAGTTCAAATATTTAAGGCAGCCTGGAAGATATCCATCTGGCTTTCTTTAGCCCAACATAAATCCTCAAGAGTACCCCCATTTTAGCCTTAACTGGTGTTTTTAGAGACTTATTTCTACTGGTATAAGGTATATATCTGCAGATAAATTATTTTACAAGAAGGGAGGGTACATAGTCTGGCCAGCACCCAGAGGTTCATCCACAGATCAGCTGTCTGGGGATGCCTGTCCCAGCACCATCCTTAGGAAGCATCTCCCAAGCTCAGTTGGTTCTTTTAGGCTAGATCAGTTCCAACAGCCCCTGATCCTGGGCCTGCCTGTGCAGGTCCCTGGGTAAGCTCTGCGTTGAAGCCTTGATCAGTGACGGTCGATTGCAGCCGTGTGTTCACGGTGCCACCTCCCAACCTGCCCTGTGCCCGCCGCTCCAGCACAGCGGCTGCCTGGCAGAAACCCTGCCCTTGCTGACCAAGCACGGAGGGGAAAGCATGCGTAAAACACTCTGCTCACTGCTAAGCAGCAGGTCAGATTAGATTTTAAGGCAATGAGCCACCAGCCATGAGCCTAACACTTGTCTTTATACATGTCAGAGCAGTGTCCAATAGAGACATCCTTCTTCATCCTGCTGACCCAAATCTGAACCAGAACCCATAAAGGAGAAGTTTTGGAAGGGTTCCTAGCCCATTGCTTAGGTTCCAGAGCTAACAGATAGTCAAAGCTTGGCCTCCTGGCAAGCAGAGAAAACTTAGCCAACAACTGCATCCACACTTTTAAAAAAAAAAAAAATCTACCCCAGGGAGCAGAGCACAGTGTAAAACTCTTATTTTAAAGGTTTCCAGCTGCTCTTTCATCAGCAGAATTTACTGGAAAAATTCAAAAGCAATAATCATTTTACAAGCATGTTTTGCTCTGCACAGTTCCTGCACCCAACTTTACAGGGAAAACATCAACAAGGAGAGAGGAGTCCATTATGTCCCCAGGCAGCTGCAATGCGCGTTCCTCTCGCCTTGTCAAAAACCCACCTCTCAATTTATATAATCTGCAATAATTATTTTGTTAATCACAGGCTGCTCTGTGCTTCTCAACATGAATTATTATTATTAGAGCTGGCTCAGCTGCAAAGGCGCCTGCTTTCCAAACACACGTTGCTGGGAGGGAGAAGAGGGGTGGGGGGGTTAATCCTTTACTGGTTGAAGTGTAAGGCAGTGAATGGCATTCTGGCAGGCAATTTCTTTAAACAGGAAAAATAACATCTTTCAGGAGATTTTCCATTTTGAGTTAGCACAGAATCACCACAAAAAGAAAAAAAAATACTGGGTAAGGCAACTAACACATACTATGGCCTTCTTTCAACTCACCAGCTATATTTATCTCTCAACTGCAGCATAGAAACATATTTCACTTAGAAAAACTTTTAAGCTGCTTAAAAGAGACACTCAAGTAGCAAAGGCCACACACTTAGATACTGGAGGGGAAGAAAGGAAAAAGATTTATTTATTTAGATGCTGTAAGCTAGTTGAAATCTGCCACCTACAACTCATCACCAAGCCCTCCAGTGGGCAGGTATGACTTGGGCACAAGCCAACATGGGCTTGAAATGTTTTGGTATAAAACTGCTCATATGATCTGGTACATTTTCCATCTATTTCACTTTCATCCACGGTTTCTGTTGTTTTGTTTACTTTTGAAGCACCTGCCTTTGACCAGGGCCTGAGACAGGGTGCTGTCTAAAAACAACATGAGCATCTGTCCCACAATAGCCACATCTACCACACCTGAGCCCAAAAATATAGGACCAGCAGCATCACAAGCCTCAACACTAGACCTGGAACAACCCGCACAGTGACAGCTCAGCATTAAGTAGACTGGGCTTAAGACACAAATTTTCTAAGTTGTTGGCCAGGCTCCCCCAGACATGATTTGCTCCTTATGCTTTCCGAGGTAAGGTCCTTAGCATTTCCCACTTCAACCAGTGTCACTCAGTGTCCCACCCTGAGGGCTGCAATTATTAGAGACGTTCAGGTGCCATCGCTGTGTTCAGTGAACTGACAGCACCAAAATCACAAGCAGATAAACAGCCCATTCCTGAGCCAAAACTAAACCAGGGCAAAAAAGTCCCATTTGGGCATGCAAGAGAAACAGATTGGGCCCAAGTGTCTTGAAGATAGCAAATCACCCTAACAATTGGCACTAAATGATCCTTGGGTGCAAGGAGCATCAGGAGGATCAGGTTATAAGCATGGCCTGAAATAGCCCCTCGTCCAAGGAGTGCTGAGGGGTGGGAATGAGTGGCACAGGACACTTGTACCACTTGTGAATGTCTGCACTGCAGAGGGAAAAAAAAGAAAGGTAAAAAAAAAATGAAGTGTCATCCTGAAGGAAACACGACACTAAGTGTTCACATTTCACATAAGAAGCCTCACATAACTGTTATCAACTACATGAAGGAAAAGGTCTGGAGTTTGATTTCTGTTTACTCACCTTGATGACATCCTTAAAACTTTCTGCTCACGCTACATCTTTCCAAGAAACAACAAAAAAAAAATCTTTCCATCTGTTGGCAGGAAAACCTCTCCACCAGTCCTCCTGCCTAAACCACACTCGGCAGAGCTCACCCAACCTGACCCCCATGGAGCGCTGGCTGTGCATGTTCAGGAATTGCCACACATAGAAGAAATCCATTCCACAAACTGGGGCTTGGAAGCATCAGCTTTCCAGCATGGGAAACATAGTGCTGAGTCCTGCGATTTTTTGGGGAGGAAAAAAACCAGCTGTGCAAGCAAAATCACCTAACCAACGTTGTTTGCTGCAAGCCTGACGCAGATGAGAATAAAATGTCTGCTGTCAAGTGATATTGAACATGTTCTTCAGATCATCAACATCAAAGCATTTCCCGATTTCAGTTCCCTCTGTTTCTATAATCAAAAGCAGCTCAAACCCTCAGTTCTGTCTACAAGTCAACCCCTAGAAGAGGCAGGCAGCCTGGCAGCACTCACTGCTGGTACAGACTGGGAAGCGTTGCACAGGACGTGTCCTCAGCTCCATTTAAAATCCCCCTGCTCCCAACGCTGACCACTTGCTCTCCCAAGGCAGCATCTTCTTACAGGAATGGGGATTGCCCAAATGGACTCAACTCTTTCCACAGACAAAAGCTCTGCCATCAGGGCATGGCAGCCCTCAGAGAACCACCACAAACCAGTGCCTCATCCCCTGCAGAGGGCAGAAACAGGGCTGAAAACAGGTGCAAAAGCCCTGGGCTTGCAGCAAGTCAGAAGACTACTAAAATCAGTAGCAGAAAGGTAAGAGACATAACAGTAGGAATGCAGAGTCTGGCCTTAGGATGCAGACTGCACCCACCAAAGAAGGAGCATCACTGGGCCGGAGGAGTAGGGAAGAAGCACTCTGGCTATTAACCCCTATTTTGCTGTTAACCATCAGATCAGAGAAGCATCTACTCAGCCATGACAGCTGCAACCCAGAGCAGGCAAGGGAAACCAAAACACTCTGAGAATAGTTCAGAGAGAAGGGAAATGAGACCAGCTCCAACTCCCTTATTCCTTTTTTCCAAGAAATAAGGTCACAATGGCCACAATTCTTGGGCCACCAATTCTCAGGGTGTGCAGAGAGGTTACAACATGCCTGGCCAACCTGCCCTGGTGAGAGAAAGCAGAAACCACACAGAAGAGAAACTTGGAGCAGAAACATGTGGCCATGCAGGTAAAGAATGAAAATCCAGAATAGGAAGGAAAGGGGAAAGAAGGTAAGAAGAAAAGGGAAATATGCCTAAGAAAAACACCACAGGCATAACACTCAAACACAACATGGAACAGAAACAGAGAAGCAGCGAGAAAATAGGAGGAGGAAGCAAAGTTAGAGGTAAGCAAGCAATGATGCTTTCACATATATGTTTGTATATATAGAAAAATACATAGAAAAGTTACTTGGATACGGATATATTTACACATGCACAAGTAGAAAAACTGTGCCATGCTTTTATCTATAGTGCCCTGAACAAAAGCAAATTCTTTCCTGTGAGTGTGATGAGACACTGGCACTTGTTGCCCAGAGAAGCTGTGGATTCCCCATTCCTGGCAGTGTTCAAGGTCACATTGGATGGGATTTTGAAGCAACTCGATCTCGTGGAAGGTGCCCTTGCCCACAGTAAGGGGGTTGTAACTTTAAGGTCCCTTCCAAGCCAAACCATTTTACGATTTCTGTGATGCTATAACTTCACCACCCGGTACTGGCTCTGACAGGTCAGCACCAACAGTTTTCACTGGCATGGGAGCGCTTTCTGTACACTCCTTATACCAAGCTGGCTGCCACTTTTACTGCTATTCAGAGATAAAACAACACAGAAGCCAGGTAAGAAAATTCACTCTACAGCAGCACGTTTATGGCCATCATGTGCACAGACAGACACAGACGCCTAGGAGGAATATCAGCGCTGTTAGTTATTGGCATTACATACAGCACCACCAAGAGCTTGAGATACCAAACATGTCTGTGCTGGGTGTTATATAAAAATAGAACAGAAAGGTCAGACTCTGTCCCAGAGACCCAATGACCTAGGGTAAAACCAAGATACAGATAGAAAACAGGAGCAAATAAGGCAGCCTGACCAGAATGCAGCTATGCCAAAGGAGATACTGTCAACTCACCATACATGGCAATGCTGGATGAGTACATCTAGCAATCCTGCGTTAGACAGGAAGCTGGGAAGGGGTCAGCCACAACCCAGCACGAGCAAAGACCCAGCCATTCCCTGTTCTCTGAAATCCCACTTAAACCACTAATGGATATGATGTAAAGATCCCCTATTACAGAAAAAAACAGCAGTAAGCAGCAGCCCACATCAGAACCACCACATCCAGCAAACCACACAGAAACAACCCCTAACTAAAGTGTCCACAATGTCCATCGTAAGCTTGACTTCATGATTCCTCTTCTAGCTGCCAATTTGTTTAAATATCACATTTTGGGACATAAAAATGGGGACCAAGAGTCATACATTCATTAACTTGGATTCTCTAAACCCATCCACAAGGGATAAAGGAGGCAACATAGGTTTAAAAAATACCAATTTAGCATTTCACAAACCCGCTAGATAACAGAGCTTGCTTTGACCTGTTAGTGCAATAGGGTGCTACAAACCAGTGTTGCTTCTGAAGAAAATGTCTCATAATTAAACTTAGTTTGAAATGGGTGAAGAAAGGGAGGGCAGAGCTAAGGATGCCTGGGCACATACCTTTATCTTTAAATTTCTTAACTTTTTTTATATGCCTAAAAGGCTCAAATCACTGCAGGTAATTGAAACTGCAGTCAAATTTTTTGTTTTATAATGCTCAGTTAAACACTACAGTCCATCACCAGATTATTTTTTGGGTACTGTATTAGGTGATGAACATCTGCTACAGGTTCTTTCTCTTCTCTCCAACCCAGAAGTGGAGGGTCTTGTTCTGCTTCTGTGTTTTTTCTTAATTGTCGTGAATCATCATATACATCATTATCTTATCATACCCAGAAAAAGGACCTTTGGTTGGACATAACTTGGAACAGAATATGATGAGGTTTTTGGTGATCCTTATTTCCAGGGGCTGCAGAGTTTATGCAAAACTGGACCCCCCAAGAGCAGAGCTTCATTTCCTTGCAAAAGGCTCCTACAGCCTTTGGCACAAAGCTTTAAGCAGTCTTCCTGCTACCTGAGGCAATTCAGGGAGTGGACCAAAGACCTCAAAACTTTATCTGTATTTCCAACAGAAGCCAGTGTGGAAAGATACACAGAAGCAGAGATGGCCTGCAGCCTCCTGGATGTGTTGGAGCTCTCTTTGCTAATAGGTTCCCTACACAAGTATGTTATTGCTGTTGTCAAGCCAAGATGCAATGAGTGTCAAGACCAGGACCCTTCCCATAAAAACATGGCTGGACCTGCTAATCAGCCAGAGATGACAGAAACATCAGAAGATGAAAATTCATCACTGAGAGAAGGTCAAGAACCTTTCTAACCCACTGATTCAACTGACCACCTGCGAGCAAGTACCACCAGCACAGAGCCAGCATGGCAGCAGCAGGCTCTTCAACCCCTTCCTCATGCTCTTTGGCATTGCTGGAGCTCAGACAGCTGTTCCTCCTCAATGAGCCAACAACCTTCAAGAACTTGGCTCCCTGGCAGCAACTGGGTGCAAAAAGGTTAAACAGATCTATGGATCATCTTCACACTGTGGCCACCTGAGCCTGGGCTCTCTGGCCAGATTATCTACTGCAAGGCAGCGTGGGGCTCCAAGTGGCAAGACTGGTGGGAGAAGGTAATCTCATCATTTCCCCTGTGGTACCAGCCACTTCAAAAGACTCAGATGTGCCTTCAAGCTCCTTCTTCTGGTGCCACTGGGTCCTGCAACTGTGGAAAGAAGTCAGAAGCCTCTGTGCAGACTCACTCTGCCAGCCAAGCCTCCAGAGAAATTGCAGATGTGGAAGTTCAGCCTTAACACTTGACAGCTTCTAATGGGCATCGAAATCCCTGAATATCTTCAAATGAAATATTAATGTTATAAATAGTATTTCATGGGCCTACAGGCTTTGTCACACATCAGGGAAGCCTTAAGCAGATTTATCCCTTACTTCAACAGTTCCAAGAGACCATGGATCTCACATGTTGGCCCATCCCTGATGTCATCTCCTACCTTCACGAGCGTGAGCTGTATTTCTGCTGCCACGTAGAGACAACATTTTTACCTGACCAGCATCCAAATTTTTCAAGCAGAACAAGATATTGGTATTTATCCCTATGAATATTAGCTCTCCTAGTATGATTAGGAGGTGAAATGCATTAGCAAGACCAACTGCAATCTGTCTCACTCTTAGTGGATCAGGACAAGTGACTGAAAATTGTTGAATCCCTGCCATACATTTCTTTCCCATACCGCTGCAATCCATGAGGTGGTGTTAATTAACTGAGAGATGTACAGAATTTAAATCCCCTTTATTATAATTCATCTCATAAAAGTACCCCTAAAAACTACTCACTAAAAATCATTAAAAACATCCTCTAAAATAAGGTACTTGCTAAAACTCTCTCAAGTCATCAAGCTTTACAAGGAAAGCAGGGACAGTGGGTACCAACAGAGTCGTACAGGCTGCACCCACAGGAAATCTACTCTTGTGCATTATGCTAATGGCAGTATCTTGAGCTCTGAACAGGCTACAACCTGTCTCAAAGGTATTTACACTCAAATTACCACCTATTAACCTGTAGATTATACTTGACATGCTTATCTTTAAATTTAGAAATACAAAATCACTGCAAAACTCCCTTCCCTTTTCCTCATCGGTATGAAGAATGGTCGTTGACTGTGCTATGAAAGATGAGAAGCTGGTACCCATGCTTACCTGTCACAGTAAACTAGGAGTTAAGTAAGGTCATATTTCCAGACCTTCGAGATTTGCACCTGAAAAGCTGCTTGGTGAGAAGCTTTCAAAAGCTTTCAAAAGCTTTTTTGCCTGTCTGGTTGTGTTGGTTGCAGCCATCAGACCTCCTCCTCAAAGACAGCAACCTACACAAGTCATCAATAATGACATTTCAGATCATGTCAAGTACAGGAACTCAGATGTTTTTGTGAGGCTCTGAGGGTCCACCTGACATTAGGGCTCTGCTGTTCCACACTGTGAACAACCATATGAAAGGCAGTGGCTGTCCCGACATGTTTGCAGAAGAGAGTCAAACAGCAGTGTAGAAGAGGAAGAGAAAAAATTACTTGCTGAACCCCCAAATCCTACCCATGGACAAGCACTGAGAATCCATTATCTTTCCAAGACACTTGTAACAAGCAGAACTGTTGGGTCTCCATGCTAACAACCCAAAACAAGGAAAATTTTTCAAGACAAATTCCGCCTCTGAACCTGCTTATCTTCATCACATTTATTTATTTATCTTGTGTATTCAAGAAAGCTGGGCCTGGTTCCATCTTGTTCCACAAACAGAGACCTGAAGCTCAGCTTTTCAATTTCGCCTCAGTTACCACAAAAACAGAGAAGTGCTGGTGGGAAGAACCCTCTGGGATCTCCAGTCCAACCACCCAGCTCGTAAACAAGGCTGATTACTTGCCTTCATAACACCAAATACATGTACATTTTTGCTAGTATTTTTTTATAATCTAACAGCAATCCTCTTAACAGTTAAGATAAAAGTAAAGCTTTGGCCACCTCCAGAAGCCAAGAAGAACCAGAACCAGATTTGAGATACCTGTAAATCAAAGGATCCAGCAATTCACACAGAAAACATGACCGTCTAAAATCCCTGAGCAGCATCCCAGTTGCCAGTGCCACAGCATGAAGATCTTGACCTTTGCTCCCCCCAATGAGAACTTCTGGGAAAATGTATTTCAGACTTTCCTACTCTTATGAAGGAAGAGTAAAGCTAAACAACCCATTATTATTTAAATAGGGATGGAAACATTACTAAATATTTCCAAAAGCATGTACGGTAGCTTTTGCTCAGTGTGTTAAATTACAGGTCATTGCACTGATAGCTGTGACTATTTATTCACAGCCCCAGTTGAAGCATAAAAGGGTTTTGGTACATCACATCTAGAGACTCCTACAGCATGACTACATGACTGTATAATAAACTTTATGTTTGCAACACAGCTTATATAATAATAATTATAATGATGAAGATAATAACAATAATACTAAATGTTAATATTAGCAAAGAGACACTCATGTTTTTTCCATTCAGGGAGATGCAATCTAAAGAGTTCAAGCACAGCCTGGGCTTTGGCCATTCCTCCATATCCCACCAGCTCAACCATGAGCCCACAGCTGCTGTTTCCACCACGTAAACCAGCACACACAACACCACATCTCCATCAGCGCTGCACCACTGCCAGGGACAGCAATACCTGATCCAAAACCAAGCTGCAAGGACACAGCACCCGGCAGAAAGATGGCAAGGAAAAGCCACCTCTCCTACACCTACAGAAGCAGTAACGTTCCAGCCTCCTTCACCATGTGTTCCCTGCACAGCCAGCATGCCCCTTCCACTTCTGCATTCAGGGATTGCTCTCTACCTGGACTGGGCACTGCACAAGGAAATGCAATGCAGTGCATTTCATTTTGGCTGGGATTTTGCTCAGCCAACATTTTTAAGACTAGATGGTTGCAGGATAATCAAATTTAAGCCTCAAAATACAAAGTGTTAATCAAGAGCTGCAGGTTGTTGCCTTTTTTTCTTTTTTTTTTTTAATACTACTAAATTGGATTTTTATTCTCCTTTTAAGTTGCTGGCAATGGCTCTCCAACACCATCTGAGATCTATATGGGACCTAACAGTATGCTACTCCTGCAGCACTGGTGAAAAGATCTAAAGTTTTAGTTCTTCTGACTGGGAAGAAAGGAGTGAGGCAAGTAACCTCTTCAATCAAGGTGTTGGGAATTCAGGAAAGGCACAAAACCACCCAAGACCAAAGGCATACAGTATATAAGCAGGCAGCAGACAGCCTGTCCCATGCCTGCTTTGACCCTGCAGGATTATTACAATGCAAAAATGCCTCAATGCAGAAGAACTTAAGAGAGATACTAACATGAAAGCTTCTACCAGTGCAAGGAATCAGGATGCTGCATCCACACTGAAGGCATCACCAGCATGACATACACCTTAATCAGCTCAACTCAAGTAGCAAATCTAAAGCACAGACAAGGTAGACAATCAGCAGTTACCCAGGGAAGCCATGCAGCACAGAATGAGCATTCAGAGAAAGCTGGGAGGAGTAGACTATCCAGGTGAATGGAGGGAAGACAATCATGGTGGTTACGAGAACTGGACCAGAGTTTCACACTTTAAAATCCATGCACTGGCCTCCTTCAAAGTCTGAGGGGTTCCCAGCCCAACCTGCATTGTGCTGAAGGACTCTACAAGCTGCTTAATAAACCACATGATAGGATGTGGTTTTGCCACCCAGCTCTGCTCTCCTCCTGCCTCTAAGCAAACAGCTTACAGCTCTGGGTACTGCTCTTGCAGTAGAGACCTCCTCTTCCCATAACAGGTGATTCTTCGAGGACTTTCTTCAGGCTTCTCTGCCATTCATTCCTATCTCCAGGAGAGGAACTGTGGCTGGACAAGCCCCCATTTTATAGGTGAGAACCCCAGTGATGTAAAGCTCTCTCCTGGAGAAGCATTCAAAGTCCTGCAGCCCTTGGCCATGTAAAAGATCTGGTGCAGGGTAGTCCTGATGGAGACAAGTAAAAGAGGTGACAAAAGGCTGATTTCCAAAACATCTTACGGCAACTACCCTCTCTCCTGTGCCACCACACTGTCTGTGCAATTACACTCTCCTGTGCAAATACACCACCCTTCCTCGGCTTTGGGCTGCTATTTCTTGTCAGCGCTCCACACACCCCAGCTCAGCTCAGCCCACTCCCCCAGAATACAGGTGGGCTCCCAATGTCCACACAGTCCAACCTCATAGGTGGGTGCATGGTCAAACCTCCCCTCTCCTGTCAAAGAACTTTCTAATAAGATGATTTGCAGGAAGCCACCCAAAAATTTTTACACAACGCTTCTTCTACTGCTTCTTCCAATTCAGGTTTTAAGGCAGAAATGACTGAGAGACAGAACTTGCTCCTTCTCTTGGTGATTTGTTTCAGTGGCTAATCACTCTTACCACTGAAGATCCATGCCAAAATTTCTAATTCAAATTATCTATCAGGCATTGTTCTAGCTCTGCCTGTCACTGCAGCACTCAAGAGCCCCTTCCTGCATGGTGTACTGTACCAGCAGTAATTCATGGCTCATTTTTCTTTGAGGTGATGGGAGATGTAATCATCATGTCTGCTGACAAATATAACATACCAACAGCAGTGAAGATGTGACAGCACAGCCATCAGAGGGGATGGGACAAATCTGCTAGAAAAACCTGGGTGATACTCCATCAACCCTTGATTTGCAGGATACAGCTCCACTTCAGTATTCACATCCATACCTTGAATTCACATAAAGAATTATACCATCCAGGGATGCATTAAAAGGCATTTAGATCATACACATGCAGACCACTCCATATGCCCAGCTGGTCCCTGTGTTTGTGTCACTCTGCAGACTGCTGTGTTCAGGAGAGCAGAGCTGATGCACCAGGTAGCCATCTCATTGCTTTTCATTTGTCACCCTTGAGAGTGACAGGGGAAAAAAGTACCATTGTCAAGCCCCATCCTAAATAATCTCTGGCACTTGCCACAGGGGAAACTGAGGCAAGACTCAAGAACACTGCTTTATTTCAACACTGGTAACTCAAAAAAATGCTGTCCTCCACTGAACTGTACCCACAAGGCAAGCAAACAGCAGGCACTGCATCTTCAGGTGTAAGTAAACCCTATGCAGGTGCACAGCAGCACTGCTTGCCAGAGCACTGAGCACTTTGCTACACAAGAAGACAGACAGTCTCAGGAACAGATGCAGCTGTGAATAGGGAAAATGTGCCCCATACACAGTGATAATGGGTCCAAAAGACAGATTATGTCTTTATTCCCTCCTCACTCTTCATAATTCTCACCAAAAACTACGAAGGTGTTCAGTACTAAAGCTGCCAAATAGCAATGAGACAAAACAACACAGTGTGCTTCAAAATAAGATCAGTATCACCTTGCTAAGAAAAGGCAAAAGCTTCCTGACCAGGTATGCATTTTCCTCTCCACTAGCTCAGTTTGCAGCTCCACACCCCTCCTGGCTCACAAAACAGGACATCACACTGCACTGCCATCTCCTTGGCCAGCGGTGAGGGGTCAGGGTGACGTGCCCACCATCTCAGCATCACCAGCAGCGATGCACTGAGAGCAGCACAGATGCTCCACTTGAGGCACTGACCTGGCATTGCTGAACTGATGGGCATACAGCTGCAGTGCACTGCACCATGAGTGCCTGACACCAGTCTTTGCTCAATTCATCTACTGGGAGCAAAAGACAAACCCCCAGTAACCCTGCACGCAGCAGAAACACCTCCCATGCAACAGCATTTTCTCCCATGGTTTGCCAGTGCTATTGTCTGTACAGACCAATGGGGGAAAAAAATTATTATTTTTCAAGCTGTCTCACTTGTAAGCATGACCTTGCAATTCCAAGTAGAGCTGCACTACATAATTACTGAAAAAGCTTGAAGAGGCCTGTAGAAAAATAGTGATATTGTAATAATGCACTGAACACCCTCAGCTGAAAGGTGCCAAACAAACACAAGATGCACCAACACTCTAAAAGCATACAGACATGCTTTTATTTCCCCTAGACTTGCTCCACAACACCAGCTTTCCCTGACAGTAATTCCTCATGCAAAAGTCAATGAAACTTATACAGCCAGGAAGCATAAGCTGCCTTTGTAAAGCATTCTGATTAAAAACAGGAAGATAAGGTTCAAGTCCTGCAAAGAACTAGGTATAAGCTCCAATTTTAGAAGATAAAAGTCCTTAATGAAACAAAAACCTGGGTTTTGGTGGGGCAGAGGCACACCGTGACATGGAGCTGCAGAACACCGCTGCCATGAGGAGAAACAACTCACCGTTGCCTCTGAAATCTGTCAGCTCTAGCCAAAGTTATATTCCAAGCATGCATGTTTATCCAGGACATCAATATTCCAATTTACAAACTCATTCAAACACGTGATTGCTTTCTGCAACAGATGGGCCCCTTCGACAGTAGCAGGCCTGAGCCCCTGAGTCCTTCCTTATTTTTGCTGCTGCAGACCGGCTCTGCTGTAGCGTGGACATCAGTGTGCAGATGCAAACGATGCCAAATCCTTCAGGCCCTGTGAAGGCAGCGAGCTGGCACTGCTCTTGCTGTCCCTGCTCAGTCAGACCTGCACAGCCTCTCTCACAGGGATGTGAGACATAGAGATGTACAGTCCATTTTACTCCGAATACGTACAGAGGCATTCCCACTGGCTGACAAACTTCAACTCTGTATCACTAATTACCTTATTGTAACTTAAAATGCACAGAAGCAAAGTCAGACCAATCAGAATTATAACTATGATAAGATAGCTGTAAGCCAGACTCATGATTTAATATTATGAGAGAAAGGAGAGACAGAGAGGTAAAAATAATAAAGTTACAGGTGTATTTCTAAAATTATGCATAGTGAATATAAAATCACTTGGATCTCCCTGGGATGTGATCTGTCATTCCTCAGAGATACGCAGCTCCTAGCACAAAAGAGCATCTTACTGCCCCACGTGCTTGGAAAACACACATATTTGTTTAACAATCATAATCAAAAGGAAACTAGATGTTTATGACATGTGACTAAGTATCGGACTGTATCCTTATTTATTAGTAATGTCAAGAATTCAGAGCTGCATTTTTTATATCCTCATGTTTTGCAACAATGTATATACGCGCTCTTACGATAATCCATACCAGTCGGTGCAAACTGGAATTACTGAAATTGTATTTCTTTGTGCTCGATGAAGAAATAAACACTCCCATCTCATACAGCTGTAACAAGTACACAACATATTGTGCTCTTTGTATTTAGCAGTGGCTAATATACTCTTAATATACCCTCAGAAAAGCTCTTTTGTTCCAAATCAATGACTTAAATAACGTACATTTTTTAACATATTAGTAAAGAGGAACTAGTGTGGGGCTCACAGCTCACTGTGTCTGACCAGATACATGGCCAGGTCAACATGTCTAAACTTGTCAGTGCGGATGGGATTAAAAAGATCTCACTGAAGGCCTGCAGCATCTCAGATATAATTCTCAGCTTTGCTGGGATTTCTCCACATGGTATTTTAAGATGCAGCAACCAACAGCTTAAAAGACCGAGATCCAAGTCTTCAAGCACTCTGTCAATGGACACACTTCAGTATTATTTAGGTATAAAAACAAAATGAGGCCTATTAAAGTTGCACTCAAAAACCCTACACAACTTTTTAAGGAAAAGAACAGTCCCGAAAAATCCTTCGTAAAAACGGTCCTCGGAACAACCACAGAGTATTTCCTGCCTATTCCTCAGGCCCTCCTGATACCCGGCTAGGAACCAGACTGACCACGCTAGCGGTGACCGAGCAGTGCAGCCCAGTGCTGCGGGTTAAAGCCTAATTCACCCCGCACACAGAGACAGGCAGCAGCAGGCAGCAGCAGGCAGAGAAGGCAGCAGCAGGCCGGCTCCGCGCCCCGGCCTGCGCGCAGCGCGCATTTTCCGCGCAGAAATAGAGGGCTCACCCAGCCCCGCGCCGAGGGGACCACCCCCCGCCACCTCCCTGCCCCGGGGGTCTCCCCACACCCCGGGACGGCGGGGAGGGCACCCCTTTCTTCCCTCCCCCCTCCCCGCCCGGATGGGGGGCACTGCGGGGGATGGGCGCACCGCGCGGGGTCACGCCGAGCCGCTCCGACCCCCAGCACCGACGGCCCCATCGCCGCCGGGTTTGCCGTCGGACGGCGCCCCGGCCCGCGCTCCTCCCCATCGGCACGGGGCTCGGCGTGCAGTTGCTATTTTTAGGCCAGGGGCGACCCGGCGCTTTAACAAAGATAAATAAATAATGCGAAGGGTACCCTCCCCTCCCCCCATCCGCGCTACCCCCGCGTCGGGGCTGCGAACTGCGCCGCGTCCCGCACGCCCCACCGGGGGCACGGACAACAGCGCGGGGTGAGGGGGGTGGGGGGGGATGGTAAGCAAAGGCAGAACCACACTAAATCAATCAATCAATTAGTCGCTGTGGCCCTGTCCCGCAGCCCCCGCCGCCCCGGTACTCACCGCGCCGCCGCCGGGCCGGGCCGCGCTGCCCATGTGCTCGCCCGAGCACGCGCTCGGCTCAATGGAACGCCGTGCTGGCGAGCGGCTCCGTGACGTCACCGCCCCCCGCCGCCCGCGGCCGCAGCCCGGGGCAGGAGCGCAGCCAGCCCCCGCCTCCTGCCCCGCTCCGCATCCCACCGCACCGCTCCACTGCACCGCTCCGCCAGCACCGCATCCCACCGCACCGCATCCCACCGCACCGCTCC
>VXAU01001251.1:1030775-1048123 GCA_013399695.1 Formicarius rufipectus
AAGAAATCTTTTTTTTTTTTTTTACTATCACATTCTCCCCATGTTCAAGTGCTGACATATCATGTCTGTCTTCAAACAATCACAAGAGAGAAGGACAGAAGCATCCCACACACAAGTAGGGAAAGTAGTTTTGCAGCCTCCAAATTCTTGAAGAAAGAACATTGAAAATACAGAACAGGCTGCAGACTGGTGAAACAGGAAAACAAGAATAAATTTCCTGTATATGGACAAAAGAAGCTTTATTTAAAAAAACAAAACAAAACAAAACAAAACAAAAAAACAACTAAGAAAAAATTAAATGTATCCTAGGCTGGACCTGAAATGAAGCAGAAGCCTCAATGCCATGTGAGATTTTTGTCCATGCTGCTATTGCTCTCTCCAGGAGGGAACCTAAAATCCTGCTGTGCCTTCACCTTTGCAGTGAGGCGGAAGCTGCAGTGTCTTCCCTGTAATGTATACAACTTGAGAGGAGTTTGGCACCTGCATGGGTTGTGGTGCCCAGGCTGGCAGCTGCCACTGTCAGACCAGGCTAATCAGCCTCTGCATAGAGTATGTCCATACCCAGCACAGATCCACATATACATGACATATCCACATCTTCATGTGGATAGCACATGCTGCTTCATCTAGTCAATAAATATGCTCTCAACTGCCCTAAAACTATGACTACTTGACTATTGCAAAAAAAGAGATGATCTGCAAGAACCACTTAGTATTACAGGAGACACAAATTCTTGTGCAAAAGGTACAAAATTATGTTAGAAAATGTAGCTTTATCCAAGCTGCAATTCTGTGATCCTGCAATTTAACAATATACAACACTGGGTTGAAAAAAGAGGCTTTGCATGCTCACATTAAGAGAGTCCTCCCGAGCAGGTAAATGGAAGGGTTTTGTGCCATCCCTTTCAGCAATCTGCTACAGCAGGAGAAGAGTGGAGATTACTTTGGGCCACATTCCTAGAGTTGTCTGGAGAGAGCAAATCCTAAATAAATGATCTCACAATGCCAGTGAACTCAGGAGAAAGATCAAAATCTACAGTTATTCATGAGACCAAGGGTTGCTTTTGTCAGATGACAAGAGCCCAGGTGCTGGAGCTCCTTGACACACTTTATATTGGAACAGCATGACACACTTTTTTCTCCAAGCCCATTCCTACTCTGGAATTTGGGAGAAGCAGTGACATAAAGCTATTACGCTGTCTTCACATGGGTATTGGCCTTAAATGGGGCCCTGGTGACTCCTTCACAGTTCCCAGCTGCCAGAGCATAAGAGAAATATGTATCAAATAGCCCTGAAAATTGAGTTTGCATTCCTTTCTCACTAGGACTCCCTTCTTTCCTTGGCAAAACACACAGAGAATCTGATGTTAAAACATCAACTCAAATTGGTTTTCCCAATGCCACAGACTTTCCTGTGTGTTACCAACACCAGTAGCATGGCTGTGAACACAGCTATGTGTGCCATGGCAAGAGACAGGTATATTCATGTTCAATTCCTGGCATGGCAAAGCCAGGAAAATATCATGAAGAGGAGTGAAAGGTTTGCTTACCTATTTACACACAAAGAAGTCAGACCTCAGTCACGCAAGATTATCCAGATCCAGAGGAGAGACCTCTGCAACCTGTGCCAAAAGAACATGCTGCTCCCATCCACTGCAAGGCAACCCCAGAGTTTGAATGTCAGACCCCAGAGCCCATAAAAATTCACAGGCCACCCATTATACCTTTCCAAGGAGGCTGTCAGAGGGGTAGCAGGTGACCACCAAACATTTCCCCCACAATGGCACAGCTGGAGCCTCACTGGTTATGGTGAGATCCACTGTTTCCATCACACTTGGGGTCTCTCACTGCATGAAACACAAACTGACCCACTTTCCACAGGCACACAGAATATGCCTTGTGTTCATATCGCTTAGCTCTGCAGCCTATCTAGTGTTTGTACTCTAAAAATCATCTCATATTACGACCTAATAGTCTCATGTCAATAAAGCACTTGAGTGTAATCATCCTTATGACAGCTTAGCAACTTACACAAGGCTATTGCATCGCTCTAAGTTCACCTCTGCAAGTTAAACATGACAAAGTCAAGGCCAACTGACGCAGCACGCTCTTTCAGGGCCAAAAGAAGATCTGAGGCAAAGATCAGGGGTCAGGCTGCAATGAGGATGTGTCAGCTGAAGCCTTCTACCCTCCAGCACTCTGATTTTGCTTCCCTGCCTATGACCCCACCAGCTTTGCTGGCAGCAGGGATCACATGAATGCTTCTTATTCCATGTCAGGCAAGGCTAGCCAAGTTAGATGAAGTGCCAGTAGAGCCAAGGAGAGCTGTGACGTGTGCTTTGAGGTTAGCAGAGCGCAGAGGTGACAGCTCCCAGCTGGTGACCACAGGCAGCTGGAAAGTGAAGTGTCATCAGCCAGCCAGAGCAAGTAGGTACAGCAGAGGCTGGAGCAAACCACCATACATTCCCCCCAAACACGGGTCATGGAGAGACACAGAAGAAAAAACAGCTGAGAGGGTGTAATCGTAGCAGTAATTATACCTTCCCTCATCCAGGGATTAAGCTTGTTCCAGGTTAATTCTGGAAATGTGTCATCTCAGACACAGTCAGGAGAAGGGCTAGGTCATTGCATCTGCTCTTCTCCTAATGGAAACCCACATTTCACATTAGCCTGACCATAAAGATATTAAGCTAAGCACCAGTGTCTTGTCCTCACTTCACCTTCTTGGCTATTACCTTGGAACCCTTATTCTCTGAAGATTAGAAACCACCTAATTTCCATCCTGAATGTATTTATAACCAGTGTTACACCCATTTGTTCTGCAGCAGGCATTACTGTTTGACATGATGTCTCTTGGCTCTTCTCCTCACCCTTACACGTACCTCCCTGCTGTATTTACCAATATCAAGTTCATTTTGTGATAAAACAATGGTATAAACCAGTAGTGTTTATCATAAGTACTTTCTATTTCCTAGTTCTTTAATTTAAGTACTTGTATTAATCTAAACAAAATGCATTCCTGTACCCAAACAGCGATCCATCTCCAGGTGATGGTGACTCATCTGTGATTTTGGTGGGGACAAAGCTCTAAGAGCCAGGAGCAGGTGGCAACAAGAGCGAAAACAAAGACTGGAAACTTTACAAAGCTGCTGGAAAGAATTCCACTGCCTTCCATGTGCTCTTGGTGTTGAAAGTGAGGTGAAGAATAGGTTCAGGGCAGTTTAGATGTGACTCCAGAGCAGAAATAAGAGACTTGTCACTCCATATATTCTGCAAGTGTGTGGAATAATAACAATAATAATTAAAAAAAAGAGACTTTTTAAAGTGATGCCTTTCTGAGTTTGCAACAAGACTGAAGTAGTAGGCCAGAGAGGTACAAAGACTCCATTTGAGATTATGAAGAATATTTAATATTGCCAGCTTGACTGTGATTTAAGAAAGAAGTGGAGTAAAGTTAAACCAAATGTCTACATTATTAAAGTTAGAAGCTAGATCCAGAGATGAGCATGCTTGAATTTTGGGGGAGAGTTATCAAAACTCTTGAGCTGGAGTTAGCATCATTAGTGAAAAAGCAAATGCTGAGAGCAAAAGTGAGAGGGAGGCAGCACCACTTGGGTCCCAGCCAGATTTCTCAAGGAAGTCCCTGAGAAAGAGACTGACTGAGTCCTTGGGGAGAAGGACTCCAGTTTGTTTTGTGCGAAGGGTGAAGGATCACAACAGAAAGTTGGATGCCTGGGAGAGGAAGTGGAAAGTGATGCTGTCAGCAGAGATATAACACCCAGGACATGAATATGTCTTCAGATGAGAGATAAGAGCCTTAGGTCAGGTCACGAGAGAGCCCTGTCTCAACAGCAGCAGGGGATACACAGAGCAGGTAAAATGCCGCCAGTCTTCAGAGGAGAACCGGGTGTTTGCTTGCCCATTTCTGAAGCACTTGGCTCCTGGGAAAACAGCAGGACCTCTGCTTTCTTCACACAAAGATCCTGTTGCTAAATCGCAAAGAGGAAACTGTTTAACTTGTTAGCTATTCTTTGGCACCTGTGATTGTGTTAGACTTTATAAACAGGTTGAACCAGCCAAGCTGGCATACACCACCATGGTATCCCCAGGGTCCTTTCCTTTCTGTTTACTTTCCTTTTTGAGTCTTTACAATAATCTCTTCATCTATGACAAATACAAAACTTTCAAGAGAGTGATTTTTAAAGGAGAGTGACACTGACAGCCCACGAACTGTCATGACTGGTGTGTGGACACAGCCAACCTGTGACTGAGCTTGGGGCAATGCACAGTGCTCCTCCAGAAACAGGATTGAAGTGGGGGATGATGTGTGAAACCCATGCTGGACCTGGTATCCTTCTCCTCTCAAGACCAGTTGCTTTTTATGCACTCATGTTTAAAGTTCAACTTTTTCAAAGTGCTTGTTTATGGATGTGCCCCACATTGCCTGTGTGGGCACAGCCACAGGGCAGGTGTTGGGGCTTGATTCTCTGGGGGCTTGGACACACTGGTTTGTGGCTGCAGGGCTGGGATCTTCCCCAAAGGCAGCTGGGAGACTTGTGCTCTCATTAGCTTGGCTGGTGACAGTGACACCACTGCCCATATTTCATATAATGACCCAGCACCGTCCTAAGAAGTGGGAAACTGGCTCCAACACCCTCCCTTGCACCTCTCTGCTGCCTGGAGAGTGGCTGCACCCAGAGTGCAATGAGCCATCTCAGCCTCTGTGCTGGCCCCTTTCTTCCCAACTCACATGTCAGAGCTAAAGGTGTGTACCAGAGCAGGCCACTGTCCTGGGATTTATAAGTCCATTTCACAGTCACGATGCTGCTGCTTCAATGCTACAAGGCACAGGATTCCCCCTCATATGGGAATATGAATATAGGCAAACTGGTTAACAGCCACTAAATAAACTCCCCCAGCACTGAAGAAAAGACTTAAGGAGAGAGGGAGAAGTATCTGATGGGCATCTGTCATAAGCTGCTCACCAGCTCACCAGTTTAGTCCTAGAGAACGTCCCATTTAAGCCCTGACCTCGTGGTGGACACCTGTGTAGCTGGTATTCTTCCTGTACCAAGGAGATTTAAGCAACTGCTTCTAACAGGTAAAATTGGCATCACAGCAGCCACAAAAGTAGACAGGCACCAGGCTGTGCCCCTGCACATCTCAAATTATGATAATTTTGTGCAGTGCCGTGGAAGCAGAAGACATGGAAGCACTTTAGAAGTAATAGTGATCAATGAACTCTTATAATGCCCTTAAGATCCATATATATGTTATATCCAAGTTCACGGATATGTAAACTGAGGTGCACATATGTAAAATATTTTGCCTGTGGCCATATAGGGAGCTCACATTGAATTCTGACTGATGTAACTGTGAGGCACTGGAGTTCTGACTCCCAGTCTCGTGTTCTCAGTGTTGGGTGACAGACAAGATTGGATAAGTGGGATAACCGTGGCTGACATCTCCACAGTGTTGTGATTCACAACTCTTAATCGCTGTTAAACAAATCAAAAATGAAATTACACATAGAAAGATGGGAATTATAGAGCCTTTAAAAATGCAACCATGTTCTTCCCCATCAAATCTAATTAGATTTGCCAAAATCAGTATGCATTGATCTATGATTCAAACAGTATGCTGATAAATTTTCATGATAGACATGGTTATAAACCTACTTGACTAGACTATGAATTAGCCCCTTCAGCAGAAGCTCTCAGCACATTTTCTCAGCATGCCCTTCCACAGACAGCTTTTAATCCCCAAATCAACAGGCAATCACATTGTTTAAGGTTTGCCAGGCTCTCTGCTGAGCATCCAGCAGAGAAGCAAGACAGGCAGCATATTCATGTTGACCATCAATCTTCGTTAAAATCAACACGCCATCTTTAGCCACCCATCTAAGCAAACTATAATATGTGATGGGAAGAGGCCTTTCCAGTACTAGGCTGAGCAGCTTATTTTGTTGTCGTGCTGCACAGCTTCACCTCGGCGACGATGGGTGGAGAAAGCACCCATGTATGGCAAGCGTCACGTAAACTGACTACTGCTCCAGAAAACCAGCACCATGCAGATGCTGCCTGCTCATATTTGCCTTCTTGCTGGTGTCCAGCAAGATTCAGGGATGATTGGTTTTTTTGTCAGTTCTTGGCATGGAAACCACGCTGATCAGTTTGGATGGTTTGTCTTTCACCCAAATGATGCCGATAGGTACAAGTAAATGGAAGTGGGAAAATGAGGCGGAGCAGGTAAGTTTTAAAGAGGTCAGAGCAAATCCTTGACATGCCAGAAGAGACCAAAGGACAGGATTTTCCATTTGTGCTCAGTTTTCAGCTGAGCTTTGCAACAACTGACATCTGAGAGCTTCTGAAAACGTGCCTCGCCAGAGAGCCAGAGTGTATCAGAGTTTAAAGTTACTCAGAAAAAAATGGCAGAGGGCAGGCAGTGCACTTGTTTCTGTCTGTACCCCAGATTTATCCTTTCACTGCTGTGTTTTCATCTTGAAATTGTTACTGATCCAGGAGAGGAAAACCACAGTACTTTTTTTGCCTGATCTTTAAAAGCAAGGAACTTCCCCAGCCATGGTTGGCGTCAGTAGGATCTGCTCAGCACCTCTGAAAATTGACATACTGTTTTAAATCTTGTGTAACAACAAGATGCACTATGGAAAAAAAGATGTCATGACCAGGATGTTTATCACTGGGCACTGGCACAGGTTGCTCAGCGAGTTGTGAAGTCTCCATCCTTGGCAATATTCAGAAGCCATGGTCACAGACAATAGGTCACGGTCCTGGGCAGCCTGCTCCAGATGGCACTGCTTGAGGAGGGGGTGGACCACGATTTACACATTCAAAAAATTACAGAGTTACAGCCATGTAGCATGGACATAGGTGTGCTAATACAATTTTTTTTCCACTTAGAGATTATACAAGAATAATGATTTTTATCCCAGTGATATGGGAAAGTTTGTGGGCCTTTAGGGGTCTTGGTGCAAGTTCTGCCGGTCTGCACCCTGATCCCTGGGCTTCTCTTTCTGTGACCTGTCTGCAATGCTGGTCTCTTTGCTGGGTCCCTGCTCCACATCAGCTGAGTCACAGTCACACCGAGGCCAAGCAGAAGAGCAGACAGCTTGTCTATTGAGTCACAGAACCATGGAATAGTTTGGGGCTTTAAATTTAGCTGTACAAATGGCAACAAGATGGCATTTTTGTGCCAGTGAGAAAAAAAAAAAAACAACAAACCCCAAAACAACAAAACAAACAAAAAACCAACCAAACAAAAAAAAAGGTAACAGCTGAACTCTTTTCATAAACCAAAATAAATGGGACAACAGTACAGTATGGATTACATACTTTTCAACCTATACTGCCTGCTGCAAGCTGTGGATTACTGTGTTTGTCTACCCATACCAGTATTGTCCACCCACAGCAGTTTCCAGAAGAAACCCCCCACCAAGAAGAGACAACACATGGCCTGAAACTAGTTAAACTTGAATGAGCTGTAAGACTTTATGAAATCCTGTCTGCCCCATCAGTTTTAAATTGCATTTGGATGAACTGGTTTTAAAACTGGCTGGAGAGCCAGGATGTACCAGCAGGATCACCCCGAGAGGCAGACAGCAGAAATTTGGCTCCTCATGCCTACGTTGATCAGAGCAGTGCCCCCTCTACCAGGGAGGGTGGAGTGCTCTGCCTGATAAAAGGCTGAGCTCAGCAGACATTAAAGGAAAGTTGTTAGTAAAGATCAAAAGGTAGAAACGGGAGATAGAGCTGCTCCATTTGCAAAAGTTACTAAAGCCTGCCAGTGAGAATGAAGATATAGATGCTGGGATGCTGAATGAATGGGGCAATCTAGATAATGATATCAGAATTAAATTAATTAAGAGAAGATTAAAGTAAGATTGCAAAACTAAGGTTGTAATCCTGGCCCTGCTGGAGTCAATAGGTGTTTTGTGGTTTGTGTGGTGCTTCATGAGGAGTCTGAGATGTTGCTCCTAATGCATACCAAGACAAAGAAAGGTATCAACTGAAAGCTAATTTACACAGAAACAACTAAATTAGGGAATAAATAAGTTCTAGTGGCCTCATAGTCACCAAACTGAAACCACACAGGGCTGGAGCATCCAGCAGTATGAATATGAGTCATACGAACATGGTCAATTTTTTGCAAACTATGGGGTGTTCATGAGGACTTTAGAGCAGCAATGGTAGGACATCAAATTTGTCATAACATCTGGCAGGACAAAGTTTATCATGCAAAGTATTTTGAACAGAGAAAGTATGTTTGCACTGGATCAGTACTTTGTGTTGTGTGAATACACTGTGTCTCGCCAGTGGGATTTATATTTCTCTGAGCAACGTCCCCAAGGGCCACCAACAAACACACTTACAGAGGAACCTCATGGAAACATCAGCTGACCTTAAAATCTTCTGGAAAGTAGCATTCCCAAATATGACTGTGTGACTTGAGTGAGAATTTGACCACCAATTTCAAGAAAAAGGAGGTCGAAAAGGAGTGGAGGATGGGGGAACCTCAATGGCCAGGTGACATGGTGCCATTGCACAGACCTCCATGGCAGCCACATCTCTGTCCAGATATTTTGCTCCAGCTGCTAAGCAGGTCATTAATATCTGGGGATTATTTTGGCCCCTGGAGTCCTGTTAATGCTTTTGCAGTTTGTGTTCATTGTTTTGGGTGTCACACTCAGGTCTCAGTTTTAGGGCAACAAGCCGAAATGAATGGGGAAGGGCTGGATTAATTTTAATCAAGCATCAAACAGTAAATTTCAAATAAAAGTACACATGAGGGTGCATAATTTTGCCCTTGTTAACATGGGAAAATGCTGTATTGTTCCAAGGGCAAGAGGCTTATGTTTTTCCTTACACAAATGGAAAAGAAGAAAAGCTTTTTTCAGGAAGAATCCAATTTTACAGAGTGGGAATAATATGTTATATAGTCAAATCACTTTGATGTCAATTTTATTTTGCAATCACTTCATAAGATATTTATATAGCCTTTTACATTCCCTTAAAGTGTTCAAGTCTAGGCACAATGCAGTAATATCTTAGTCTTTACCATAATGATGAATGATAATGAGAACACATAATAAGATTTTACGTGTGCCCAAAGAAAAATCTACTTCATCCCCGATGAGAGGAATTTTGCAGATCAAATTAATATTATAAAACAGAACAATTTATCAAAATATTGTCTGCAGCCAATACATGGTGAACTGTTAGACTCTGATGTATTTCTTTTTGGAAAATCTCTATGAAAAATACTTAGTTAATGAAAGTTAAAAAAAAATAAAAAAGCAAAAACAAAAAACCAAAACAAAACCACCAGAAACTCCCCCAAACTCCCTTTTCTGCTCCTGTCCATCACATTTATACACTATAAAAGTTCTAATATTTGAAAGCTCAATTGTAGCTGTTCTGTAGTGATGCTGTTTACTGTTGAAAAGTCAGCCCAGTCCAAGGCAGAAGTATCTTTATTCAGGTTCCTCAGAAACTAATGGATCACATTTGATCTCTCTGAAATTTTTATGTGCATTGAATGTGGCTTATAGGATAATTTTTGCTATATACCTTGTTGCAGTCTTTTAATTTAGATTCAGTTTATTCCTGTATTCATGATTTCATAATGTAGCCTAAAAATATATTAATAAAGTGTGGAATAGTGGAACAATCCTGGCAGACACTTTGAGTGGAAAGTTCATCTTTGCTGTCTGATCCAGCATCCTCACCATGTTTTCTACATTTTTACTTGGGTTTAAATACTTAAACAATAGCTTCCCAAAAGCATTCTTATTGGAAAGTCTTGTCCAGGTAGCAGTTGTTAAAGAGCAGGTTTTCTTTCTTGGGACACATTTGAATAAGCCCAAATTGATTAAGACAATATCATAGTGCAGCCAAATGAGAACTCAAATAATTCTAAGAAATAGCATTGCCCATATCAGACTGGATAAACCTGAAGGAACTACATAAATAAGACTGAATAAATTTGGTAGCTTAGCAATGTGGGGTCTGTCCAGTACTGGGGTAGGAGCCCACCTGGTATTGTAGGCACCACTTTTATGCAGGGGAGGGAGAGTGGGGATGTTTCTGTACCATAGGGAAGCACACAAACCTTTAAGCTCACATTTGTTGTATCTACACAGTTGCAGCGTTGATCCCTCTTCCCCTAATTCATCCACAGAGCATCACGGCCTTGGTCACAAGCCAAAAAAGGCTTTGTCAGACACTCAGCCAGGCACTAGATCACAGGAACTACCTGCACTGAGAAGTTTTGTTTGGTTCTGCTGTCGTCACGGAGCAGATTAATGGGAGAAAAAGGAGTGGAAAGAAGCTCTCACTCTGGCAGCTGCATCCCTACGAGCAGCCTCTCGCACACGCGTGATGCCTGGAAGAAAAATGTGCTGGGAAATAGGAGTGCTGCTGTGCAACTGCAAGCCCAGTGATCCAGGGGGATGTCCCGAGGGATCCAAAGACACATGGTTGTGGGAACAGAGCAATATATTTGATCATGCAGAGTCTAACTTTAGCCTGCAGAATTTTGGGGTATTTGCCTACTCATATGCAGTAGTTGTATTTAAAGCACAGTTCCTGTTGTTTTTTTAATCTCTTTCATTATGAATAAATTAGCATGAAGGAAGCTGATGGAGCTAATTAGTTCCAAGCAGTGCTAATTTCTCTGCTTGGAACTTTTTGTGACCCAGACATATTGCTCCATTTTTGCAGCTTATATTTTAAAATCTCTCCATTCATAGAACCTAATCCTTTATTTCTACTTTTTTTTTTTTTTGATCCTATATGGAAAACATAATTCCACGTAATTTGGACACAGAAGCTTGTGATGGAAATTACACATGGTTGCAAGAAAGATTTTGCCTTGAAAGGAATTGTATTCACCAGAACAGTAGCCATGGCAAGATATGTAGAGAGACATACATATGAAGGGTAAATTTAGTAACCAAACGTAATCCTGTATCAAGCTGGAAACTGGAAGCAGTGCTTGTGGGAATAAGACACTTCACCATCCAAGTCAGCCAGAATTGTGCAGGTCCACTCTCAGCCAGTAATTCTCCCTTGTGTCACATGCTTTCAAACATGACCACACAGATGTGCCTCATAGCTCCCGTGTGTTGGTGGCAACTTGAAGCAAGGTTTGCCCAGTAACTACAAACATTAAATAGTTTTGGCAAGTGGCCAATAAAGCTTTTTCATATGCTTTATTATTCAGAACTAAATGTCCTACTCATCATTATCAGAAAAAATTAATTTATCTCATTTTCTAGGAAGGTAAGGACTGGACACACCTAGAGACAAGCTGCTTGGCCTCTGTAGAGATGCAAAAAATACCCTGTACTATAGTTGTAAACTGATAAAGAGGTGACATTGCCACTTCCTGGCCAGTGTTTTATCCAACCATGTTCCCACCTGGAAGCACAGTAGCTGCAACCCTTTCATGATGCCCATTTACAAGAAGGGCTGGAAGGAGGATCTGGGGAACTACACGCCCTTAGCCTGACCTCAGTGCCAGAGAGGACTAAGGAGCAGATCATCTTGAGTACCATCACGTGGCACATATGGGACAACCAGGGGATCAGGCCCAGCCAGCATGGGTTTATGAAAGGCAGGCCCTGCTTGACCAACCTGCTTGCCTTCTATGACAAGGTGACCTGTTTAGTGGAAGCAAAAATGTCTCTGGATGTTGTCTGCCTTTCCTATGGATTAGTAAAGCCTTTGACACTGTCTCCTACAGCATTCTCCTGGAGGAATTTGCTGATCACAGCTTGAATGGGTGCACTCTTCACTGGGTAAAAATCTGTCTGGATGGTCAGGACCAGGTGGTGAGTGGACTTAAATCCAGTAGACAGTCAGTCACAAGAGATGTTCCTCAGGACTCACTATTGTGGCCAGTATTTTCTGCCCAGTGGAATAGGGCATGAGGATGTTGGTCTCTGGAGGGGTTTAAAAGACATATAGATGTGGCACTTAGGGATATGGTTTAGTGGTAGACTTGGCAGTGCTGCGGTAACAGTTGGACTCGGTGATCTTAAAAGTCTTTTCCAACTTAAATATTTGTATGATTTTATGATGTGAATTACTCACACAGCTTAATCTACTTTCACCAGCAAGATCCTCCAAATTCTTGCATCTTACCTGCACTCAAGACCTGTGTAGAAAACGATTGGCTGAATGAGGTAAAAGAAACCCTTTGACTTCCTAGCTGCTATTCTGAATCTTGGATAACGTTTCAGTTGGTTGTCTGTCCCCACTGACATTACAGCTATGCCTGAGATGAGTAAATGACACGAAGGTAGGTAAAATCTGCAGAACTTCAAAGGTTTTGTACTGGAAATGGAATCCAGCTTCTGCAACTCATCTGTCTCATTTCTTGATTTCACTTTTTTTTTCCTAGGGGGCTTAGGCCTCATCTGTGTGAAAACCATAAGGGGAAACCAGGGCTTAGTTTTCAGTCAGCAGAGCCTGTTTTCAGAAACTCCCATAAATGTCCTTTTAAAATGAAGGAATAGCAAACCTGTAAGCTGGGAAGTAAATCTCAAGTCTCTTCCCAAGCTGTCTGCTTCTGTTAGGATCCCCTATCGTTCAGTTTTATTTTTCTGATAATTCCTTGGCAGATGATTTAACACAGATCAATAAAGTCAGTTAAAAAACCCAGTGTATTAGAAGATGGTTCATCTCTGTAGACGAAACAACCACCTCCACCTTCTGTTTTGAATAAATTCAGATTTTAACTGCAGTGGCCTGGCTTATTTCCAGTTTATAGTAAATCTATTCCATTTACCTGAAATCCCCCTTTTCATACAACTCTGATGAAATGCTTTTAATCTCTCAACTGCCTGCAATAGTTGCAAAGTGTTATGTGAGCAAGAGTGCTTATGGTAGGGACAAGTAAAGTGATTTCTTTATGGGTAGTGATAAAATTTTCAAGAGCATCATCCACTGGCAAAAATCTGTTTCCCTGGACGAAAAATAGAATTTCTATTGACTCCAATGGGAACTTGATTAAGCAGACATGGGTTTTTTTATACATCCCAATTCTCCTGCAGCATAGTCTGTATTGATACATTGAAACCATTTAGATTATTAGTTGTCTGGACAAAAACAGAATTTAGACACAAGAAAAAAAAATAAGACGGAATCCTAAAAGACAGTGTTATCAAATTAGATCAGTGAGGGTATACACTAAAGGAAATTTTTTTTTCACGAGGATAGTTTGTTCCTAGTTTCCTTTGATGCCACATTTTTGCCTGAAGTTCTTCTGAAAGAGAAGTAGTTTGAAGTGTCCTGTGGAAGTAAAGGAGCAGATAGATGAAGTTAAAATTCTCCTTGTATTTCAAGTAGAGCTTCGGTACAGCTGTTTGACAAGCATTATAAATATTCACCACATTTCACTTCAAGGCTCAGAGGCCTCTTTTATAAGCTTATCTCCTCTATTGCTCCAAAACAGAAGCAAACGCCAACACTCTCCTATCCACATACAATGCGTTACTAACTGCATCCAGCCCGGGAAGTCTTGTGGGATATGCCTGTGTCTTCTGAATGTCCTAACCCCTAGTGCTGAGCCGGAAAGTGCTTCTTTATTCTAGCAGTAGTTTAAGGACCAGGAGAGGTTTCTCACCCCTGTACCCACAGGCTGTTTTAGACAGATTTCTTTTTCATTATATCATTTAGGTAATTTGCAATCCTTCAACTAAGTAAGAAATGTCATAAATATGAAGTGTCATCCCATAAAATCATACTTTTTTAAGTGGCAATTTGGCATCATATTCATGATTTGGTGTTTTCCAGTAAGGAAGTGGCAAGATGAACTGATGCTCAATTAAAAGATGAGATGTTAAATAACTGCAAGTGTCCTATCCATCAAAAGACTAAGGACCTTCTGCACATAGAAGAAAAAAACCCAAAACTATTCTTCAAGTGATTTAAGAAGTTGGCAAATAAGAGGTTTATTAATCATTGTGGTCAAGCTCATTTAATGGGAAGAAGTGAAGGGGTTTTGTTAGCACAAGATATTGGGACACAAAGGCAATAGGCATTTTTCAGTTTTTCTGGATGTATCTACACCTCGTGATTTATTTTGGAGGATGGGGATGCCGTTATAAATTCTTGAACAACAGCTTGCTTCTGTTCTGAAGCAATATCTAAAATAGGGTGCACACCAAAAGACAAAGGAAATTCATGTCTTTTTAATACAAGATACCCTTTCTAATAAAAGGTAGGACTTCTATGTTATTCAGAGATGGAAGGTGTCTTGATTTATAGTTCAGATACAAGTAATAGTTTCATTCCACATCACTCTTTTTCCTTATAAGTGAATACCTGAATTGCATGCTGGAAAAAGCAACGGAAGACCTCTTCTATAAACCCAGATATAAGGGAGAGATGCAGGAAAAAAAAAAAAGAAAAAAGCCTCCCTTTGTCTTATTTCTCTAATAGAATGATTTCCACCCACCCCCCACCCCGCCCAAGAAACCTGCAGCCCAACAGCTAATGTGCTTCATCAAACAGGATTTAAGCATTTACCTTCTTTTTGAACTCCCACATGCAAGATTGTTGGGACAGTTACTCTACACTTTGCAGAGCGGAGACCTTTGGCATCTACACTGTCCATAAAATGCTGCCCACTCCCATCCCATATACACCCAATCATTCTTTTTCTCATTCCAAACTCAAAAGACACAGAAAACCTGAACCCTCCATCCCAGTTCAGTTGCTGGCACTGGTGTTATCTGGCAGCACTGCTCCTTCAATGGTTAGAAGCCAAGCAAATATGTATTTAACGGGAATTATGAAAATCGAAAAAGTTCAAGGTTCAACTTTTTGAAAAGCGCATTCTTCCTTCACATCAAAGGGCTCATTGATTTGTTGCTGAAGTCATGACCGAAGTGGGTGAAAAGGGGAGAAAAAGATCAAATCTAATCTTAGGACCTGTGTCAAGCAAGTACTTTATGGACCATCCGAAACTGATCATGAGACAAGTTTTGAATGTAAATATTATTTAGTACGTCTGGCAAATGTTAGGAATCTGTCTGAGCATATTCTCCAAGTGAGAAATAGCTCTCCTTTTGCTTTGCTCCCTCTTTTGTGTATCCTTGAACTTTGTATCCCTCGAAATCCCAAGTAACTATTCACATTAATAAAGTGTTAAGGTGTTTGACCAGGAAGATTGGCTCTGCTGATTTCAGCACTTAATGGGAAACCGCTCTGTTGTTTTAACCACTTCCAACACTCACCATCTCAGTTTATTTTCTTATCCCCTCTAACTTCTGTTAAAATCAAACAGGAAGCAATTAAGGTGAGCCTACTACAAAGCAGCTCTCAAAGTATGTGGCTCTGTCTCTGGTGCAGAATGAAGGTCATGCCCCGAAAATGTAATTATACATATGTGGAAGGAATGCAGAGCCTGTATACTGGGGTGACTATGAGAAAATGCACCACTGCAACTCTGCTTTCAGCAGAAAGGTGACCATGGCCAAGACATACATTGCTACCATCACCTTCAGGGAGGATCTGGTAGCAGCACTAGTTGAAACAACAAGGCATCTTCAAGCAACAATTTTACCTATATGAATTAAGAGTCATGGAGGGAAGGAAGAAACTACTCCCTACTAAGCTGCAAAATTCTCTCTCATCTAACTCCCCTTTTGACAGGTCACTTTCATGATGACAGAGAAAGGGATGTCATGGAAATAGGCATATAAAGACAGCAGTGGGAAACAAAGTCTTTACACAGGATTTAGCTAATTATATTTTGGGCAAATATTTATTTATCTAAAAACAAAATAAAAATCATTTTTAAAAGAAAAAATGTATTTAAATAAAAAACAAAACTGTGAAATGTTATGGCACAGAAGTTCAAGACAAGTATAAATCCAGTTGCCACAACTGTTGCGTATTAATGTTGCACATTTTTCTATAAAGGCTTTATTAAAGGTATTTACATGGCAATATGATGTGTAAATATATACAGCAAACTGGGGACAACTTTTTTTAATTTTTCATATGAAAAAATGCCTTAAATACAAAATTTTAAAAGAAAAAAAGTTGAAGAGTTCATCCCCAAGCATGAAGAATGTCCCATCATCCCTTATGTCCAAAGTATCAATTATGAGGCAGTTTTGAGGTTCTGGCCAAACCCTTGGAAGATTCAGCCAAGGTTGTGTAGTCTCAAGTTAAATCGCACAGCATGCAGTTGCAATAGTTCCATACCCAATGGACTGTGTAGTTCATGAGTGATATTAGAAAGAGCAATATTTTATCATAGTTTCAGTCTAGTTTGGGTTATTCTAAGCCATGCCCAAGAGTTCCTACGCATAAGAGTTCCTTAGCTGCTCGAGTTTGTGTTTCAACTGTTCTCTCCTCCGCCTCAACTGCTCTTTCTCCGCAATCAGTCTGTGTTCATCTGACTGGATGGAAAGAACATATTCCGTTGCTTTTTTCAGGATGACCACCTTGGGTGCTTTTTCATTGTTAGCCACCTCAGGTATCTGGTCACGCAAGGCAAAGAAACTCAGCTTCAACTCATTTCTCCTCTGGCGCTCCAAGACATTGTGTGTTCGCCTCTTGTCGTTCTCTTCCGAATCTGACGTGCGTGGACTCGAGCATTTTCGGTTGTTGCTGATCTGTTTGAGCACTCTGCCACTGTCCAACCTTAGCCTTTTTGCAGCTGGGTATTCAACCTTGGTGGAGGGAGGAGCGGCGTAATTGTGCTGATGGATGTTGACATGACACCGTTTGAGAACTAGCGGGCTGTGGTGGGGCTTACTGTGCTCTTCTGACGTCTCTGTGCTGGACTCTGTGCTTGATTCGGATTCATTTGCCTCAGCTAATGTAACAACATCGATTTCCTCATCTTCCTCTTGTTCTTCTTCTGCCAGAAAAAAAAAATTAAATAAATTCATAAGCTATACAAAGAGACTCTCAAGAATGCTGTACACAGTGACCAACCCAATGACAAACCCTTCTTAAACCCATTTGATGATGCTGGACACTGCTTTCCCCCAGAGCCTTTCCTTTAAGGAAGCAATACTTCAAGTGCAATAGAACACACTGACTTCCGTCCAAACCCCGGCTCCCTGATTTCAAAAATTGTAACGATCTTGCGCAATTCCGAAGAGCGCATGAAAGATAGTAGGAAAGTTTAACCTCGGTTGTCAGCAGTACAGCGCAATAAAGCTCTCAGACTCAAGCTGCCCTTAATTATGGATTTAGAAGGCTTTGGCCACGCCTCAAAAGAAAGCTTACTTAACACACATGTATATTCAGAGACATTTTCTGAAGCTCTCTTGATCTGTTAATTTGTGGAAAATCGGAAGGTTT
>VXAU01001251.1:1051724-1192559 GCA_013399695.1 Formicarius rufipectus
TCCCGGCCACAGCCCCCGCCGCGCCACCTGCGGCCACCGCGACCCCCGAACACCAGCGCCACCCTGGGCTACCACACCCCCTCCCCAGAAATAAAATACCCCCTCCGTTCCCTCCCCTGCCTCATTTCTCACCCACTCCGTCTCTCTTTATTTTTTTTTTTCTCCCCACCATGTCTGCAGAGCAGCGTTTCGCGGAGTGTGTGCAAACATCACACTCCCCATGGAGCCGAGGGCTGCAAGGAAACTTGGACCATCTTCTGTCCCGTGTCTCATCAATAAAGAAGGGACAGTTTAAGAAGACAGCATGATAAAACAACCATAAGCTGTGGCGTAGTCACGGTGTACATGCTTCACCTACTGACATTTTCAAAATGGAATTCATCCTTGCTCAGAAATTGCCTAAAATAAATTGTGCTATTTTTAAAGAACATCTTTGTCTGTCTGTATCAAACTTTACTGCTGTAAATGGAAATAACGACTAAAAGCAGGCCTGAATGCAGCCAGAAAGGTGCAAGATCCAAATTAATCCAGTTATAACTAGTGTAAAATGCAATATGAGCACTTCTATTTAAGAACAGCATCAGAATCTCCAGATACACAATAATTGTCCACAAAATTATAAAAGCTGTTGAAGTTCAGCTGGAGCTGCTAACAGTAGAAATACTTTGAAATTACTTCAGTACAGATAGGATTGAAAATCATGATTGCAATATAATCATAGGCAGAGCAATTAACTGTAATATTGTGGAGGGTTATGCCTTAAATGAAGGATAAGTAACACAAGCAGATGGACTCTTAAAATACCCTGTGTTCTCATGAATGGAAAAACAGGAAAGGAAGATTGGGAGAAATGTGCTATTGAAACAATACAGCCTTCAGAGGAAATAGTCTTTAAAATATTCTACAGGACTCTTCAGGCCTCATGCAGACTGTAAGTTTGCTTTTTGTTGAGGAGCCAACTCTGAGGTTCACTGGTGTGGCTCTTACGTGGCAGTTTTAGTGTAGATGAACAAAGGCATTTTCCTCTGGTTTTTTATGTTCTACCCCAGATGAAAAAGAACAGAGACAAGGTGCAAAATTAGTAAGTCTTAATCTCTAGTAAAAAGGCCATCTTGACAAAATAGCTGTTATACAGAAAGAATAAATGCAAAAGTATGACATTAGGGAGACAGCAGAGTCAAAGTGGTTATTTTGACACTAAGGGGTTGAGTGATCAGTAGGAAATGGGAGGGAACTGAGCTGGGAGCCAGGGTGGAATTTATGTGTGATGGCAGAGTGGAAAACCTGTGAGAAGCAGAAATGAAAGCAAAACCTGAGAGAGAGGTGGAGATGGTGGGAAAAGCTCTCACACCTCTCTGTCTGGAAACCCCTGAGACGTATTGTAACACACTCTGTGCCTGTACCACCTACTGCATGTTTTGTTTTCAGGGGACATCTGCAATTTCTTTTTCAGAAACAGTAAGTTGTCTAATAGTCATAGGGTCACCATGAACTCTACACTACATCCACCTCTGGGGCCCCCAACATAAGAAGGACATGGATGTTCTGGAGCATGTCCAGAGGAGGCGGCACAGATAATTAGAGGACTGAAGAACCTCTCTTATGAGGAAAAGTTGAGAGAACTGGGGTTGTTCAGCACAGAGAAGGGAAGGCTCTGGGGAGACCTTAGAGAACCTTCCAGTACCTAACAGAGGCCTACAAGAAAACAGGAGAGGGACTTTTGACAAGGCATGTAATGTTAAGACAAGAGGAAATGGCTTTAAACTGAGAGTAGGTTTAGATTAGAGACCAGGAAGAAATTCTTCATTCTGAGAGTGGTGAACAGGTTGCCCAGAGAAGCTGTAGCTCCCTCATCCCTGGAAGTGTTCAAGGTCAAGTTAGATGGGACTTTGAGCAACCTGGTTTAGTGGAAGGTGTCCCTGCTCATGGCAGGGGATTAGAACTATATGACCTTTACGGTCCCTTTCAAACCAAACCATTCTGTGATTCTCTAAACTCTTAGCTAT
Organism: Formicarius rufipectus; assembly: GCA_013399695.1. Classification (NCBI taxonomy): domain Eukaryota; kingdom Metazoa; phylum Chordata; class Aves; order Passeriformes; family Formicariidae; genus Formicarius; species Formicarius rufipectus. The sequence continues at coordinate 1,053,731 of VXAU01001251.1, forward strand.
CTTCAGGAATTTCTACTGAAAGTCTCACTTGACCTCTCCATAGCTTTGTGTGCCTTCCACCAGTGAGAAATGGGAAAGCACTAGCTAGATATCAATTAGTCCCTGACAGTCCTAACTCCTTGAAGGAGTGATATACCCAAACAAATGTGATCAATGCAAGTCAGAGCCATGAAAATAGGCCAGCACAGCTTTTCATACCTGATAGCACCAGTGCAGAGAATCATGTCTCCACTGATAACCCTGAAAAACCCAGTCCAAAAAGCAGAACCATACTACAGAGTCAAGAAGAATCAGATTTGACTTATTACTATAAAAGCCAGAAAAAAAATGTGTTGCTTTTTCATCTCTTTCAGCAGCTGTAATTTCTTTAACAATAGGAGGTGAGATATGTGTAGGCAGAAGCTGACAGTGTTTCTGCAAGTTGCACAGCATTGACTAAATTAATAACATCTTCCTAACCCCCTCCTCCAGGCTCAGAAAGACTCATATGCCGTGCTAACAAGTACCTTCTCAGTGGACTTCCCCAGCACGGAAGAGAAATGCAGATGTCTGGGAGGGCCACAGTCCTTGTTTGTTTACCATAGTGAAAAACAGAGACTGAAATACACCTCCTGTCAGAGATGGAGAGCACACAGAACCAATGCAATTTCCATCCAGCTAGCTCAGTATAGCAACACCAGCCATGGTCCACGAGTCTCTAGAATGATCATAAAGCATGCAGAAGAACTCGACAGGTTTTATGGAGAGAATCACAGCAGTATAAAAAAATAAGATAAATTAAACTAAACTAAAATGTCCTAGTTTTAAACCAGAGGTAGCACATATCAAATACTAAGGTCTTGTCTGCTGTGGGAAGCCAGGGCTGTTTTCATCCTTCCCTTGTGGATGTCCGTCTTCAGGCAGTGTTGTTATGGGGTCAGGGAAAGTGGTATCTGGTGTAATTTATTTATATGACTCTCCCTCATCCTCTCAGGTATGTGCCCAAGAGTGTCTGCAGCAAACATAGCTGCTTCTTCCTCTGCACCATGCCAGCCTGTGGTCCTCACTGTGGAAATATTCAGGTGATTTATTCCCAATAGGAAAAGGGAAATGCCCAGAAGGAAATAGATGAAAACTGAACAGGGAGAGGGCTGGGTAAAAAAAGGGGTTTATAAAAATGTTTATATTAAATTGCTCTCCCCAGACCTGCAGTGAGTATCACATCCATCACAGAAACCCATGGAAATCCCAGAAACGTAAGTTTTGTCATCAAGAGGATAAGGAGGGAGACTCCAAACTGGTTCTCTGGCTTGAGCAAAAAAAAGGAGTTTGAAAATGATACTTTCTTGGATCCAGATTTAGGACTTTTTTTTTTTTTTTTGATTGTTAAAACCAAACATTTTAGATGTCAATTTTTCAAACTGACAGTGTATATGAAATAGGACTTTTTTATTTGTTCAAACCAAATATTTCAGATGTTGGTTTTTTAATCTGACTGCATATGAAAACAAGTCTTCAGTGGAACAAAAGCATGAGCGATTTTTAAAGGTGGTCTGGCATTAGACACATATGTATTGGTATATATTTTTCCTTTTTAGTCCTATTCTCTAAGATAATGAAATTGAAGAAAACATCAGATTGAAAGACAGTAATGTAACTAACATTTTTGAATTCAGAGAATACACCAGCTTTGGTCTTTGCATTGTGTGCAGCCTTTACCTTTTTTTGCTTCAGGATAAAATTACTACAGCTGTTAATTTAGTTTTGCTTACAGACAGTAAGAATTTGCAGTTTTTTCAAAACATCACAGTTCCTTTGGTATGAAATTTTAGTTTGTTTTCAAACAGGACAGCCCTTGTTTAGTTTATTCTTAACTATATAAAATAAAGCTATTCAGCTGTGTATAGCACCAACTTAAAATCTCAAACCAACTTTTTTCCTTTCCTGCTAGCTATTTTTTCTGCTTAAACACACTACCTGTAAACTAATCTAAGTCCCACTGAAGCAAGGCCAAAAACACAAGCAAAGTTTAAATCAACCCCTTCTATACAAATTAACACCTTCTCCCATGGATAGCTTGAAGGGACCTAACTAACACAAGTAGTTTTGGCATTCTTTGATAGAATAGAGTTTTGTCCAGCTGTGGATTAACGGTGAATTACAGGAAATCTGCACTGATTTAAGTATGTGATAAATGAGATAATATTCAAGGCCCTTATGAAAGATAAATAATTATTTTTGAAAGCCTGGGTAATTTAAATTTGTCTTAAAAAAAAATAAATAGTTGTTTCAGAACAACAATCCCCAAAGGCCAGTCATACATTCCCAAGGCCTCTACATTCTCTGAATTGTATGCTGCAGTTAAAAGACTGAAGACATCCCAGCTCTGCTTGATTAAGTCCTCTTTAAAGTATTAAGGTCATTCGCAAATACTTAATGATCATTTTAGGTACCAACACTGTCAAGCCTTGGTCTTTAGAACAGTAATGGGATCAGAACTTCTCCCACTGCAGTTGTCCTTCAGTTTTGGCAGGCAAGAGTTTCTGAATTCTCCTCTGCACAGGACTCAATATCAGGTGTGAGGCAGCAGGAATGAGTGTGCCTACCTTTACATGTGAAGCCACCTCCATATTGCACCTCTAACTTCAGAGAGTCTCTTCCACTGAGTGCAAAACCAAGGGGTATGCGACATTGCATCTGGAAAGGAGGGAAGGGTTGAAAGTTATCATGCAAGTTTCTTATTAATGTCAAGAAAAATAAACAACCCCTGCCTTGCAGGTTTAGTATGAAAGCAGAGGAGCTGTCGTTCCTACCACACATCCTGCGGAGGCACAGCTTCAGAAACATTTAAGTGAATCAGATATTATCTGGAGGGAGGAATGTGTCAGCTGACAGGAAGGTTGGAAACTATTGAAAAGATTGTCAGCTGGGCCATTCTTATAGCTATCTCTTGTCTCTTTGAGAATTAATATCCAACAATCCTATCCCATCTGCAAACAGGTGAGAGTATAGGATCCTTCCAGGAATCATGCAGCTGGTTACTTTAGAGGGGACCTATCTGATTGCTGTCAAATTAACAGGCTCAGCCACAGGAACATATTCTGGGAAAGTAAGTAGACCTGTAGAGGGAGAATGTCTGAAAAAGTCGGTATGTGTGGACTTCGGAAAACGTTGGAAATTGAAGGTATTGCTGGTCTTGTTGCAGTTCCTAGGTGGTTGCATCTGATTTTTTGTGTAGGTGTAAAGGTGTATGCAATCTACTCATCTGAACCAATGCAAAGTCCGCAGCTCTGGTTTGAGCTTCTTGTGAAGATCATCTGAGCTTCGTTTTCTGTCTCAGTGTTGAGCAAGCTCAGAAGCACCCACAGGTTTTGCTTGTCTTGCTCAGCAGGTGAAATGATTATTTTCTTGTCAACAACCTTTATATTGATCTTGGAGGTCGTGTTTGATTACTTACATCTTTATGCAAGGGAGGAAGATAAGCTTGTAGCAGGGGAGCTTGCTGGTATTTACAAGAAAAATTCCTGACTTAAGGTGTCTGTTCTCCCTTAGTCTCTGCTGTCAAGTCATGTTTTCTTGGGGCTGGTTTATGGAAGAGAACAGTCATATTTAAAAATTATATTGGTGAATGAGCATTTTGGCCTCTGTAGTCAAGGGCAAATCCTTTTCAGTGCTATCGCAATGAAGTTAACTTTCCAGCCACTCTCAACCAAAACGATACTGACTCCAGCACTGAGAAATTTCTGAGAACAACTGAGCACATTCTTCCTCTGCTCAAGTCGGTCTTATGCTGACGCCTTTCTCATGAGTAGCTTTCTGTGCAAAGCTCTCCGGAGAAGTTGCTCACCGCATAGAGCACACTAGCAGGGAACACACCATCAAACTGAGTCCTAAAAAGCCATTAAATGGTTTCTGACTCTTTACACCTAAAAGCCTTTCTGTGCTTTCAGTTACAGTCTTCCAATAATGTTATGTGGCTGATAACCCTAGCTTCTCTCTAGTTTTATTATGCTGTGCACTGAATTCTGAATCAATTTGGGCATATGTAGCCAGGTGCAGCAAAAGTGTTACCTTGGCTAGATAAGGGCTTGCACCTTCCCAGGTTTCTGGGTCGTCATCGATTCAGGTCAGGCACTCAGATGTAAGGGACAGCACTTGGAAATGTGGCTTAAGCCATAAGTGATGGCTGTGTCAGCAGGCTGTGCTTCTCCAAGCTCTTTGTGTGACTGTTTTAGCTTCGTTTTGGTTACTTTTGGTGTAGTTTATTTCAGTTTTCCGGCAATCAGAATAAATTCAGAACTGTTTAACAGCACTCAGACTAGACATCTTGGGGGGGATGAAGCTTCCTTATCTGTGGCTGCTGCACTTTGAAACGAGCATAAGAGAGGTAAATACATCCATGAACATTTGCTCTCAGTATGGATTTAAAAGCAAAATGCAGTCAGAACGGCTACGGAAAAACTACTTCACTTGGCTGATAACTCAATTTGTTGATAAGAAAGAGGGAGTGTTTTGTCTCTCTGTATCAGATAAGCGGCTTATCACTCCCTGCACTGTTGAAGATGAACATGTTCATCTGGCAGATAGTGGCCATAAAGCCACATCTCCCCTTTGCTCTGTAAGACATATGCTGCATCAAATGAAATTAAAGGAAATGGATTTAAATAACTTTTTGGTAAATGCTTTTAAAATCAATTTATAATTAACCTGTGGAACCTCCTGCTGCATTTTATTAGAAAGGGAAACATCATGCTTGAAAATCAATGTTTCATGTGAGCAGTTACATGAGGAGATAAAAAGTGTAAAAAGAGGGACAGGGGACATCTCTGCTCTGGGATAGGATTGCCTGGTTAAAGGGGTGGGCTGTAATTGAAGGTGTGAGGGTCTTTCTTTCTTCCTACACTACCCAAGTATAGGTTGTTATTAGGTATAGGTGTATTTCTGATCTGGTTGGCATTTCTTTCTTGATGTGCACAAAGATCCACAGAGCATTGGGGCCTACCTTTGCCAGGACAGCAAGCCTGCAGAGTGGAGACACCTCCTGTCACAGCTGTTTTCTGAGATGTTTAAAGTACAGAGGAGCCTAAATGCACAAGTGCTTGTATCTGTGTTTTGTCGCCCAGGCTGGGGCGGCCTCAGGAGGAAGATGTCACTATGCACTGCAGCTTTGCAGACTAACCATGTCTTGTCTGGCCACAGAGCCAGGCTGCCATACACCACCCCAGCGTAGGTGCAGAGCCTTGAGTGCCATTGATTTCCACTGCTGAGGTGGGTGAGGACAGAGAAAGCCTCTGTCTGTCGGTGCTCACCCATGTGAATCAGTACTGTGGGTTGTACCCACACACCTGCATTGATCCACCCCTCAAGCTTAAGTCTAAGGTGCAGGAGACTTCTGCATTAGTCCAGGCTCTGACCTTGTAGGAGGAATGCTGTTTCACTGAGCCTGTGTCTGCTTGCCTTAGTTAAACTTGTGCATGGCAGAAACTGGGCTAAATCTCCAAAAATGACTGTGCCCTGTGCACTGCTGGGCAATTCCAGGGAGCTGCTGAGACTCAGCATATTAAACACAGCTGTCAGGGAATTGGAGCCACAATCCGAGTGTGAAAACCTCAAAAATTGATTCAGTCTTGCTACTAATTTGTTCCTCTGCAGGTTATTTTTCATTTATTTTCTTACTCCAGAAGATTTTTGGTGTTGCTTAAGTCCAGTCCTTCCTACTACTGACATTTAGACTGTCCCTTTCTCAAATGGGAATGTTGCAGAGGTTTGCAATTATGACTGCAGTGGCAAGAAAAGCTTTGATCAGAAATGGGCCTGATGAGGAGTGTGCTGACGGATTAATGTAGAACTGACTTCATCAGCAGCTGAGAGCTTTGTGGAGGAGGAATTTAGGTGCTTCCTACAGCCTCAACAATGCAAAGCAGCCATCATCAACAAGGTGTTCCCCAGAGGATGCTAATCACTCTCCTCCCTCTTGATCAGCAGTTAAGAGTGTCTCTCTTCTTTCTACTTATCACCTCGTCAGGGATGCCAGAGGTATTTCTTAGAAGATAAGAACATTATTTACACCACGTCTTAGAATGGAGAGGTCGTGAGCGAGATACAACCATTATTGTCACTGGTATCATTTGGATCGCAAGGGCACTTAACCACGCCCAGACCCCGTCGTGTAGTGCCGAGTGTGTTGTACTGACCATACTGCCTCCCTTGGCTCTGGCAGGGCTGAAAGGGATGTGCTGCAGAGGTGGGGGAGGGAGGGAGGGAGGGTCACAGGGCCGAAGTACATGGTCCCACGCTGCATACAGGAATAGACCTGGGAAGCCGCGGACTTTCTCTCACCTATCGTGGGCTGTGTGTTTGGTGAGCGTGGGTCGTTTCTGCTCCCTGTTCACTTTTATTAGGATTTATTTGCAGATTCAAACCATAGTGCCCAAAGGATCTAGGATAACCCTCCTGTACCGGTATAGCTCCAGTCTAGTTCTACTGTAGTTGTACCCTCCTCTTACTGTCATGGGAAAGGGCAATGAGAGAGAGATGCATCTCCTTTTTGGTGAGAACAGAGATAAAAAATAAGGATATGTATTTTAGGACCATCTAGCTCTGCTCCTTACTAAGGACTGTGCATTTTTTTTTTTTTAGTGGACAGCTAAAACAACCACCACCACATTAGAGTTGAGACTACTGTGTGCTTCAGAACATCAAGTTTTGTCTACACATGTGATGAGGTTAGGTACATATGTCAGTCCCCGCAAACAGTGTGCTTATGTCTGCAGCTACTTCATTGTTAGTGTTCTGATACTTAACCAGAAGGTATCTCTGCCTTCAGCTCATGTTCTTCTCAGCTTCCCTTGTTATTCTCCCTCCCAAACACACAGAGAACATTATGTCTATGAAGCCAAAGGCTGTGTGTGTTCATGCTGTGGAATTTAGTCATGATATTGCTAATTGGAAGGTGCAAGGTCACCCTTACAACCTTACATTTACATGCTTGGTCATTCTCTCCTCCACAGCTGGTAATGTGAGAGTTGTTATTCTTCCTCCCTCAGAGTCCCAGAAACTGCTGTCTGATAAACAGTTGGGGTCCTTGAGGACTTCTGAAATGGAAAATCTCCTGGATTATTCTGTGTGATGAAGATTCCCAACTACCCTTAGTTTTTCTGTGCTTGGAAAATTAGAGAATGCATTTGTGGGTCACTCAATTAAAATGATAAAACATATGGAGTGCAGGTGTGTTGCATGTCTGCAATATTAATTATGATTAAGACAGATACTGTGCAGCTTTAAACCAGCAAACCTCAGTACCTGGAATCCTATGGCAGCTCACAGCTTAGCTGAAATTCACTTGCCTCACTTTGTCCATACAGGTTTTACGCCCTTTTCTGAGATCAGCAAGTGGTGGGGAAGGGCCTGTACCATAAGCTGTGTGGCTTTGAGATGTCTCAGGTATGTCAGTGTGTCACTGCATCACTGTGTGCAGTGCAGACCTACTCCTACTGCCAAGTTTTCAGTGCTGCTGAAAACCTAAGGAAAAGATCTGGGACAAGAAGAGGGGTGAACTTCTACAGGTGTAGCCTGGTAGTTTGCCTGAGTAACTTCTTTCCCGGCATGGTGCTGCCTCTGATAGTTATTCTTACCAGGGCTGTTTGCTTGGGCAGTGCTGGTTGTTACTTACAGGTTTCCCTATGCCATGGAGGAGGGGCAGGGAGCAATTTTTTAGTGGCCACACAGAGACCCTGGGAGAGGGTAGTGGTGAGGACAGATTTCTCAGTGTACCTTCAGACTGCTTCAGAGACCTCAGGACCCCGTTACATCTTCATAACCACAGTTGTTAGTGAACATACATGTCTTCCAAGTGCAGCAGCCTGTAGGAGAGGCTGCACCATGGAAGTTCAGGCCTCTGCTTGCCTCCTAGCACCTTGCTGGTGAGATGAGCCACTGGAAGAAGAGCAAAGGAGATCATCCTGTCTATGCTGCCACCTCTCTTTGACCTTGCAGTTATTTCAGAGCCTGTAGTATCAGAGTAACTATCTTGCTGCAAACTTAGACTTAGCTATCACACATACACATGAAAGTCAGTAATAGCTAGCTCATATATTCATTCCTGAAGTGGCTACAGAGATATTTAAAGTTGTTTAACTCATCCACTATCATGAATCCGTTTTTGTTACAACCTTGCCCAAAGGCAAAGACTTTGGTTAAGCTAGAAATGCTGGTAGTTTCTGAACAGCTTCAGTAACTGGACCTAATGATTTTCTGGTGGCTTAGAGTTGGGAAAACAGGAAGGGAAGAATCACAGTTCCTATATATTCAAGCAGAAGAGGCAATTCTGTGGTGGGGATTCACTGCTGTGCTCTTTCTTTCAGGTGCTACGTGAGGAAGGGGTGACTCTTCACCAGACTCTGGTGCTAGCTCAGCTCCTCCAAACATGAGGCAAGCCCGGATGCAAAGTTTGTGGCTTAGCCCCATGTTAATGCATTCCCAAATGCTAATTAAGAATGGTGAATGAAGAGAGAAATGCAGGTTAATGTAGCACGCTGGCAGTTTTCAAACTGCCTGCCAAATGACAGCTTTGGAAGTGACGTATAAGTAGAGGCCAGCAGCCTGCACATGAGAGCTGGAGTGTTTGGGCTGATGTAAATGCTACTTACACTGGAGGGAAGATAAAATAATGTTGCAGGGTCCTAGTATCTAAAGGGGAGTGGGAAGGGAAAAGTCTGGGACGTGGCTAGAGTTGGATGTTCTTCCTTAGGACAAACATTGGTGTCCCTCATAACCTTAGGCAGAGTCCTGGGACTTCAGAGACATGCTTGGGGGTGTGTGCAAGCTCTGCAAGAACAGTGATGTCATTGTGGGTTCCACTTTTGATGGGGAGCTAAAGGGGTTCTTAAATTCCCAGTCTCTGTGCTGGATTTCCACTCCTTGAGTAATCCCTTTTTTAAAGCAAGCTCTGTAAACAAGGTTGCATTCCATTTTCACCTACTATCTCCTGAATACGGAGATCAAATGGTGGCAGGAGAAGAGCATTCACTCAGTAATGGGCCACTGTGCGGTCCCTGCAGCTGAAGTGATACAGGATTGACTTCAGCAAGTAGATGAGGGATTTTTGCTCAGAAGTCTGTGAGCTAAAAGCCAGCAGTTTTCCTCTTCAGCAGGTCTGTGCAGTCGTTACTGAGTAATCAAAACATCAGATTCATGCCACCAAAATGGCAATTACTCTCCATAGGGTCGCCTGTCTCCTCCGTTCCTCTTTCTACTGCATACAGTCTTCCTTGTGTTCTTGGTGGATTGAGATCTTTGAGTGGAAAATTGCAAGACAACAAAGCAGTGCAAAGGACAGATTTTTGTGAGGAGAGAACATGAGGCAACATTACTGTAAAGGAAGGAAGGAAGGCAGATCGACTTCAGTGTAAAATACTTACAGTAAAGCTGTTGACTTGGAATTTTCTCACAAATTCCTTTCACAAACCAGGTTTCTTGAGGGGTTTGTTAAAGCTCGCAAGCCTTAGGGGCAGGTCTGTCATGTTCAGTAAGTTTCTACAGACTTGTTTTCAGCAACTCTGGTGCAATTTTCAGATTATTGCAACACTTTCTGGACCAAATGCAAAGCCCTCAATGTCCCACCAAGTACCTGCTTGTCTTCTTGCTGTCTTGGCTCCCCCCAGCATCAATATCTGAAAATGTGTTTCAGAGGTTGGAGAAGGGATTGTATAGATTGCAAATGGACTAAAATAATTCTTTCATCTCTCACCATGAAGGAAAATTTTTTGATTTTTTTTGTCATACTTTTATGAGTTGAATCATAGAAAATTTACATCAGAAGGGACTGCCTGAATTAATGTAGCATTCCCCAAACCTTTGTGTATTGTCTTTCCCCTCTTGGCTTTGGAGAGTGAGGGTTGAAATTTCTCAGTGCTCAGTTACTTCTCTTTTTTCCTCCCTTTATAGTTTTCATATAATCATGGAATAGTTTGTGTTGGAAGGGACTGTAAAGATCATCTAGTTCCAACCCCTTTTCAATGGGAAGAAATGCCACCAACTAGATCAGGTTGATCAGAACCATATCCAACCCAACACTGAATATTTCCTGGGATGAGGCATCCACAGCTTCTTTGGACAACCTGTTTCAGTGCCATACCACCTCATATCTGCCTCAAGGGTAACAGCATCAGGTGAAGCTGGTCACCAGGTGATGGGTCAGTTATCTCCATGTGAGAGTTTGTATCAACATCACTTTAACTTTGTTCTGAGGTCAGCATGTTCTCATATCAACTTTTTCTTTATATTCTCTTCTATTTCTTCTTCCCTCCTCCCAAGTGACATGGATCCTGAAGACTCTTCTCAGCATTTATGGGATCACAAATGTATGCAATCATGAATATGAACAAAGGTAGTGTGCTGCTTGGAGTATGTAGAGGTGATGTGCTGAATGTTACCTTGCCCGATCAGATTTGTAACAAACGCAGCAGGGGAGCAATCTGAGTTCAGGCGGAGATGAAGAACCACTGAGTTTTGAAGTAATTCAGGATCATCTTGGAGTGGTAAGTCCCAACCTGGTTGGGTCTTCAGGCAGATGAGGAAAACTAGGATTTGCATTGGTTCCAGTTTACCTCAAGTGGAAGCACGAATCAAAGTTACAGTAAAGTTTTTTTTTGACTGATTCCAGTCAAGAAAACAGGCAAGGTCAGCAAGTTCTTGCTTCCAGCTTTGTGGGGAGGAGAGCCCATCTGTCCATTTGCCTTGGGCTCTGCAGGCAGCCATCTGCCTTGATAACTGAGCTGTGAAAAGCACAGTTTCTGAAGGATGGAAGCAGAAGCCAAGAAGGAGCTGGGACCTGCCTCTCACACCCACAGCACTCTGTACAAGGTGGCTGTCCACACCGACCCGGCAGTGGATGCCATCTGAGTGCCACCAGGGCACAGCCGTCCCAGCACTGCTTTAGCCATCACGGAGGACTCAATTTGAGTTGTCCTTGGGCCTTGCCTTCACAGCAAACTGGCATTGAGCAAATAAAGGCCACAGTACAATTTCTGCTTAGCTTTGGAGGTGGACAAGGTGCATCTTCTTGGCAGAGGACCTGTGCTGAGATTGGCTTGCTGAGCAGAAATGTCCTTAGGACCGTGCTGTCACTTGTCTGTGCCAAAGGGAGCCCAATTTAGGCTTCTCCAGCAGATATGACCATGGTAGATGTGTTATAAACATGGTAACTCATGGGGATATGGACCTTGCAGACCTGGTAAACTGTGGGGGCACGTGGGACTTATGTCTGATGTGTACTTTCTGTACTTGAGTGCAAATTTCAATAATTCTTCAAAAATGGCTCAGTATCATCATTAAACCCTGTTCATTAGCTGGCTAGTCTTGAGGAAATTTTGTTAAAGGAAAACTTGCCTCTACTGATGTTTTTAACAGAGTATACTCATTAATTAGCAGAGACCTGAGATGTAATGGGATGGTTTACAGTTCAGTTGTGTTTTATTAATATTTGCAGTTTTCACACTAAGTGCAGATGTGAATATATTTGTCTAGAGTAAATCTTTGGGAAGTCCACTCCTATTAATAGCTTCGTCCAGTTTTGTGTGAAATCAAGATATAAGCTGTAATGGAAGATATGGGAATTAGGTTTTTTTATTATGGTGCATTATACCATTACCATTAATATAAATATTTTAGACTATGTAGTATAACTATCATTTATCTTAAGAATCTCACCTTTTTTCTTTTCTTTTTTTTTTTTTTCCCCCTATGGAAATTGAAATGATTGGGCTGAATTTAAATCCCTTTCCAAATGACATAAGCAAAACTAAGACAGAATAGGAAGTTATGTCTATGTAATTATATCCATTTGCACTCCTGCATGAAGTTAACAGGGAAAGATGCTTTCCCAAGTAGGCTGCTTAATTTTAGAACAATTAGCAACAGCTATATAACTATTTTTTTCTTGGTATTCACTGAGGCTCTGTAGCGCATCAAATACAAAAAGAAAAAAAAAAGAGAGAAATTGTTTTAGTTGTGAAAAATTCAAACATATAAACACTTGTCTCTCACACCCCATTGGATGGTCTAAGAAGGTTATGAACTCTACATAAACCCAACATTATATTTTTATATGTATATATGTAATTCTTCTGGTCCTTTTCAACCTGTGAAGGAATACAATAAAAAACTGAGAAATGAGAGACAGGATGGTGAGGCTGAGTGAGGGGTGGCAAAAGGGGCTGATGAGTAGGTGGTTTGTGAAGAACTGGGTCTGAAATCTTTTTCCCAGGGCTGCAGAACCCACTGAACATCTGGAGGTTACGTTCTCACCTGGGTGCCTAATTTGTGCTGCCCTGATGCCCAGGAGCACCAGCCTCGTCTCTGGGGAAAGCCTGTGGTGCGAACCTAAACTGCAGTCTTTGTAGCATGGGAATGTACAGGAGTGGCGTCATCAGCACAGACACGGAGGATGCTATCTCAGCAAATTCCTCCTCTTTGCTGAGGACTTCTGCAGGCACACGGGCATCTGCTGGGGCCTGCAGAAGGGGCACTTTCACTGTCACAGCTTTGCTGGCAGAAATCCTTCGCTGCTGCTATTTATAGAAAAAAAAAGAATTGCACTTTTGCTAGCCTAACTTTTCCCACGGGGAGTGGTTTTCCTGCAGCAATGCAGTAGTTCCAAGAGTGCTTTATTTACTGCTGAAAACTACTGATATTCCTGCAGGCTGGAGCACCATAAACACAGACTCTGTGCAGCTCCAATCTTATCACTAAATAAGGTATTTGTGGTATCACTTGTTTTACTATTCCTGAACAAAATAAACCACCTAAGCAGAAGCCTGTAGAGCTTCCTCTGCACCGAGGACATCTGCCAGCAGAGCTATCTCAGTGCTGGCTCAAGCCTCACCACACCTCCCTCCAGCACAGTGTGGCTGAGCAGGTTTGCTGTGCAGGTTTCTACAATACTGCTGTGTCACCAGTAAATGCCTGGGTAATTTTTAACCTCACACGGGATTGGTTTATCAACTGCAGGTGGCTGAAATAATTATACATACTGCTCTCTATGAAAACTGGGTCAACAGGATAGTACTTCTTCCTGTGTTCCATCAGGCTTCTCTGATTTACACCTAGGGTCAGACTTCAGGGAGAGAGATATTTGAGCTACTGCAAGCAGCCATCACATCTATTCAGGTGATGCCACCTTTCTAAGGCATTTTTTTCCCTCTAATTTTGCATCATAATGTTGACTATGATACAATCAGTGCTCTTGACAAAACAAGAAAAGAGAGCCCAGGGGGAAAAAATATATTGATATTTATTTAAAATGAAGTATGATAGATAAACACACCCTCATTTTGTCATGGCGTGAAGAAGCATGTACTTTCTGCACCACAACTTTCCCGGCAGAGATCCTAAGGGCCAATGTGGTTACACTGGCAAATCTGAACGTTTAGGAGCACATCTTCCTTTGTCCATGGGATGTGGTCTTCCCAGGCCAGGCCAGGCCAGTATGTGCTATGTATGTGTGTTCTACATCTAGGAAAGCTGTACGGTGATGGAGTTAGTTAGCTGGTGGGGTTGTGATCATTTGCATCAGGAGGTGGTGGTTGTTGTTAACTTCAGTTTTGAGTACTGATGCCTGAGAGCCACAATGACAGCCTAACAGTTCACCAAACCTCGGTATCAGCGACTTTGGAAGAAGAGTAGGGAAGTGTCAGGAACATATCCCTGGAATGTGTTTCTTTGTAATTTCCATTAGCACGTGGTTGGCTTCTGCTTTTGTGTTTTCCTTCCCTAATGATGGGACCTGATAAAGATCTTGCACCTTTTGGATTCCGGCTAATTTCTCCACCTGACCATCCGTGTCTGTGCTGGCACACAAATCAGGCCAGGACCTGCTGCAGCCCAGAGGGTGAGAAACATGGCATGGCTTGTGCTCAGGAAATTAAGCCTTCCTTCTCCACAGAGCAGGGTACTCTTCTCTGTAAGGCCAAACGGAAGCTGACTCCATGGCTCTGCTTTGTTTTCTCCTATTCTGGTATTCACCTGTGATAAGAATGAGATCTACAGATGGTTTTACCCTGAAAATATCCATCTGCTGGGGAACAATTGCCTCTGGTTTGCTAGGAACTCTTGTGTGTTGGGAGACGTAACTTCTCTCGACCATTAATTCTTTTACGCGCTTGCAGTATGTCACTCCCTGTTTGCATAGTCTCTGCAGGAAACAGATGCAATCTCTTCCATCTCTCCCCATACTGACGTCTTTCTCTGCTGCTCATCACTCTCATCAGCTGTTTCAGAGCCGCCTCTAACCCACAGTTGGAAATTCAAAGCCGAACCCCTCCCCAGCTGCCGCTTTGATGTCCCTTTCTCCCCCTCCACATCACCTACATCGCTCCCTTTGAACACCGGCATCGTGATAAGGTTTATGAAATTACTTCCCGTTAGGATGAGGGCATCCAAACCCTGCATGTCTGAGGACCGTCTGCTGCTTCTGACATGGCATGGGGAAGGATCTCCTAGCAGAAAGACAAAGTTAGGTTGCTGCAGTGAGGAGTTGCACAGTTTGTGAATCAGAGCCCTCAAATACATGCATAAGCACTAATTAAACCCAATATAAAAGTGTCTGGTATTTATCAAGCTTCATTTAGTTAGGGATCAAAATTAAATTATTGATCAGTTACTGAGTTAAGCTACATCAGCGCTGTCCTCTAAAGCAAACAGAAGAGCATCTAACTGAAGGGACTAATTCAATTCTCAGTCAACTTTAGAAAACATTTGATTTGATGCCACTTAGGAGTATCATAAGCCTGAAAGTTGCAGGTTTGCATTTAATTGACATTCGAACTGAAGTTTTGGGCTTTAAATTTACTGCATAATTCACTTCTCCTGAAAGTCAGAGCTTAGATGTTTGGAACTGGAGCTTTTTTTTTTTTTCTTTTTTTTTTTTTTTTTTTTTTTATTTTAAAAGAAAAAACCACGCAAGGCCCCCTNTTTTCAATTTAAGAGACAGCAACCAGCAAGGCCTCCTTGCTCAGTAGCTTGCACAAAGTGTTCCAAATCTGGCCATATGAGAGGGAAGCATCAGTGATATCACTGGCAGATTACATTATAATAGTTAATGGAAAAGGCTTTCAGAGGAACAGAAAGCAGTAGAAATACTGGAACAGAGTGAGAATTGCAGAGAAGTGTCTTGGATCTGGTCTTGGAAAATACCTAGTGTTAGCAACTTCACTGGAAGGCTAATGCAGACTGTTAGGAGTCAATAAATCTCTGTACAAATGTTGTCTTAATTCCCATAGGTTTTGGGATAATTTATACCAGCAAGCACAGGAGACATATCAAGAATTTTCTGGAGAGGAAATAGAACTAATGTTGGCATTTCTTTCCTTGATGACTCCATCTTGCTCTTCAGCATTGTTTCTGTTTAAAATGGGAAAATATGAGCTGCAGATCTGCTGCTACTACTAATTTTAAAATTAATAACTCCTTTTTTTTTCCCCCTTTAAGTAGGAACTTTTAACTTGTTAGTAGTTCATGAAATATGTGGACCTTGAAGCCAACACTATTTATGTTATGGTAGAACCTAGAGATGATAATCAGTCTTCCAGGTGCTGTGCAGATAGAGAAGCCTGTTCCAAATACTCTCAAAATAGGTAAAGGGTGAAGGGGGAAACAACAAAAAGTTAAGGGGAAGCAGTGTGAACCAAGCAAGTTGGAGCTGGGACTTCTCTCCTGTGTTCTCCATCACCCTGTGCTCCAGGAGGGGTTTTAAACTGTTTTTCTAGGCATTGTCTTTGTGCAGTTCTAACTGTTTTCTAACTCATGTCACTGACATCCACTCCATGAAATAGAAATGCTGCCACAGAGTCCCCACTCTAATGGTACAAAGGACTACAAAAAAAAAAAAAACCCTGCTATTTTTATCCCTCATCCAGCTGCTCTCTATAGCTTTCAGTTTGTGTTCTCTTTTAGTAGATGGCCTTATCAGGAAGCAGGGGATGGGGGCTGGAAGAAACACCTAAACAAAGCTGACTGCAAAGCAAATTGGCTATGAGCGTGGTGACAGAGAATTCTTCCTTCAGAGCCTAACTTTGACCATAAACTCTAGTTACACTTAGTAACCTAAATTGCCTCAATTTTGTCCAGCTTCCCCACTTCACTCATATAAAGAGCGATAAAGGAAGACAAGGGTGAAATAACCTCTAAATAAAAGATGAGGTAATTTTGAAGGCACATTAGATTTTTATGTGTATTATGGCTTTTTATACAAAGCCTACTGAGGGCTGAAGCATCTCCAGTATGGAGCTGTCACCTGGTATTTTTCTCTTTCTGGTGGTTTGCATAAAATGTGAATGTCTCTTGTGCAAATTACTCAGAATTCCTCACTAACTTGCTGGGGTGGGGAGGGAGTTGTGTTGATGGAGATGGTTTTGTTGTTGTTGTCTTATGTTTTCCTCTAACCTTAGCCATCATTTTCAAAGAAAGTGCAACCAGAACCATCTTTATACAAATCAAAGACCTAACTGAGCTGAAAGTGCTGTTGCCCAAGCAATCTGCTGAACTGAATGTACAAGACTGATGTGGGTGAAATTCTGAATGAAATTCAGCAGTTTGTGTTATACTGCCTAGATGATACTAAACATCTGACCTTAAAATCTGTGAACCATACATGGAAAGATTTATGCCAGAATGGATGCTGTAGCAATCCCATAACTATAAATGAGTACTGGTCTGATACATTACAAGTTTTAGAGTATTTAACAATGGCTGGCAAAGAATAATTCTTGCAGGGATTGCTGATTAGGACGTTTCTAATTTGCCTTTTCTTCTCTTTATTCGCTCTCTTGTTTGGTGGATGAGCTGATGTGTTTTGGCAAAGAAGAGTATGAAGCCCTGACATAGGACAGACACCAAATGCAGCAGGAGCGTGCTGTTAGCCATGATGTGAACTACTGTGTAGACTAAATTCTGTTACTGCTTCTCTTCCGTTCCCTGAAGGGCACAGGGTAGAAGAGATTAGCTGTGTCACCTCTGATGGAAATCAATTTGCTTGAAGGGAATCCCTGGAAGGTCTAAAACCTACTTGACTACATTCAGACTTGTCAAGTCTCATGTATTATCTGGGAGAGTCTCTCACTTGCTCACCTCATGCCTCATCCCCAGACACCAGCAGCAGGGTGACCTGACCTCATTCTTGCTGTGGGACCTCAAGGGCCAGTGTAGCTTCCTGGGTAAAGCTACCAGTTGTATCTGGATTATGAGATGCAGTACTTGTAAACCAAAGTATGTGTAAGAGGATGACCTCACATCCATAGAACACATGGTGGAAGAGACACTCCTCCAATGCTACTTGTCAAACTATCTGACTTCTGAAATCTCACATATGCAGGGTTAGAAAAACCATAAACCCATAGGTCCTTCAGCACTCTAGGTTTTTGGTGTGTTTTTTGTTTGTTTGTTTGTTTGTTTGTTTGTTTGTTTTGTTTTTGTTTTTTTCCTTTTTTTTTTTTCCTTTTGAGGCAGGCTGTGCTGGAGGAAGGAGTAAATATTTCTCATCTTGTTGCACCACAGCTGCCATTAGTTATGGCATGTTCAGAGATACATGGACTCCAGGTCAAGAAGGAGGCACTGATTAGCAAATTTCACCCCTCTCTCCCCTCTGGCTTACTTAGACTGTAGAGCTTCTCCCCAGAAATGGGATTAAATCATAGTTTTGATAAAGAGATCTAATCTTGTAAAGGATCTAAGCAAAGTGAATCCTCCTCTCACTTGGCAAACTGTCCCAGTGTTTAATCGTTCTTACCCCCAGGAAATGACATCTTGTCTCAAGGTCAAGTTTATCACATTTCCACTCCAGCTGCTGGAACCTGTCATGACTTTCTAGGAGACAGACTTCTCTGAGAGCTGGTTCCACTTGATGTTCTGAGATGCCCAGCACTTCAGTTCACTGAAGTGACCACTGGATTGGTCTAAGGTGCTCCCTAACTGACAGGAGGGGGACATCTGGAAGGAGGTGGGAGGTACACCAGCCAGTAGAGAAAGAGTTCCTCCGTCTCTGGGAGCTTGTAGTCATGCTTACAGGGAGGTGGAGAGGTATTTTTTCTTCTCCAGTTAGCCCAGTGTGCTGTTTTGCTGTATCAGTCATCCTTCCTCATTGGTTTCCAAAGTGAAAACTGCATTGGTTGAAGGGACTGAATTCTCACTGGAGTGCAACCAAGGGGTTTGGGGCTTCCCTGGTTTGTGATGTGCCATGGACCACATTGCTGAACAACTCCTGTCTACCTCCTTTTGGGTGGACTGGTGGCCAGCTCCCCAAGGATCTTTTGCTGGTGTAACAAATAACACCAGGTAGGACTCTGGGATCTGAGACAAAATTTGAGTCTGACCCAAATTGCTGTGAACATGCCCTTATCCCCTCACAGAAGTGTCCTGTTTATTCTGCTTGGATACCTGTCAGAGGTTCTCTTGGTAGAGACTTTTTTTTTTATATGGGCTTGTTTTGGCCCATAAAAATACATCTATAGGAGGGGGTTTTCCATTGCCAGCTCTAGCCCTGGAGTCGAAACCTCAGACCTTTTCTAGCGTGGCCCTCATCCTGGGAAAAGAGTCAAGCCTGCTGCCTGTTGTTGGCTGAACAAATTCCTATTTATCCCAGCCAGAGCCATCCAGGTCTCCTGGCCTGCCTTGACCCTGCACTCCTCAAACCATTATTGCAACAGCTTCAAGGGAAGATTCAGGCCAGCAGTCTGAGTGAGGCCAAAGCAAACGAGGAGGAGGCAACATGTTCTGGGGCCCCAGAGCCAAAACCTCTGCGTGCAGCCTTCAGGGAGCCACAGAAAGAGGTGCAGGGCTCCAGCCATCTCCTAGCGGACCTGGAGCCAGGAGCTGGCTTTATGCTGCTGGAATCCAGCCACAAGGGAGAACTCGGTGGAGGTAAGTCCCTGGAGTCCTCTGCTGAGCAGTTTATTGATGTCTTGGTTAACCACTTGTGGTGTGAGCCAAGTGTGTCTGTGAAACTGACTCCTCCAGAGCTGCCAGAGTAAGTACCTGCTGTCGGGAGAAGAGGGAGAAGGGAAGAGCATGTGTTCCTGCTTGTAGTCCTGTTGGTTAGCATGAGGGAGTGAGAGGCATCTGTGTGGTGGAGTGAGGACATTTTTGTCTGTACAT
This sequence comes from Formicarius rufipectus, assembly GCA_013399695.1. NCBI lineage: Eukaryota > Metazoa > Chordata > Aves > Passeriformes > Formicariidae > Formicarius > Formicarius rufipectus. The sequence goes on from VXAU01001251.1 coordinate 1,072,856, forward strand.
TCATTATTGCCGTGACTTTTTTTTTTTTTTTCCCCAAATGAAGCACATAGTGCAACTAATTTCTTGCACAGCATTGGAGACATAGAAAAACTCGGTGTCCTCAAATACAAGAAACTTTTCCTTAAGTGTGCAGGGTCTTGACTGAGCTCCAGCTGAAGGTACTTGGGCCAACCCCATCAACATCTATGCTGAAATGTCACCCCATTTGTGGTGGCTTCTCATATGTCGTTCTAACAAATTCTTCTCTTCAGCCTTTGCAGTCTTGTCCTTGAACTGTCAAAAAGAAATAGTTTTACAGATATAACTGGCACATATTTGCCTGTACCTCAGTCCTCTGGTTAAAAATTGCTAATGGGTGTGGACAGCCTTGTCATCCTGGATGTTCCTGTCTTCCCCTGGCTCACCTTCACTACTGAATAATCTGCAGCCTTTCATCTGTGCAGAAAGGAAGTGTTGTGAAACTCCCTGTGCCATCTCCAAGCTGGCTCCTAGTTAATGAAAAGGGGAGTGTCTCCATGTTCCTCTGTTGACTAAGTAAATCTAGAAATGATCCTTCAGCTCTCACTGCATTCCTTAATGATTTTGTTGTGTGTGCTTGTAAGTTTTATGTTGTTGTTGTTGAAGCATAGGAAATGTTGATTCTTAGTAGGACAAAAAAAAAAAAAAAAGAGCATGTCTTTGTGCTTGTTTTAGTAAATGAATTTATTTATTTGGGGAAAAAAAGAATAAATAGGTTAGAACATTACAATGTTTTGCTCATAATAAGCAAAAAAGTTGAATCATTCCGTAGAGGTTGCAAGTTCAGCATTCAGCTAGCTAAAACAATGGTTAAAAAAAGGTAAAACAATTACCCTCAAGCACCTGCTCTTCTATTAAAAATGTCATTGTTACTGAAGCGAGGAGGTCACTCATGTAAACAGGTAGATTGGACTGAGATGACTAATGCAGTTATTGCTTCTATCTGTCGTCCCCATTTCTCTCCTGGTGGTCATCAGCTGGCTGAAATGCTGCTGAATCCCATCTTGAACTATGATGCTGAAAGCCCAAGCCAAGGCTTACTTTCGCATGACTTTCTGTGGACTTCAATGGATTTGGGTCATTTTGTTGGGCTGCCTCAGTGGCAGTTCTGGCAATCTCTGTGAGCAGAAACTGCTCCAGCCATCTCACTTGTGTTTGAGATTAAGATATTAGTTGACTAATTTTAATTTACAGCAGCTGAAGATGTGGTCTTGCCTTGTTTGCTTTTCTAAAATCGTGCGTGGTTGTGATCGCAAATGCAATTTGGCCACTGGTGCGGGAGAACCAAAGGATTAGATCTGATCTTTAAATAAATGAATACCCATCAATAACTTGGCCTCTGTTGTCTACTCCAATCTTGCTTCTTTGTACAGGAACCAGTGATGTTAATAACTATGATTCAACCTGTGGCTGTTTGAATAAGATCCTGCCTGAGTTTTTTCATAGTAACTTCAGCTTTGGAGTCTTCCCTTCGGAACCATTCAGTTATTGCCAACATTCATAAAATCATTATTGCTCTCAAGCAGTGTGTATGAAACACATACTCACAGAGTGAATGCTACAAACCCACATGCCTGAGTTGCTGCTTGGTCTCTCTTGTTTGCCTGGTCTGTATCCGATCCTGATGGCACATGGGGACATCTAATGGCTGAGTAACAGACCACAAGGAAACTCCCTATTGTATGTATTTGTTGGTGTTTTTATCAGAATTGGTTTTCTCTCTTCTTTCACACTTTTCACCTTAAAAAAAAATTATCAGTTTTCCTGATTAACTTGTTTAATTTTCTCACTTTTAGCGGAAAACTGTAATCATTAGCTGTAATTTCAGTCTAGTTAGCAAACTCTTTCTTCTGAACAGAAAAAACAGAGAAAAACCTAAGGATACTCATCTGAATAATTTAGCAAGAAAGATACAGAGATGACTTCACTGTGAAACAATTATTTTCAGTAGAGAAAATACTGATTGTTGAACTCTGCTCAGTCTAGCACAGAAAGACTTAATCAGAAACAAGATCTCTAAGCTGAATGAAAGTTTTGCCACTGAGGCAGTTTATGATGGTTTGTTTTGTTTGTTTTTTTCTTTTTTCATTTTGTTGTGGATTTTATTTCGATTTTTCTTTTTAATTTTTTCTTTTAGTCTGGGGTAGTGACCTAAAGGAAAGGACTAGATTTTCCATTTTTTGACATTTTCAAATCAGGCCTGTATGCATTTTTGCAAGATGAGCTTTAGTCAAACCTAAACTCCTACTCTCAACCCAGGGATGTAGTATGTGGTTTGATGGAGCATGTCATGCAAGAGGTTAGACTTAATCTTTTAATGGGCCTGTCTGGCTTTTAGTTTATGAGGAAATGTTTGGTGTCTTGGTGTGCTTATAAGACTTTCTTGACTGCAGGCTGGGTTGACATATAGTTTTGTAGTTCCTTTAACCACAGTTTCTTGTCTTTTTGCTTTGATGGAGCTTTTATATTAGCAGGGATTCTGTCTTTTTGTGCTCACCTTTAGGTTATTCTCCTGCCCTGCTCTGACTCTTCAGCCTCAACTGTTTTATTGCCCTGGAGGAATGAAGGCTACTGATGTTAAATTGTGCTCAGAGTAGTACAGTCCTGTTTCTCCTTTGGTTTGTATACATTCTACGCCTGCACATGGTGTCCAGATGTTGGCCTACAGATGTCTGTAGCCACTGAAGAAATTCATACATAGCTCATCAAGTTTTCTATCCAGACTTTTATACTGTGAGGAGTCCTTCAGGTTACCACAGTTGCAGGTTACACAATATATGTGGATGTTCTGTTATGGCTTGGGTAGGCAATCACTTGGCGGAATTACGCATTGGAAAACAGAATAATTAATAATGTTAAATCAAATATAACCTAATCTAAAGGCGTAGCTGTTGATGTGCTTATCAACATACTTTGCTGATTTTTATCAGGTGGAAAGTCGTATCTTCGAAGATTAAAGGAAAGAAAAAGAAATCTTAAGACTCAGTGATGAAAGTATTGGTGGCATCAGTGCAATCTTCAGATCTGACACAATATTATTTTGAAAAATGAATTTGCTGTTTCAGAGTATTGGTGAACATGCCTGAGGTTTTACTGTCGAACAGAATACCTTGTGGAGTTTATCCACATCAGCCTTAATCTGGCCTTTGCCTGGCTGTAAACAAATCTTCACACCAACAGGGAGCAAACCGGAGGTGCCAGGCTCTAGAGAGGCACAGGAATCCATCTGGGCAGGTGAGGTTTTATGGTCAGGCCCTGCATTTAGCTGTGATCTGGCAATGGGTATCAAAAACAGGAAATGAAGCAGGATTATGGGATGGTGATAGCAAGAAATCAGAACACGAGCTCAAACTTGGGTATCTGCCTGTCTGTCTTTCTAAAGCACTCATTGCCATTGCCTGAGCTGGGCTGGAAATGAACGTGTGAATGCAGTGTGTTACATCAGAGCAGGGGACGGTGTCTCAAAGAGAAGCAAAAGCAGAAGCTGGTGATGGAAAAATGGATTTACTAAAGATTTATCAAGGAAAGAAGAAGCTTTTTTTTCTGAGGTATTTAAAGCTAATATAAATAAATACATATATTTCGTCTTCCTGATTTACCAGTGCAAGGAAAAATAAACAGTAGAACACTAAAATAAAGATTAAGACAGATTAAGTAGAAATGCTACTTATAACTTTTTCAGAGATTTTCCATCTTTACATCCTGTGGAAATGAAGAAACCTGTCTAGTCATTGGGTGAAGGGGTAACCATGACCTAGTGGATCTGGGTTTCTTGATGATGTTTATTTGTCTCATTTTTAACTGTGTGATTAACTAAGCCCTAAGGAGATGGGAGCAAAGCTTTAATTTTTACAATTGAATCCAGAAATTAAAAGCTTTAAATGACTAAAAGATAAGGGCAATTTGACATGCACTTCGTGCAGTGTCAAATAATGATACTTTTTCTAGAGGGATAGTTCCTTTATGACTAGCACGCCAAACCTCTCATTCATACCGGAACATATGACTAAAACACACAGAACTAAGTGTGTCATGAGGGGCTTTTGTAGCTAACATCTAGGAAATAGCAATCTGAGGAAGGAAAAGGATAGTTAGTTTAGCTGAAACCAAGTCACATATTTCTAGCTAGAGAAGGTTACAGGCATATGCAGTCAAATATGGCATTTGTTGGATTAATGTGTTTGTGAAATGCAATTTTGGTGCAGTAGGCTTTGATGGTGCAGAGGTGCATAGGTCTCTGCACATGCTCCAGTTCAGCTTCAAACATGTCAGAGTTGATATGAATGCAACCTGGATTTTTTTTGCCTCTCACTTTAGATCCTTGCATTCATTTTCTCCAAGAAATTGTCCTCACTGAAGAGGGACTCATCCACCTTCTCCCATTAGATAATGTCTTGCCCTCCAAACGTGTTCAATGTGCAAGGCACAGTACTCATTCAAAGACTGGTGCAAAATATTTACAACAGGACCTTAAACTTGAAATAATTAACTTAATTTTCTTTATTAGTCCTCACTAGAACTGAGTTGATTTTGCACTTGATTTTGAAGTTTGCTTTGTTTAATCCGTGTCTCTCTCCAGTGTCCCTTAACACTGCACTATGTGAACACCTGAGGTATATGTGAAAAGCAAAGGCAAGGTAGAGAAAGGCAGTGTAATTGAATTCAAGGTCATATAGGAGGCTTGTATTCAGCTCCCTGTTCTGCAATAAGTTTTGTAAATTCTGTGCTAATATACCATCTACTGATTAACCTTCCTCTTTGAGCCAATCCTTATTTCTTTGACTGAGGACTGCTCAAAAGTGTTGCTTTTATTTGAAATATCTAAGAGTGATAACCATTTTAATTGAAATGGGAAAAGAAATTCAAGCGTTCTCTCACAATTCATCTTTAAAGGGATTCTCCATTTCCTGAGGCCAAAGGAAGTAGAAAAAACATGAGACTTTTCTGCCTAAAATTTGTTTCTCAAATTCCCCTCTTTTACAGATAAAAGACCCTTTGGTTCTCTTGTCTGACACACAATAAAAAATTTCCTTAAGAAATCCTATGTGTTTTTTCCACCAGCCCCACATTCCTTTTGCCTTACACACCCTGGATTTAATGTGCAAAGACAGAGACACTTATAAAACCTTGCTTTGGCACAGTAAAAATAGCAAATCACTGAAAAGTGGGCAGTAGATATTTTCCTTATGCAATAGCTGTAAAGGAAGCAAACTGGTACCATCAGCACAAATGATGCAGTTGCCACCCATGTTAAGAGTTCCTGAAACACAAACCTTTTCGTCATCCTCCCCCATTTCAGAGAACCAGCATTCTGTGCAGCAGTTATGGGCCCTACATCAAGCTTTTGCTCACAAGCTTTTGTGACTCTTCCAGATCAATTTGTGCCAGAGGAAATGCTGTGGTAGGGTGAATGCAATGCTCCAGCCAGAGTCAGCACCTGAAGTGAACAGGACCACAATCGTTGTGGGCTTTGTCTGTCATCAGCATAGAGAGGAAAGTGCCACAGTGGGGGGTGGGGGTGGCAATCCTAACTTATTTTTGTCTCCACTATGTACAAGATGGAGTCTTCAATCCGTGTGAGATCCATGCAACAGCCTGGATCAATCCAAATCTTGCCATTTCCATGAGTGCAGTAATTAATCCTGTGTCTACCAGCTAAGTCCATGAAGTGGGAGGAAGGCTCTTTGTATCCCAAGTCTTGAAAAGAAAATACTGTTGTGTGTTTTAACTTACTTTCTAGATTTTAGGGCAGGCTTCTTAGCCTTGTTTTCAAGGAAAAAGAGGCATATGTTGCAATACACTACTTAAGGGTGTCCATATGTCTTATGCTGGTACCTTTTGAACATGTTTGATGACTCTGGTCATAGTCAGTGGAAGTGAACAAAACTGTAAACATAACTAGGTTCTTCTAAGTTTAGTGAAAATCATCACTGAGATAAAAAAGATTGTCCTGGATGTGCCCTCAGCTGTGGGAGAAGTAGAGAATCCACTCTGGATTTGGTAGACACATCAGACATGGGAAGAGCTTCACCCACAGCTTGTGTCATGGGCAGCAATTAGAGCCAGACATAAGGTACAGATGCTTCAGAAATCAACTTTCAGGACTACTGATGTTCATGTCAATAGAGTTTGAAACATAGGACCATATAAAACATCCTTATCTCCTGTCCTTAAATACAGCCAAATACATCCGGTCTGCAGGTTAGATCATCAAGAAGATCTGGGTTTAACAAAATAGCATGTGAACTGTCTTTGGAGGGGTCCAATCCAAACATGAACATCCCCACTTCCTGTGAATGTCTGCTCACATCGACTTTAAATCCACTGGAATCACCTCTGGTATCACCACATGGACACGAGGTCAGGGCAAACCTCACATGTGGGTGAGCACCTCAGCTGTGTGCATCCTGGCTAACACAGGTTCAGTGGCTTACTTCCAATTTATTGGTGCATATGGGTTGAATTGAAAATCTGATGTGTGCCCCGCAGAATAGCTGTCTCTGTCTTTCCTAATGCATTAACTTGTAGCCCTTCTGAGGAAATGTTTCTCAAAGCAACTTTTTCTGAGGGTTCTCCTTTTAAATTGGGCAGGAAAACCCTACATAAGCACTAACCCAATCTTTTTCTGCAGCAAGTTCTGGCACTTTTTTTCAACAGAATGAGTATTATTATTTCTTGTTACATTTTCCCTAAGCTTTTTTTTGGGTTTTGTTCCCAGATGTAAAAATACTGTCAAGCTGGGGGAGCCCAACAAAACCCTGTTTTATGGTGAAGGAAGAACTAAATGCTGGTAGGGATGTCTGAAATGGGTTCGATGCAGATTCTTTTAATCTCATGCTCAGAAGATCCCACAAATGAAAAGGAACAAATCCCACAAAAGGAAAAAATGTCCCTCTAAACTACTTTTAAAAACCAAAGAGTCAAAGAGATGTGTGATACACAAGTTATGAGCCATGGGTGAAACTTTAGAATCCTAAAACTATTTATAACCCATGTAAATGTTCAAACTGTAGGCTCAAGGATATTTATATTTTGAATTTTGCTTTTTGTACAAAGGGTGAATTTTTTTTAGACATAGAGTGGAAAGTGATCTGGTTCACTAAATCTGTTCCCATTCTGTTGAAGGCAAATATGTCATAAAAGTGTATGTAGTAAATTTATCATGTTTCACCATAACTCTGTTTATGCTTTGGAGTTTTTCCTATGGAAACTTCTAGAGATTAATTGTTCCGATAGATTTTTTTCCTTCTAATTTCCTATCTGACTCTATTCATAGCTGGTGTGCAGCTGATTCCCTTTTGAGTCAAAAAAGTCCTTCAGCTTAAATATCTTTTTTCACTTTATAGTTTGGGATTGCATTATCCTTTTTCACGGTTGTAACATAGTGGTTGCACATAGTTCTCTGTTGACTGTATACACAATATCTTCTATCTCTCTTTCCTGAGCCTCTATTTGTGATTAATATTAGTGGTGTTAATTCCCAGCTGTGGGACCTTGTGTTTAATACTTTTGCATTCCAATCCATCTTTATTCAAGGTTCTCCTGTTCTCCTTGTATGATAATCTTGCATTATGCAGTGTAAGCAGTGCCTCCCTCTCTCTGCGTCTTCAGTTTCTCAGTTAAAATATTCTGTCTTGGAGTTGATGTTCTCCACTCTAATTTCCTTGCATTTCTCAAATTTCCTCTTTATCATAGTCCCTTGGGGTTTTTTTTGTTTGGTTGGTTTTTTTTGTGGTTCCCCCCTCAAAGAGCAAATAAGTGTGCAAACCCTTATTTTTAATTTTCCATTTTTCTTAGTTTAAATAATTTTCAAGGTGACAGCTACATGCTAAATGTTGTCTGTTGTTGTGGAGAGTATCATAGCACAATTGCACCTTCTTGTTGAATATGCCTACTTTTTCTCATGGGCAGAGAGTATCTGTTTATCTAGACAAGGAAGGAGGAAATAGAAGGACTTTGGAGCATTGACCCATGCAGTCTCTGCATGCAGAGCACAGCCTGTGTCTTTCACAGAGGCTGTAATAAAATGTTTCTCACTCTGGGCCCTTATCCTGGGACTATGGTGGGCATCTCTACTGGGAGTTGTAAGAAAGTATTGTTCATGAGTTTAGACTGTAAAATTATAGAATAATTTGGGTTGGAAGGGTGCTTTAAAGTTCATCTAATCCAACCTACCCACAATCCGGTTGCTCAGAGCCCCATCCAACCTGACCTTGAGTGTTTCCATGGGTAGGGCATCTTCCAACTCTCTGGGCAGTCTGTTCCAGTGTTTTACCATCCTCATTGTAAACATTTTCTTCTTTGTATCAAGTCTAAATTGACCCTCCTGCAGTTTAAAACCATTACCCCTTTTTCTATCAAAACAGGCCTTGCTCAAAAGTTTGTCCCCAAATATCTGAAGATTAGGACTGCCTAGTGGGTTCCTGGTGTGCTGATTGTGCACTGCCATACCAAATTCCTCTGAAGCTAACTTTTTCTTTCTCTCCCTATAAAATCTGTTCTGTGTAAACATGCAATATGTCTGATAATCGTTTGGTGGCTGTATCATCTACAAACATTATCCTGTCACATAAACTGTGTAAACATAAACATAAACTTGTCACTCTATCATGATGGTATTTCGCCACTAACTTATTGTGGACCCAGGTATCCCTCATAATATTTCTATGTGGTGTTTGGTTTCCCTGCCTTTCTTCACAGATTTTGCTTATTTCCAAGCATAAATATATACATGCACATTGTCCCTGCTTTTCTTGGATTATGTGATACCCCCTCAATTGAGCCTGAGACTACTGTGTAGCTGTACAATGCTGGGCACTGGTGAAACCCCTGGTGTGCTGCCAAAGCTTCTAGGTGTTACTGAGCTACAAAGGAAAAGAGATAACGATAGAGTGGGAGGGAAGAAAAATGTATTGTGTGGACAAAACTTCCCTCTCTTTTATATTAGCCTGAATCTCTGTTAAAAGTTGGGAAAAGGAGAAAGAGTTTTTATATCCATGTAGGAAACAAACTGAAAACCAGAGAAATTGATGAGTTTGGGTTAGATGGAAAAGTACTGAACAGCTGCAAATATATCTGGCGTTTAAATGAAGATGGTCCTGATGAATGCTCCACAGTTATCAGCCATTATCGAGCGCATTAACCTCATTACCAGGGGGGATGTTGCAAACGTACTGAGCCTCTTCTGAAAGCAGCTTCACTTAATAGATAAACCATGTTATTGAAGGAAAAGATTGCTTTTATCGTGGACTCAATCCAGCTTCCTGCTGCACCTGGCAACTTCCTTAAGATAAACGACAGGATCCGAAGGGATGGGAACTGGCTTGCGTGTTTGGGGTAGGAATGACGGTGCCCTTCTCTCACAATGACCTGCAAACCCAAACCACACAGGAGTTACAGTGTGAGGCCATCTCTCCCATTGACATGGGCTTGAGATTTACATGCACAGGGTATCTCGGTTGTCTTGCATACTGCTCTATCTGCAGATAACATTCTTATCCTTTTTTTCCACTGGATTCAGTCACTGTTTTTCCTATTCCTTACTGACTTCCATGCCTGCAACTCCATACAACACAGATGGCTGGTTCCACTATAAAAAAGATAGCAAGAAGATCAGGATATAACTCCTGCAGACCTTTTCTGAGGCTCACGTAAGATGGGAACCACAATTCCTGGGAAGTCCTTGAAATAAAGTACATTGTGAGCTTCTTGACTCAACTTCCCGCCTTTTTTTCAAAGGATTTTGTGGAGTGCAGCCTCCTGTTAATCTGTTCTGTTTGAACTCCAGCAACATACAAGCCAACAAAGGCAATTAAAGTCTGCAGTAATGATCAACTCTGGAAAATGATCGGCATGGATTAAAGCAAATCTAAGGGGTAATTGCTTGGCAACAAGTTCCATAACCCTGAGTGTTAAGTACGGGAGGGGACTTTGAAACCCTGGTAATTACATCAGAAAACCTGTTTGTATAATGAACATTGTTCTTTTAGCTTGATTGAACTGAAAAAAAAAAAAACTTTTAAAAGAATCCAGTATTTTGTTTGCAGGAGATTTTATCTACCTGAGATACTGCTTCAACTTTATTGCCAAAATATGTGGGTACATCACAATCTTTGATGTACTCAACCTTAGACAGGGAAGTGCTGCTCTCCTTTACTGGTGAGAAGAGGAGGATAAGGCACAAAGAGTCTTGGCCACATACCCTGGGCATAGGAAGCTTGTAGAAAGATGTAATTTGACTCACATAGCAAGTTCTGAAGATCCAACTTCTGAATTTCTGTTTTATTTGTATCTATAAACTTCATCCACTTTTGCTTCTGGTAAGTATGGAGGGAAAACCTGCAGTCACCGTTCAACAGCACCGTGATTTATTGCTCTTTTATGCAATGCTCAGTGTGCAATGCCAAGGGAGTTGATCACGAGGGTCATGAACCATGCCAATAAAGAAAGGCGGAGTGGCCATTGCCCTTTTGCAAGGGGCAGTTGGACAAGTCAGGCACCTGTTTGTCTGTCTGTCACAGAATCAGGGCAGAAGGAAAATTTCTGACCAGTTGTCTGTATGATATCCACATGGCATCATAGGGGTGGTTTGGATTATTTTTGTTTGTATGTGTATTTTTGTTTTCTTCAGCTGCCTTATACCTAAACTACGGGATAGAGGCAAATAATTTCATCTCTTAAACATACTCGTGCTTTGCCAGCATGGAGTTTGTATTTGCTGAGCCACTGGGTATTTGCAAGTAAGCTCTTCCTGTGCTCTTCTGGTTCATTTTTAAAGAGGTGATTTATGAGCAGGTAAGTTGGTAGTGGATGAGCTGGCATGTGTCATGTAGTCCTACATCACATTTTTAATAATGAATTTTCAGGCATATGAATCTTATTTAGGTATCAGACTCAATGTGAACACTGACATGAATAATATTTAAAGATTTGTATACACTGACTCTCAAATGGTTAGGCATGGATAAGAAGGGTGCTCAACAGAGGATTTCAATACAGTTTTCCAGTGTGGAAAAGGTTCAGATTAAGCATAGATGTGAAAGTGAAGTCTGTTATGTTTGGATCACAGTGAAGGTCCTCTGGTGTTGGAGAGCTGAGAACATCTTGCAGATCAGGGTGAGGTCCATAATTTCTAGATCTCCGCATCATGAACATCTAATATAGCCAAGGAGATTAGTCAAAGCAGCTAATAGAACTGGTAACTGCAATTAAGAATGTAGGAAACTAATGAGGTGAATTGTGTCACCGTCTTCATTAATTTGTTTGTCTAATTCTCTGCTGCATGTAAAGACATCTTCAGGTGACTTTCCTAGATACAGACATGTACTTTGGTAGATACACATCAGTTCTAGTGAATTCCAGCTCCAGAATATTTTTGCTTGTTTGTTTGTTTCTGTTTGTGGATTTTTAAAATCTTTCTGTCTGTTCAGTCCATATTTAGATGTCTGGTATCATATTTAAGCATTTGTTTCTTTGGTCACTCAGTGAATAACAATCTGTGGGTTTTTTTGTTTTTTAAATATTTTCCAAACACTGTGTTCAGCTCCCCAAGGAGAAGCTGTTCCAGGAAACAAGCTACAATCTACTATTTTTCATAATCACAAAATTAATAGCTTGTTTGATGTTTTAAGTATCCCCGTAGTTTTCCACAGACGGTAATATATTAAACCCAAGAGACAATGGTGGTGTGTATGTGAGGAAGCATCCAATAAGTATTAGTTAGAACTATTTTAAAGATACAAGGCCACTTGTAAACAGTAATCTCTTTAACAATATTACAAATAAATCTCCACATAATGAAAATAATTCCTCAGAGGTGTTTGGGTGGCATTTTTCATCCCTCTATGATTTCTTCATCTATAGCTTCAAAAGGGAATTGTTCTTTGGCCTGGGTAATCTGTTCTGAGGATTGCAGTTGAGCCACCCACTCCCAAAGTTGCACAGGATTCTTGTGATAGCAAGAGCAGCAATTGTTTCTTGATGTTGTTATGGGTTGGAGTTTTACTGGTTGCATGCCAGCAGCAGGCTGTGTGCTGAGGAACAGCTAAAGGGTGGTACACTTTCTCATTGAAGCGTTTAAAGAGTGCAAAGAGAGGGAGATCAGAAAGAAAAGAAACCTGATCTTTGCTTAGGGCATGTGCAGATGAGTATTTTTCTTCCAAAATTAACTGATTGCCAGATCATTTGAGTTAATTCATGTATTAGATAAAGACAACACAGACACTCCTCTAACATTTATTCCAGGTCTGGAGGGGGTCTCTTTTACCCTGTGGGAGGGGTAGCTCTAGCTCATGTTACTCTGTGAATGCTCTATTAAAATTAATATAGAAGGAAAGTCTCCAGTTAGATGATACCCTGCAAAGCATTTCTTGGATGTGCGGTCTCCGAGGAAATATTTTGCAGAGGAAATGCTACCTACAGTAGAATTTCATATTACACATTATTAATGTAGCCACATTCTCCTAAAAAAAATTGTCCTGTTGCTCTGGTGCTTCCAACTGTATGTTTCTCTTCTGCTCACCCTGTATCTGATGTGAGGTGCTTAGAACTCCTGGATGAGCAAGCTGAGGTCACAGTTCAGACAACCAGGGGACAGGTTTTCATCAGATCAGCACGGCAAAGTGTCTCACCTCACAGCCTCAGTTTCTCTGGGTGTGCTGCAGATGGATGGCACGAGCATGTTGTGACTTGGGAGGGGAGAGGTGGCAGCTTGTGTTCAGAGAGGATTTGGTGTCATGTACAACACAGAATTCAGAGGTTCAACTCCGTGCCTGTGTCTCAGCCAGGTGCTCAGGGCAGTGACTTGTGTAAAAGATTTCTGTAAAAGAAGTCTTCTTCTCATGGTGGGGGAAAGCTGTGAAATCCAGCCCTACCTACCTCATTTGAGAGAAGAAAGGAAGGAAAGAGAAAGGCAACAAAGGGTGGGCACAGACCCAAGCTCTAGAGGTGCTTATTCTTGGTCTAAAATGCTCTGGAGGTGTGTGTTCTTGGTCTGAAATGCTGTGGAACAACTGAGGTCCTTCACGTAGCCTTCTGAGAAGTTGGCAAGTCAGTGGGACCCAGGCACATGTCCACAGGCAGGAAGCCTGTGATAGGAACTTGAGATTTTGAGGTGCTGAATCCCTCCTAAACATACTAACTTCTGGGAAGATAAGGTTCCTCAGCAAATTCTGGCCCAAGGGAAACTTCATAGAAGAAGCACCATGGGCAAAGCCGAAAAAAAATTCCAAAAGCAGCTGGTTCTTACTGCTTTATAGTGAAGCCAAACAGGAAAGAGGGGGAGAAACTGAGAAGTAGCTTTATCTCAAGTCTTTCATCCAAATACCTTTTTACAATATATATTTAGATTTTCTTTTTGCAATATATCTCCTTTGGTTTTATTTGGTACTTCACATTTTTTTCCTATCTGAGTTTTCTTCTAATATCTATTTTACTAGTGGAAGAGGGGGAGAGACATGCAGTTCAGGATAATTTTTCTTGGTTTAGGCTGAGCAGGGTAATTGCATCCCTGGGATTATTGTAGTAACTTTTTCAGAATTAATCCTGAAATATTTTTCCCCTGGACATACATATATGACAAACATGGGTGGCTGATTTTCACATTAGTAAGAATTATTAAGAATTTCCCATTCTTGTTAACATTTTGTTCATTTCTGGAATCAATTGGATGTTTTATAGCATTTATAAAAATTATGATTATGAATATAATAAAGACAAATACTTTCAACTACATCTCACTGGAAATCTTGGCAGCTTTTCTTTCTTTGCTGTCATTACACAGCCAGTGAGTTACAAAGCCAAAATTACACCTCAACCATTTACTTCACCAATTAAAAAATCCTGAGTGAAATGATCTATGTAAGATTAGAACTTCATATCTGAGAAAGATAAATATTCACTGCTGTCTAATCTTGCTTCAATATTGTGGTTAACGTTTGGCCAGTACTTTAATGTTTCTTGGAAAAGTCTATTTATATCCATATTTTGGTATTTTAAGGAATATCAGGTTACCTTTGTGTAGACTTCTACTGCACATTCAAAGACATAGCATGAGAAAAGATAAGTTTTTCTGTTTGAAAATTTTGATGAAATAAAAACTGTGCAATTTCTGCTGAAATGTTAGGTTTTTCTGAAAGTCTTCCTCACTTCTTTTCTTTATCTTAACTTCAGACTGGTAAGCCCCTCTTCTATGCTGGGAATATCATGGGAAAGATTCTCTTAGACGATATGTTAAGGCACATAAGTGACCAGGAGGTGATTCGAGGCAGCCAGCACAGCTTTACTAAGGGCAAATCATGCCTGACCAATCTGCTGGCCTTCTAAGATGGCGTAATAGCAAAGGCTGACAAGAGAGGCTGACAGATCCCATCATTCTAGACTTCTGTTAGGTCTTTGACATGGCTCCCCATGACAACCTTATCTCCAAATTGGAGAGACAGTGTTTTCGTGGGTGAACTATTCCGTGGACAAAGAACTGGTTGGATGGATGCAGCCAGAGAGTTGTGGTCAGACAGAGGCAGGGGACATGTAGTGTCCCTCAGGGCTCTGTCCCAGACCAGTGCTCTTCAATATCTTCATCAGTGACACAGAGAGTGGGATCAAGTGAACCCTCAGCAAGTTTGCAGATGACACCAAGCTGAGCAGTGCAGTTGACACAACAGAAGGATGGGATGCAATCCAGAGGGACCTGGACAGACTTGAGAAGTGGCCCATGAGAACCTCATGAAGTTCAAAAAGTCCTAGTGCAAAGTCCTGCACCAGGGTCAAGGAAACCTCAGACATGAGTAAACACTGGGAGAAGTCATGGAGAGCAGCCTTGAGGAGAAGTAGCTGGGGCTTCTTATGGATGAAAAGCCAAACATGAGCCAACAGTGTGCACTTTCAGCCCAGAAAACCAAGTGTTTCCTGACCATCAAAACAGGGATGGTCAGCAGGTCCAAGCAGGTGATTCTCCTCCTCTACTCTGCCCTTGTGAGACCCCATCTGGGTCATGTGTTCACCTCTGGAAACCTCAGCACAAGAAAGACAAGGACCTGTGAGAACTGGTCCAGAAGTGGGCTGTGAAGATGATCAGAAGGACAGAGCACCTCTCCTATGAAGTCAGGCTGAGATCTGAGGTTACTCAGCCTGGAGAAGAGAAGGTTTTGGGAAGACCCTACAGCAGCTTCCAGTACCTGAAGCGGGCCTATAAAAAGGGAAGAAGAGTGACTTTTTGTATGGACAGACAGTGACCGGACAAGGGGCAATGGTTTTAAACTGAAAGAGGGCAGGTTTAGATTAGATTTTAGGAAGAAATTCTTTACTCAGAGGGTGGTGAAGCCCAGGTTGCCCAGAGAAGCTGTGGATGCCCCATTCCTGGAATTGCTCAAGGCCAGGTTAGATGGGGCCCTGAGCAACCTGATGTAGTGAATGTCATCCCTGTCCATGACAGTGGGGGTGTAACTAGGTGATCTTTATGGTCACTTCCAACCCAAACCAAAGCAAACCAAAGGAATCTGTTTTCTAATTTTTTTTTAACAATTTATGTTTAAAGAAATAAATATTTATTAATGAAATCAGAAACTGAAATGAATGCATTTAAAATGCAATTTTGTACTCAAGGGTACACAATTTTGTTTTCAAGGGTATTGTTTGATCTTTTCTATGAAGCAGTTTAGCTTCATCACAATGCAAACACTTCTGGGCTGAATGAAATTCCATAGCATCAAAAATGATCTGGTGATATAAATTTTTTATTTAGTGAGTAACCATTAGTCATCTCCTAATATATACCAGAGGATTCATCAGATAGAATCCACACTTCCAGTTCTTCACTTGTGTGAGAATGAGCAATATCAAGTCATAACATTTTGCCTTAACTTGGTCAAACACATGTGGACCAAACAAGAGGCATCACCAGCTGTTTTTTTTTCAGTAGCTTGTGTAAAATGCATTGGTGATTTCAGTGAAACTGCTGAGACATCACAGAACTGGTAAATTTTAATCAACGTAAAAGTAAATTAAAAGAACATATTTGCTCCTACTGACTTAGCAATAAGACACATAAAAATGTCATTGAAATAACCCTTGGATAGCCTGATAGAAATATTGATGTGGAATTCTGTATTTATAGGGGTGTAATATGTAGACATCTCTTGAAGATTGGGAAGATCTTGAACCACATAGATCATGTCAGAATATCCAAACTGCAAGGAAATGATGATGCTTGTTGGAGATATCTGAAAGTAGTCATTAGCAAAGCCAAGACACCATCAGAGCTGTGATCTTAATTTTCCATTTTACTTTATTTCTCAGAGGAATTGCAGGAACATTAAATTTAGTAGAGTTGCCCCAGTGATGGATTTGCCACACAAAGCACCACAGCTGAATGCATTGTCAATTACTAGTGCAGTTTATGTGTGTTTTGGAATTGTTTTGACATTAACTTTTCTCTTTCTCAGCTTAAAACATCAAGATAAATTTGAAAGAACTGCTAAAAATCTATTGTTTTAAAACTGTATATTTTCTGTTACTGTAATTTGCAAGCAGTAAGAAATTTAAAAAAAAAATCTCTTCTCAGGCTGATGCAAAGCTGCCACTTGCAATTCAGGGAGATAGGATTAGTTTATTTGTTTACAGATGTACAACCAGCCAATTAAAATTTATCTTATCTCCATTTTAATAACAGCTGCCGTTCTACAGTCTGTGTTTATGATTAAGTGTGAATGTTCAGCAATCTTGTAATCAGAGAACAATTGGAATGGATGTCTTTGGGCTGGGCTGCTGATTTGAAATATCTTGAAAATGAGTTGCAATATTGCTTTGCAAAATTATGGTTCAAAAGCTTTGCCTTAGCATATGCTTGTGTAATGCTATAAAGAGAGTTATAACAAGAGCATTAAAATTTATCTAATTAGAGGGAGATCCCATATTTTTAAGAAAAAGATTTTCTGCCAAGTTAGAATTCTTAAATTTTTTTTTTTCAGAAAAATGCTTATTTTGATTACATTTGCTATTTTAAATAGTGCAAAATTTAAAGAAATATATTTATTTTTAAGTGGGCAAAATGACAACACTCAAAAGTGAAATTTCACATTTCAGGTTGCAACAGATTCAGTGGACAGAAATCCAAAAAAAGATCTTATAGAGTTGTGCTTGAAAAGTCCCCTTCCTCCTAGTAATATCAGTCTGGTGCTATTAATTATGGAGAAACAATCTGTTAACACATTGCTAATCATCTAATGGAATGGATTGCTGCCTCCCATTGATGAGAATTTGAGACCCTTTTGTCTTTTTTTTTTTTTTTTTTTTTTTTTGTTTTTTTTTTTTTTTTTTTTTTTTAATTTTTNGTTAGCTGTTATAGTGAAAGTGGCCCTTTTTTTTTTTTTTTTTTTTTTTTTGGCAGTCTTATTCTCTATGTTCTTTCTGAAATTATGAAGAAAACCAGCAGGGAAGTCTGTGTATGAAATAATCCTTTCCAATAGTCCATTCCCCTGTCTGCACCATTCCCTGGACATTAGCACTTGAACAATTGAATCAAAGAGCAAAGATCTTGTGAACAGGTCAGCAAACTCCTTGAGAATGATTGGAACTGTTCTACCATGACAGATGAAATCAAGCTTTGGTTTCATGTTTCTTATTGTTTATGTGAAGAGTGGGTGTCACTCCCCTTCTCTTGGTTATACAGCCTCAAGGGAAAGATTGGACTTAATGATCTCAAGGATCTTTGGCAGCCTGAGATTCTCACTGACTTTGGTCCTTAAGTCTCTTTCCTGTGAGCTCACTAAGCCTACAGAATCTGCCATCTGTTCTTTTTCTCCCAACCTACAGCATAGTTTGTGCTGGGTTAGTGAAATGAATTGGCAAAAGGAGTGGCTCAAAGACATCAGAGCCAGCCTGAGAAAAGAACAGGGGGAGTTCAAGTGGCACAGGGAGGAGAGGGAACCTGGGGAGAACCACAGTATCATACCAAGGTGTCAACAATGAGCTGCTAGATTGGCTCTCCCCAAGTACTGGGACTTCATCCTAAAACTTGCTCCTCTGAACAGGTGCTCTCAAGTCTTTTCCATGCTCTTTTCAGTGCTGATATCAGGGTATTGAATTTTTTTTTTCTGTATGGTCCTTGCAGTGTTATAAACCCATGTTTTAGCACCACTGGAAAAAAAACCCCATAAAGAAATGTTATGCAAAGTTTCAGTGGTAAAACACTAAAATGCCAGAGGGGAAAAAAAAAAAAAAAAGAAAAAGAAAAGAGATTTTATGGAAACTGAAGGAAATAGTGGGGTTAAAATATATTTATCACTCTCTAGGCATGTCAAATTTTATTTTAAAACCAGCAGCTAGGACTTTAGCAGCTATTTTCTTGCCTTCACTGGAGAAAACCTGAAGGAGAGGGAGATTGTTAAACTCTGTTAGGAGGATGATGTTGTTAATGAACGTCTTTGAATCCTCCTGGGCAGCTGAGAAGATAGCACCCTCACAGGGGAGATGGAAAAGTGGAGTGAGCGTTGGCAACGTTGACAGCTGAAATTCACGGCTTAATCTGTAATTGGTTAAGCTGCAATGGTAGGCTGCAAACCGTGGTGTCTGCTGAGTGGATTCCTGTGTGTTTCTGTGTCCATGTTGGAGATGGTATTTGCTGCTGGCAGGCAAGCTGAGAAGCCAAGGGGATTGTCTCCACAGCTGGCAAGTCAGTATTGCCAGAACTTGTCTGCTGAAGTCCTAACCAAAAGACCTCCTAGACAACCAGCATTGTATAGTTTTCAAAGATTTATTTATCATTTTGATGGAAAAAAATAAACATAAGGCAGGAGTTCAAGATCACGTGCATGAAAGCTGTAAGGAGCTTTTTCTTCGGTAGGCTTTGGTTGCATTAATTCAGGGTGTTTACTCTATATTTTGCTATACAGTGTGTACTCCCCAAATAGAATATGCACAAATTGCTTCAGGCATTAAGTTTGCAACAGATAGAGGCATAGTGGTGTAAGAGGTCATCTTTCAATCAAAGATGGTTTTAAAGTAAGCTATTTACATTTTCCACAATGGTGTGTGAATCAGGATCTGGTTATTTACTGTATTTCAGCTAAGGGTCAGTGACTTCCATAACTGCATTGGCTGATTTGCAATATGTTTAAACATAACTTAAGATTAACGTTAGGTGGAAACATAATTTGTGACACTTAAAAAATTAATTTACCCTCTATTTGCATTTGAAATCAATTTTAGATCATCAGTATGGAGTGAAACTGACTCAACTAAAAAGGTTTAAAATAACATCTTTACTTAAGTCAGTGCAGGTTCAGGTTTAAACTGGATCTTGGATGAAAGGCACTGCAGAAATGTATTGGACTTATAGGAAAAAATATTGTGATGATTGTTTTATTATTCATCTTTAGCACAAATCTACTCTTACAGTGACAAATGCAAGAAATGAACCCTTTCTCCCATATAAGTTCCCCACTATAAAAAATAAGCAAGCAGATTTAATGTTTCACTGGCAATAAGTCAAATGCTGCTTAAGACATAAGTCAGTGCCATTTGACACAACTGATAGTTTCCACTTGAGTAAAATTCATAAATGTTACCAGCATGAGATCTGAACAGATTTTTAATCTCTGGAGTTGGTGGCAGTGTGGGGAAAACTAGGGTTATTTTGAGTCTTGTGTTTGGCTGATGAATAAGAAGGACCTTTTAGAATTTCCTGCCTGAAAGCTAACCTGATATTTATCCATCTATCATTGTCTGTTTTTCCTGTGCATTCCTGTTTTATTCAATTGTGAGTTGCTCTGTCTTTTTTAAAAAGGACTTGTGTGTATGCGTGTGTAGCTACACTTAATATTGTAGTTCTCTTCTTTCTGAGATAGAGATTGTAATTGCTTATTGATGGCCTATTTGTATGCTAATGCTGCTCAATAAAAAAAGTGAAAGCATAATTAACACTCCTGCTTCACCAAAAAAAGAAAGGGAAAAAGGAAAGCTTGGAAAGGTCAGTGGATTTCACATGATAAATTACTAGATAATGGAAGACATAGGATCCTACATCCTAGAATGTAATGCTTTCACTATTTATTAGCTATTATTCATTACAAATGCTGACTATACTTACTTTTCGGTAACTATTTTCTATATACATCGTGTTTAGACATTATGACCCTGTGGTTGGTGGTATAATGTAGTGCAGCCTGCCAATTTTCAGATGTAGTGGCTTTCAAGGAAACAGCATCTCTGTTTATTCTTCTATATATCATTAAGGCACAGTTCAGTAACACTGCAGGCGGAGCTGTCTGGCTCTTGTTGTGGAGGCACGACTCAGACAACCGAGGGTCAGATCTTGCAAACGCAAACAGAGCAGGAACCTGCAGCCCCCGGGGCAGCACAAGTAACACATTTACTGCTGGAGTCAGTAAGTGTTAGCAAAACAGGCTCCTACTTAGAAAACAAGGAAAATTTACAGACCAAACCCCTGTGATGTAGTTTGGTTTTGTGGATTTTTGGGTTGTGCCATTGGACAAAGCACGAGAAAAAACTATTTGGGCATATGGGCAAGTGTGGAGCTGAAGCTGGTTGAACAAGTGACCCTGCCCTGATTTTATGCTGCCTTGGCTGTGAGACAAAGTAAATTGAGCTGCCTTACCTGAGGTGAATTAATGTGTATGGGCTCATGACTGGGGCTGTGTGGACCAAGTGTGATGTATAGGTGGTTACCCCTGGCTGGACAGGAGGGCAGTCACAGTTAGCTTGCTAAACAGCCATGTCCTGATTGCATTCAGTCATATGACTGAGCTCCAGCTGCTGTCCAGGCTTTAATGTTGAAATTACACCAAACTTCTAGTAGGAAG
Source organism: Formicarius rufipectus (assembly GCA_013399695.1). Lineage (NCBI taxonomy): Eukaryota > Metazoa > Chordata > Aves > Passeriformes > Formicariidae > Formicarius > Formicarius rufipectus. The sequence continues at coordinate 1,093,690 of VXAU01001251.1, forward strand.
AAAAAAACAATACAAATTATGATCAGAATGATTATATATAACTTTTAAACGTAATGTCTTGTAACGGAGGTGACAGTGTCACAACACCACTGTCCATAACTTCCTAGTAGAGTGAAATATGTTTTCAGAATTAACACTCACAAGTTATTGAATCTTAAAATTCTTTCTTCAAGACAATTTGTTTTTGTTTTCCTTTATCTACAGAGGACAGAACAAGGGAAAGAGGTCCTTCCTGACTTTGTAATTTTGCTTCTTAGGGTATATCACAATATACAGTTCTTTCATCTAGTGCTCTTCATGTTGCTCATGGAAAGCAGTTGTTGCATAGTCAAACCAAATAAAAGGCTGTTCCAGGAAAAAAAAAATTAATTCCTAAGAGACTTAAGGATAACAGTAAAGTCGTTAGAACATATATTCACATATTCAAAAACTAGTAAATCTAAACTCAAAGAGAAGCAAAGTTAAAGATTATTTTAAATTTTCCTTCCCTTCTGTGACTGAGGTCACGGAAATGATATTTTACTGTGCTTCAGAGTCATTGCTGAATGACAACTGCATGTGGAAATTCAATTTATATGCTACTTTCTCTGCTAGTCTTAATAAAAATATTTCTTTAGTAGTTAATGGAATTGTTTTGTAAGCACAGGTGAGGATTTGTTCTACACCACAGAATGCAACCTTTGTTTCTGGGAAAATATATATGATAATGTTTGTGTGTTACTGTACTTAATTATCCTCAGTTAGTGGAACTTCATATTGTTTCTTCTTGCCATTCTCTGTCAAAAAGTAAGCAATGATGTTTAGAATTTTAGTCTAGGCATAAGGAACACTTATGCTGAGTCAAGGAATGCTTGTATAAAATAATTGACTTTGTTTATATCCATCTGCAATTTATCCACAACAACAGCATTGAAAGGTGACATTCATTTCTGTACTCTGAACTCAACTTTCATGCAGCTGAAGTGCATGATACATGTAAATAAATATTTATTGTAGATGATGAATTGTCCTTTTGACAGTATAATATACTTCACTATAAAAATAAACAGATTGTGCATGAGGCAGTTTGATTTGACTGGTAGCACGGACAGTACTTCACTTATCTATACTTTTCATCTGAAGATCTCAACAGCATTTACTGAAGAGGGAAGTACCATTATCTTTCCTTGGTAATTCCACATCCTTACTAGATTTAGCAGTTCTTGAAGATCCTGAAACCTCAAAAGTCCCTCTCATAACACCCAGAGTATTCTTACTCAAAATTACGTTTTAAAGCGTTGGAAACATTGTGGCCCCTTACATATGGAAGCAGGTCTGTATTTTGATATTCCCATGGGTAAATACAAGTTTCTACGGAAATCGTGTCTGGTTCTTCAACAAATATTGCCATCCCAATAAACTAAATTAAATTTCTCTTAAGAACATTTACGCAGTCTTCTTTCTAATTCAAAATCACGTCTGGAATGTTATTGGATAGAATTTGCTAAATTCAGTCTTTAGTTTAACTGCACTGTAATCCATGACTGGAAAGGAAGGCCAAGATTCCCAAACACATATCACATCCAAGACAATGAGTTTATAGAATTACAAAATTTTGTTAAAAAAAAAAATCCAGATTTCACCCCAAAAAAAAGAGAAGAAAATAGAAATTGAGTTTTAATGATGAATGTTCGTGACTAAGTAACTAACCATATTTGCAAAGAGATTTATGTGTGATTTATATTCCTTTGTTTTTGTTGTTTACTGGGACCTGGGACACCTACTCTCTGAATAATATAGTGCAAAAATGTAACCTGCTGATGGGAAATTGGTTACTCAGAAAGCCTGGGAAGCACCACGTCTATTCAGAAGTCTAATGTGAGGTACCTGGCTGTAAAAGTAGTGCTCTTAATGCTAAGCCTGCTCATTTTCTGAAAGAAATTGATGCGGAAGGTGCCTGATGAATGACTGGCCATTTACCACTACCTGTCATTAAGGGTCTTTTATGAAATCTGGAAATGGGATTTGAGGGAAAAAAAGGAAGGAAAGTAAAATGCTGGGTGGGACTTATGGGATGTAAGTCTCCTTGCTTGCTGGTGTTGGCTGCTGAGAAGGTTGTGGAGCTGAAGTTACCCTTGTGGAGTGAACTTGACAAAGCAGGTGATTATTTCCATGGGAGTGAAGAATTAGCTTCGGGAAACTGTACCGTGGCAGTCACCTTAGCTGGTGAAAGAGAAAAGAACCATGTTTGAAGTTCTTGGATGTGCTTTGGCCTTTAGACAAAGGAGAACAAGCAATAAAGGCTTCACCAATCACTCATTGAAAATCTGAGATGTTGGCTTTCAGTGTGTCAGTGACATATTGCAAATCTTAAAAATAAAGAAGGTGATTTTGGTTCTGGTGGATGCCAGTCTCACTGTAGTCTTTTACTGCCATAGTATGCTTTTGGTCACTCTGGTAATTGTAATGGCATGGATGCCATTAAGTCAGGGATCACTCTGGGGAGGAAATTGTAGAGAAAATGAATAAATAATTGTAAAGAAAAAGAAAACATGAAAAGTATAAATACTCCAGCTATATTCAAACTGGATCAACTAATATTTCAGTATAAAATACTGTGCATTACTACTTTAAATGTTTCACTTTAAAATTCTCTGAATTTTCAGTAGAGATGCTACATTTTCTAAAACAGCTGAACTGCCTGATCCCCAGGAATTGCAGCATGATTAGATGATGCTATTCCCTGTCCCCCCACGCCCAGAGGACAGAGTTAACCTTTCAGTGCATCCATGTCTGAGCTTTAATAAAAACATCTGTGAAGCTGATGCATTTGAATAGATTTTAGCCAGTGAGTACTAAAGGGCCTGTATTAGTGGTGCACGTGAAATGTCACACTGGACACAAGCCTCTCTTGAGCTCCAGGCTCAACATAGACATGTACTTCTCAGCTCAGCATTTTCTCAAGCTTAAAAATCCCAGTACCTTCTTATGCTTTCATTTCTGCAGTGCTGTTTACAATGACATATAAAATGATGCCCTGTTGGCCCAATTACATCTGGTATGAAATCAAATTACAGTATCTTCATCATTCATGGGTAATTTAGCTCCAAAAAAAATGAACATAAATAAACACAATGCAATGAAAAATGTTACTAATTTAAGTGATTGCATTAGTGCAGATTACAGCCTTCAGGTGTTAACAGATTTGTTTTTAGAATAGACTTCTGTTTTCAGTGGTTACTGGAAGACCCACATCTAAAGATGGTTGACACACAAACGTTTAATTATGAATTAAATTATTTATAGCATATGCCTGAGCATATTTTTTTTCTGTACTACTCGTTGTCAAGTGGTATGATGACATGAAGAAGTGAAATATCTCCTGAATTTCAATTTGGATTCTCACTGCTGCTGGTACTTTCTGTATAAAGTGCCATCTCTTCAGGGACAGGATTTTTCACTCTATTATGCCAAACACAGTGAGGTCCTTGACCTGGAAAGGCAGACCTTTGGGAACCTACCGCAGTACAAATAAGTGTTAGTAATAACATAATGATATCCCTGGGTGCAGAATGTGCTATGAGGTCTTGGTTTACTAACCAGGACCCCTGTGAGAGAACTCTGGGCAGGCTTGTGCACTGAGGTGAGTGGCACTGTGGCTCATCTCATCACAGCCAGCCTGCTCAGAGAGAGAAGCTGTCTTCTGTGCGTGATAATTTTTTTCTCACATGGTCAGTTTTCTGAAGAGGTAGGAATGGATGGGGCCTTTTCTATTTTGCTTTCCTGTATTTCCTTTTAATTCCAATGCTTGTCAACTGAAAAGATGGACCTCTTTTGCAGATGTATATATTTTTCCTATAAGTTTTTTTATCTTTCTGACAGTTTTGACACCACTAAGAATTACATCCCAGAGAACTCATATACATGCCTCTCACTGAAGCTTCAAGCTGAAATATACTGATCTTCATCCTGCTCTCCTTCTGCAAATGAAAATAGCGATTTCAAAGACTGAGGTCTTAACTGATTTTATTGAGCAAACTCTTCAGTGGCAGCAAGGAAACTGAATCTAAGAGAGGAACAAACAGTGCTCTCTGCTGTACACTGAAATATCGTGCAATGACTTTCACTCCTATGTGTTTGTATTTCCCATGATTTCCTGAGTTTTGTCCCATATGTTATGCTGTAAATTTTGTTTTTGAGGTCTATACAGCCTCTTCTAGAAAAGAAAATGTGAAAGATGAGAATAGCAGAAATTGCACTGACCATTGCACTTCCAATCTCTCCAATCATAAAACGCCTGTGAAAATTTTCCTTCAGCAAAAAGAACTGGAAAAATAGAAGAAAATGTACTTTCTGGTTTCCAGTTGTAATGTATAGCCTCCAAACTCTCAAAGTCTATATCTCATTTGAAAGCCTAGCCGCATTTGAAGTCAGAGTGCTGTTTGATCTGACCAACTAGGGAACACTAATGTGGCATGATTTGGAAACTGATGGCACAATTTCCAAATCCATCAGAGAGGGAAAAGGGCTGGAAGAATCATGACTTGAATGTCAAGCTATGATATGGGTAAAAATGCAATAGTCTAAGCTGTGGTCACAATTCAGAATTCAGACACATATATACAACCTTGTGCAGGTGTATGTTGTGGACTGAGGATTTGGAGGGCTTCAGGCACTTGTTCCATCTGCTGTCCCGTTTCTCTGCCGTGGGATGGCAGTGGGAACTTTAGTGTTGATACAAGAGTGCTGCAACTTATCTCTATGTCTCTCCTTTCTTGTGAGAGATATGTTTTCCTCTTCTCTTTATATCCTCAGAAAGCAATGAAAGTCAGGTGTGGAGAAATCAACCTCTTGTAGCAGAGCTGGGCTCTGTCTGTTCCTCCACTCAGCAAGCAGAAGGGGAAATTCCATCAATGTCAGTAATGCTTTGCCTAGATTTCAGTGGAACTGTACAAGGAATAAGCACTGCTCACTTTATCTGTCAGGAGAGATTTATTGTGTTTTTCTTGAAGGTGTCAAGTAGCAGAGAGGCTTGAGATAGGAAAATGAGCACATGCCTCGGCTGAGCAGCTCCTGAAAAAGCATGGAGGGAGTAAGGGTGCTGGGAAGGACTATGCTGTCATGGGACTGGGAGTTAGGAGACCAGGTTTTCCTCCCTGGTTACTTTCTCTTCTCTAATCTATTATCTGGCTCGGTGCTGTTTTCTCTTGTCATATGTATGTACAGGACTGAGCAGAGCTGGTCTGGAGCATGGCAGGGCAGTACCACCATAATGAAGATATGAAGAGCAGAAGTGCTGGGGCCGGCCAGTTCTGAATGATCTGTGATTATTTTCTGTCTGGATAGTCCTAGGGCAAAAATCTCCAGGCTGCATGCTCTGGGAAGGTAACCCCATATGACTGGTCTTGTTCTCTCTTTTTTCTTCTACCTGTTCTTAGCCCCTGCCAGGAATAGGCACTCCATGAACTTCTGCTCTGACCTCTCTTCTTACATTCTTGTGTTTAGTTATGTTACCTCCCTCTATTTTCAAAAAATACTAGAGAGGAGAAGGTACTTTAAAGTTCGGTCATTCTTTCTAGGTTACAGAAGGAGACCCAGGGGAAGGTCAGAGTTTAACAAGTGGAGATTGAGACTTAACACAGACAATGAAGTCAGCAATATTCCTTACAAGACTTAGCAGTTGTATAAACTTTATTATCTTCCAACTAAATGGCTTTACATCTAATTTACTATCTGATAAAGGGATAGCTTGGAAATCAGTAGTTACTGAGTATGCTGTTTATGATTGCTTGCTTTTTGTCATAGTTAAAAAATGAAAGATCATGTTCTTGTTTCAGCTTTGCTGTATTTCAAGAAGAAAGTAGGTGATGACAAATTTTTCAGTATTGAGTTGATTGAGAAAAAGGGCAATTAAGCAACACATGCACTGGCAGAGGGGAGCCTTAGAGAAGTAGGCCCTATCCTGATTAAGTGTGGTGTCATCCTGATAGCGTAATTGAGATTTTTGAGTGTAAAAGAGAAGAGTTTGTTCCACAAAGAGAGACTGTTTTCTGACATTGCAGTCTTTCTTCTGAGGTCAATGCAGGATCTGTATTCTTCCTTTTGAGCATAAACCAAGTTCAGCACTCGAGCTTGAAGTCGCTTCCCTCCTACAGAGCAGACCTTGGGAGCTGGGGTGGCGCTGGCTCAGCTGAGCCACCACCACGCACCTCAGAGTGGGGGAATTGAGATGACCGTCTTTGTTCCACTGCTCCACGCAGGCAGCAAATCATTTTGGGTTTTTTAGGTAACTAATTACTGAAGTTCTGGAAATACTAATATAGAATTATAAGTCAAGGAACACATTGTACATTAGCTTGGTTGCTAGTCCACCTTCCCCTGCCTGAGGCTCCCATCTGGAAAGATCAGGTTTCCTCATGCGCAGAATCTTACTCACTTGGAGCACTCAGACAAGTGCACATATGTCACTGTATATCCCAGAGTATATCCTGTCTGCCTGCCACCAGACATCTCTACACCTTCCCACCTTAGTGATAATTAGCAGGACTAAATGAGTGCTCCTGTCCTGTCATTTTTCTGCAAAGCTTGGTATTTTGGTTTATAACAGCTCCCACCAAGGCTGGTATGTTTTGCATGAAAACAGGTGCATTTTCCAGTGGCTTTACTCTGGGAAAAGCAAATTCCATCAGAATGGAGGAGAAGACAGTTGGATGTTTGTTATTTCTTGCATTGCCATGACAGGATTCCTCAGAACTAATTTTGGAGATTAAACTTCCTGGAAAAGGAGTGTCCCTTAATGTATACATGTGGATGGTATGAGGAGGCACTTACATGACTTCAGTTCTTCCATTATATGCGTTTCAAATTACTGGTTTTATAATCTTATTATCTGTGGGTCCTGTGTTATTTCCTTATGAAACAGGAACAGAAAGAGAAAGGTGCTAATATCTCATGACCTAATTTAGCTGGAGCCATGCTCTTCTTTAGCATCACAACAGCTATGTCAGTGGAGAATTCCCAGCCCCAGTGATTTGTTACTCCTATATTTAGATTCCCAGTCATATCTATGTATATTGCACATAACCAGTCTCACATCAGCTTTCACAGCACTGTGGGTGCAACTGCTCCCTATTCTGCTCAATCCTTTTCTCCTTGGAGCAAAGGAAAAGTGAGAACACTGAACCTCACATGATTTTTGGTTGCTGTTTATTCACCCTTCTCACAGTAGTAGGTTGCACACACTACCACCTTCTCTCCTTTCCAAAATGAAAAACAGCTGGCTTTTGACGTTTCTGATCAGGTTTAGGAGCCAACTAGGTGCCAACACTTCTTCTTGGTATTGTGCAACACTCCTACAGAGCCCTCAAGCAGAACCATTAGAAACCTACTTAACCTTAAGCTGAAAACCAGGGGTGCTTGTACAATGAGGCAGCAATTTAGAAGATTATGCCCTTGAATATCAGTGTTTCTTTGTGGATGGGTCAGAAAGTTTTCATGTCCTTTTTGCCAGTACTGCAAGCCAGGTGGGTGCGAGCCAGACCCTGTATAGAAGCTGTGCATCGTAGTATTAACCTGGGCCAATAATTCCTGTCTATTGACAAGGCATCTGACTCGGGTTCAGTGCCACATTAATGCAACTGGACTTCAACATGTCTCTTTTCATGAGACACGCGCAGAGCAATAGCAAGATGGTGAGCACCTGCCCTGACAACCTGTGTCTTCTTCACATTCTTCTGAGAGTTCTGCCTTGCAGTGATTTGCTTGCACTTTATGACTGGTACAGAGAACTGCACCCAAACAACCTGAGTATAAGAATTCTGGCAGCAGGACTGACCTTTCTGCTAATTAGATAAACAGAACAGTCCTGTCTTTTCCATTTCTGCTCTGTTGATAGCTCATACTTCAGACTCGTAGAAATATACGGGTTTTAGAGGATCTGAAGATATAGGTTCCCAAGGTCTCACGACTATGTCTTCCTCAAAATTCCATCAATACTCCATCCAAAGAAGAAATCATAATGCTTTTTTTTTTTCTCCTCCACAGCTGTGCTTTTAGTATGCTGATGGAAAATGTGTTGAAATTTTGATTTATATTCTAGTTTAAAATAGATAAATCAGTTTATACCAGGTAGTGATTCGACTGGAAGACTCCTTACCACACCCAAAAGAAATGAAATGAGTAGTTACAAATATTCTCTTTAATCATGGAAAAGAACCTTGTATCCAAATTTATGCAGACTCCCTCAAAGACATAACCAGGCTCCCCTTTCATCATCATCAGATTTGCTTTGTGTCTCTCAGCTAGCTTCCTTTAAGTTGCACCACTGGTTTATGTTAGAATTACGGAGAGATCTAGCTCCCAGGCATCTGAGGAAATGCCTCCCTATTCCTTGGTTTTTGTGTCTTTTGTTATTTCTCATATGAACTGCTATCATAAATATTTAGATGGAAATGGCTAATAGGAAAATTGTATGATTTCTAAGTTCAATGAGCCATTAAATAGGTTCTAATAATCTCAATAAAAGTTTGGAATATTTAATAATGAGAAGCAGACATATAGGTTGCTTGATTGCTACCAGACTCTCAGTAAATTCTGTCAGTGGCTCGTACACTGCAGGTTCCTCCAACACCCTCAAAGAAGAGCCTCTGGGGATGGGGGATGTAGTCAACCAAATAATGTATAAACAAAGTGCTGTTCAAGAAAACGTGGCTGTTTTTCCAGGAAAAGGCTGTTCACCATATGCTTTTTATCATCACTGTGGAAGGTTTAGAGGTTTTCAAATAACCAACTAGAAAACTAATCACACTTCGTATTTATAATAAATTACACTTTTATTGCATGTAACATCATGGGTTTAAATGGCCTTTTCTTGAATTGACACGCTCACAAATTGGAAATTTGAGGTGTACAGAGTCACGTTCTCCAAGGCAAAGCCCCCTTACCTCTCAGAGGCTGGGGAAGATGTTTGTTTAATCAGATTACATGTAGGCACAAAGCCACATGGGAAGCTTTAGTTAGCAGCATCTCCCTCTAGAGCCCTTCTGTTCTTTGACTATATAGTGAATTTAGGAATTGCTTAATTAGGTTTTTGAAATTTAAGTAAAATTAGGGTCCTAATTTACTTTGTAGGTCTTCTCTTTGTTCTGTGCAGCTAAGGAGAATAAAATATTTTTCAGGCTGGATGAAAATACTTAAAGGCCTGATACATGTTTCTGCACAAAGTTCTTTGAATGAAAGTGGACATGTTCCATACTTTGGTCAGTGATATATGGACTAAACTCACCAAAATATGTTTGTAATAAGCAGACTGCTTATGTCATAGAATCAGAAAATGGGTTGGGTTGGAAGGGACCTTGAAGATCATCTAGTTCCAACCTCTTGCCATGGGTAAAGACACCTTCCACTAGATCTGATTACTCAAACTCCTACCCAACCTGAACACTTACAGGGACAGGACATTCACAGATTCTCTGGGCAGCCTGTTCCAGTGCCTCACTACTTTCATAGGACAGAATTTCTTCCTCATTTCTGCTCTAAATCTTCCCTGTTTCAACTTGAAGCCATTCCCCCTTGCCCTCTCCAGTTCTCTTGTAACCCCCTTCAAGAACTGCAAGGGTATTGCAAGGCTACAATCAACTACCTGGAGCCTTCACTTCTCCAGGCTGAACAGACCCAACTCTTTCACACTGTCTTTGTACGAGAAGCATTCCAGCTCTCCAATCATCTCTGTGGCCTCTTCTGGACTTGATCCAACAGTTTCATATTCTTTTCATGTTGGAACTGACCACAGTATCCCAGATGGGGTCTCATAAGGGCAGAGTAGAGGTGGAGAAACACCTCCCTCAGCCTGCTGGCCACACTTCTTTTGATGCAGCCCAGGATATGTGCCCAATGTACCTGTTGGATGTTGGATCTTGTTGCCTCTGAAAGGTGGCAGCAAAATGCCTCCAACTACAGAGACCCCCAGCTGGTTGTATGTTCTCTAGAGATCCCTTTCCGATAGGCAGGACCATGTCTCTTCATCATTACAGCCATTTATGACATTTGATGAGACAGATCAGAGCTTCAAGTGATACAGCTGCGTGAAGCAATAAACTAATTCAACATTCTCCTACCTTGTGTTAACTAGATAAGAGGTGTTCACGTGACCTGTACTGTGCACCTTTTAAATTTGCAGTGGAGGAAGTGTGAGTGGGGAAAGGAGAGATGCTTGATCTGCCCTACACCTTCCTTGCCCTTATCTCCTTGTGTAAATGATAGGCGAAGTCACTATGCCTGTAATCCCTGCTGACTGAACAGAAAAACGAATGCATGCTGTTTCCAAAACATTTGCAGCAGGATTGCATAATCCTCCTGCAATTTGCAGAGAACTCACAGGCTTCACCTGGCCAACTGTTTGTGCAGCTGTAGCTCTTCTTGGGTGTCTGGCCATGCTCACCTGGATTTTCTCTGACTTAGCAGGTGGCACCTGCCATTAAGCAACATTGCTCCTATGTTTGGCTTAGTTTTAGATGATTTTACCTACTCATGGTATATATAGCATGTGTAGGGTGGGACAGTTATCCTTCTGAAGTCATTCATTTTCTGAGTTTGTGCATCATGTGAGCATTAAGCAGCTGGTGAGTTAGGTCTCCCATCCCTCAGACCACTTTTTGTTTAATTGCCTCTTGGTATTTTCTATATCTGATCAATCTGCCCTCTGTCCATTTTAAATTTATATTACATTACCTGTTCAGTGTGGGAACTCATTCCTGATTGCACCTTACATAGCTTAAGAGGACTCTGGGGCACAAAACCTGCAGATGTTACCTTGATAATAACTAAGTTTTCATTTCTTAGCATGTGTCTTGGCTTCAGCTGGGATAAAGTGACTTATTTCTAGTAGCTGGTGTGTTTTGGATTTCATATGAGAATAATGTTGATAATGCACTAGTGTTTTGCTTGTTGCTATGCAGTGCTTACCCTGAGTCAAGGACTTCTCAGTTTCCCGTGCTCTGCCACTCAGGAGATGTACCAGAAGCTGAGAGAGAGTGTAGCCAGGAGACCTAACCTGAACTGGCCAAAGGGTTATTCCACAGCATTAGAACTTCATGCTCAGTGTGTAAAATGGGAGAAGCTGGTCAGGAGGGATTCATCACTGCTCAGGGATGGGCTGGGAATTGATCAGTGGGTGATCAGCAATTGTATTGTACATCACTTGTACAGTTCTATTTGGTTCTATTCCTCCCTCTCTTTTTCCTTTTATTTTCAAGTTCTATTATTATTATTATCATAATAATCATCATTATTAACAACTTTATTTCACTTTTTAAAATGTTCTTATCTCAAGCCACGGATTTTACCTTTTTTCTGATTATCCTCCCTATCCCACTGGAAGTGGGAGTAGTGGGTAGGTATAAGTGAGTGGCTAGGTAGTACTTAGTTGCTGACTGAGGTTAAATCTCAACAAAATGCATGCACATATACAATTGGGTACCCTTTCGTATTTTGGAAGCACTGTGATGGATACCCAAGAATATTGATCAGCTTCAACTAACTTGAAAAAAACCCAAGAATTCTGACCTTATTTACAGGGATTTAACTCCAGTGACATTAAAGAAAGTCCACTGATGGAGAGAAAAAATAGAATTAGGCTAAGTAGTATGATGTATTGCCCTTCCAGACAACTTGGGGTTTTTTATGAAAGAATAGCTCTATATCTGTACAGAGTTTATGTTGCCAAGGAATCCAATTTGTGTGGGAAGTCTTTCATGGGTGCATGGAATTACATTTACAACAGCAAGGGTCCATCCAGGAAGCAGGACTCACATACATCTAGCTAAAGACTGCTGGCATATATATATGTGTGTGTGTAAATATATATTTACAAATAAAAAACACAGGCATTAGTCACAAAAATATTTTGTTTCCAGATTGAAAGGAAGCCGCTTTCACACATTATGCTTAAGAATAACTCTGAGTGTCTTATCAAGCAGATGACACTGAGATAGTGGAGGGTCAGATGGAAATTATGTGTCTGGAGTTCTGCCAGAGCTACTGAATCACTTGCTTGGTTCTTTCTAAAAACACTTGGAATCTTTTGTACCTTGTACCATTAAAGCTGAACTGGCCATTAGCATGGTGCTCACTTTTCAGAGCAAGCTGTGGAATAGGTGGAAGGTTCCTTTTTTGGGGCTTTCTTTAGTATCCACATGGCTGGAAATTTAAGTGAGGTAGAGACTGTGCTTCTATTTCCCACTCCCATGCAAAGAGCTGCTCTTTGATGGAGGACATCAGTGGCTGTACTTCCTCATTTCTTTAAGGTAAGAAATCTGTTTTCAGAATGTACTTTTGAGAGACCAATCCAATGGAAGAAAAACCTGTGTGCTAATTAACTGATAGGGAAACAAGGTGGGGACTGTCCTCTGTACCCGCCTTTAATCAGTTGATGGTAGAGATCTGAGCTTCTTCCTCATCATGGTAACAAGTGGAAAAATGTAGTGGAAAGAGGAGCATATTTTCTGTGCCAACTTGCAGACATGGCAAAGACCTGACTCATTTGCAAAGCTCTGCTACTCCACTGGCAGTTCAGTAAAGCTGGGCTATCATAGTAAGTGCAATTATTTACAGCACGTGCCTGCCCGTGTGAGCCTCTGTAGCCCTCCATCAGAGATGCCAAGCTCTTTTCCTTGCAACACCTCTTGCTCTCCAGCTCTAACAATAGCCTTGTTGCGTAGCTTCAGTTGGCACCTTGCTCGTGACTGTTAGGGCACTGCCTGAAATTAGATACAACAGGCCACTTCCAGAGTGAACGCTGAGCCTGCAATTACAAATTCAAGTCTACAAAACCACAGCTGCAGCAGGGTTAGAATGGTTTCTCAGAGGTGTGCTGAAGCAGAATGATGACTGGTGTGTGGGATAGGTAAACTTGTACCTCTAGCTTTTCATTTGTGGTCTCAGACTGTGATCAGACATGTTATTCCAGATAGAACTGAGGCAGAGTAAGAAGTTATTTTCTCTGTCTTCTTGCCATGATTACTCTCACTGCTCTGAGTACTCCCATCCCCATTCCTCCTGAAATAACTGCCTATGTGGTCCCTTTCTGCTCTAAGCTTCCCTTCCCACCAAATGATGGGGGTTTTAACTTCGTAATGTAAGCAACATTTATTTATTTATCTATTGCTTGACTGATGGATTTTCTGAACTGTATGCTTTGGAAGAGGTAGGTTAAGACTGGGCTATGCCAGTGGGTTGGTGAAATGGATTACACCAATTTCCTGTCACTAAGTGAAGACACGCACTTTTACCACTAAAATGGCCAGACACTCCTGCTGTCTCTGTTGTACTAGTCTCAGGTGCTGGTCATATCCATGCATGAACTTTTGCTAAGTGACTGAGCCAAAGCAGCTCTCTAGAAGGGTTAGGTGAGCGTCAGAACTGGTGGAGGAAAGGACTGGACTGTGAAGTTGGGGCACAAAGAAAGAAAAAGGAGCACAACCATTTGCTGAGGGCACATGCTTCCAGATGTGAGCAGATGAGGCAACTCTGGGAGCTGTAGGGAGCAACTCTTCTACAGTTGCACTGCTAGATCTGTAGGGTTGGCAATTTCAGGGCATGGAGAGCCTGATGACTAGTTGATGACCCTTCTACTAAGGCTGGTGAATACCCAATGCCTTATTAAAGTGTTCAGTGCGACAGAGATCACTAAATGCAGTCTTTTGAGAAACTAGTCAGGAGTTTGTGACTTCTCCAGTCTGCAGCTGGAAACACCATCTGCATTCAGAAGCATGAGAATGACATGTTTGATGAAAGCTCTTGATCACGTTTTGTGGGAGGGGTTTCAACAGCACCTCTCTGATGGGGTCCTGGTGGGATAAGGAGATACAGTTACTGCTGAGTCCTGCCTGGGTCCTCTCCCCAAGCCTGGTCAGAGTAGCTTGGTGGGCAGCCAATTCACTGAATTGTAAATACAAACTGCCATGCAAAAGGTGATAAGCATGAAAAGGAGAAATAGTAACCATGGGATTGGGTTGGTTTGCTTACCTATGCCCTGCATCTTCAGACTGCCCACACTCCTGTAGGAGAATGGAGAGCTTGTCTGTGACCTGTGCAACACACCTCTTAGAGCAGATGTGTGTCTGTGTGCCAGTGAGTTCTAGCTTGAAAGTGTGGGTAAAGGAGAGGATTAAGCTCTCATTCCCCTCAATTTTCAACTCAGGCATGTCTTTGTAACCCAGCATGTTCCTATTTATGCAGATAAATGCCAGCTCAGCAGTGATGAACAGTATAATTTCCCACTCTCCCTGGTGCTTAAGCTGGGCCATTTTATTACAAGTGATTAGGCCACTAACTCACCAACTCCAAACAGGACTAAGAAGGAATTAAATGCTGTGGGAAAGATGTGCTCATCTGGCATTTTGAATTGCTCTGTTCCTCAGGGCAAGATCCACAAGCCTCTCAGTTGTAGCCAGAGACCTGTTCAAATAAACTCTGGCCTTGGGCACTTCATCGATGAATATGTTGTGCAACTTCACCCACTCTTTCCATCAGACTTTTCAGGCATCTCCTCTGTATTCTCACTCTTCGTAGGAGCTGAGAGCTACAATAGCTATAAAACTTGAGGAGTAATGAAGCTCATCCCTACTAGAAATGAACACTTCAGATTATATGTTTGAGCTTGCTGTGTTTAGAGGCTGTTCCCTTCCCCTGTGTTGTCATTGAAGAGGTTATACCACAGATTTGCAGCTTCCCCAAATAATCATGATTTTCTGGTGGAGAGACCTGGTCTGGAGGAATGAGAAGCCTAAGAAACCTGACATCCCAAATACCCCATCTCCCACACATCCAGGGTGTGTGCGAGCCTGGAGGACCTCTGCTGAGGGAGGTGGTGATAAGGTGATCCTGTTTCTCAGCTCAGCTGGCGTGGAGCTGTCTCAGAGATTCCTTCAGCTCAGGGTTTCACTGATCCCTGCCAGAGCTCACTGGCTATGAGCCATCTCAGTGGGGAACACACTTGTCCCTTCCAACCCCACTGCAGGACAGGCTGCCAGCACAGCCATAACCCCAAACCCAAGAGTCTAGAGAGGGATGTGGCTCAAGCTCATGGCTTGTCTGTGTGCCTACCATGCCCTTTGGGGACAGGAGGGCAGCAAGAGCCCAGCAGCAGAGCAGTCCCTGTCCAAGATTTTCTGTATCTTCCATTTTCCAGCTTTTCTCTCCCTTGAAGACCACTGATGAGCCAGATACCCTGAAAAGGTCCTGATGCTCTTCTCCCAGCTGGTCTGGCCTCCCCTCACCCTCTGCCCTTGCATGGGGGAGTCCATGGTTCTGTGAGAAAGTTGTGCATGCAGACACCCCCAAGCACACTTGGGCAGGATCATAGAATCGTGGAATCATTAAGGCTGGAAAAGGCCTCCAAGATCACTGAGTCCAACTGTGAACATAGCGTATTCCAAGGAGAGGAAGCTCCCCACCTCTATCAGTTGTCAGGATTTGTTTTGCACCTGTTCTGTATTTAAAATGTGTTAAAAAGGATGTGCAAGCTCCTCACTTTTTTGCTGAAGGACTTGTCTTTTTTTCATGGGTTCACACTGTGGGCTGTGTGTAGGAGAGCAGAGGACAGTCTGCTGTGATCTCATGCCTGGCTTTCGTCAGCTTCTCTTGAGAGGCACCCAAAATCTTGGCTAAACAGGTGCTTTATAAAGAGTTGAAGATCTGTGAAAGGTTCTACAGAATGGAGAGTGTGGAGAGTTGATGCAGCAGCTCTCACCTTCTCGTCTGAATTTTGTAGCTGAACTAGATTTGGCCTTAGGTTCAGTAATGCGCATCTGAGAAGTCAGTCTAGGGATGCTACAGGTGGATTCCACCAGCTCAGCTTCTTCCTACTTCCACAGTTTAGCTTGTAGGAGACGTGAAGAGAGACCTTCATTAAGTGAAAGGTCAGACTGTGCCCACCTCTGTAGCAGAGATGGGAAGCAGACCTCCAACAGGGTCAGTCTTCAGCTGGCAACAAGCCTCTGCAAAGCGAATGTCTCTCCATGGCATAAAATTTTCCTGTTTCTTCACATGACCGGTGTGACGCTTGCAAATTAATATCAGTTCCCCGCTTAAAAACACCAGGGAAGCCTTGGATAATGAAGGCTACCCAAGCTCCATTCCTTCTCTGAGTGGGTGAAAAAGAGACCCTTGTGTCTCCTCACATTGCAATCAGTGCCATTCAGAAGGTTTTAATGAGTTACACAGAAAGAAATAGGAGCAAAACAAGACAAAAAACCAAACCCCACCCTCCTGTGAAAGCAGAGGCATAACAACCCCCTATACCTATATAGTCAGGACTGGAGAAGAAAATGGCCTTACCCATAATTTATGGCTCACTATATGGCCACAGAAGCTTTGCCACTTGCAAATACGACCCTTAGTGGGTCATTAACCTGACTCTCAAGAGGCTCACGTTAACACATCCATCCTGTTAATTAATTAGCTGAAATATGCATGCTTTCCTCTGATGCTAGCTTGCAAAGGGTAACATGAATTTTGATTATACTTAATCCCGTATGAAATACAACAGACGCTCACACTATGTAAATACTGACAGGCAGCTTATAAACCTCTGTGATCCAACAGGATCTGATCACAAGCGCTGGTGTCTGGCAATCTGAAAAAAATATTTCAACACAGAACTGCCATAGTATTAAAGTGGTGTTGTTTCATTGTAGCCTTATTTTTGGCAGGAATGGAAATAGTTTTAATCCTAATGCAGTCAGGCAATCTTTTTACTGAGGCATTATCAATACACTTTTCAAACTTTCTTTTTGGAAGAGATATAAGTTTATTTGCACCCAGAAGCCTGCATCTACAAAGCTGCTATAAAGCTTTGGCAGTGAATAGTTGACTTCGAATGTCCTGCTACACACCTTTCCCAAACATTTGATACGCAGCAGGTGAATGCTGAAGGCTTATCAGTCCAACCCAGAGTTATTTCCTGTCATAACTTCACACAACAAAGGATGTCTCTGTCCATGCTGAGCTTTGGTGTTGCGCTCTGTACTGAGGTTCCTTCAGAGAAACCACTTTAATCCCTGGGAAGCAGAAATCACAGAGAAGGGGACAGGGATATTGCTCCTGCTAACTGCAGTTTTATTAGCACCCAGCCATATCAAAGCGTGCGACACAGGAGGCAGCACAGGTGATGGAGGGATTCTCACTCAGGCTTCTGCTTCAGCAGAATAAAAAGAGTGCCAGAACCATGTTGCCATGTTATATTTCAGTACCTCTGTGCTATAAAACAGGAAACAAAAAGAAAGTTGGGATTTCTATTTAAACCTATTGATTAGAACTTCTTTTATGACATCTTAGGGAGAGATCTTTTGAGGAAGATGAAGGGATGATGCATTGACCACTATGCTACCAGAGCAATTTTCTGCCTGTGGAAACTGATGGGGCTTCATAAGACAGGTACCCGGGTTCTGGAATGCCCTGTGTATTTGGGATAGTCATGGCAGGGAGGAACAAATTCATCCATCTGAAGGGGACTTGAGATGTGCTGCTTTTGCAGGAATGGCCAATGCAGTAAGAGAGTTGGACTTCATGTGATTTTGTGACAGTGGAAAAGCTTTCGCTTGTCAGCCCTCAGATCCACTCTGAAAACACTACTAAGGCTGACAGAAGGAGGTCTGCTTCTCCTCTTCCCTATCAACCCTGTCTGATGGTGGTACCACACTGTAGTTCCTTATCCTCACTGGTGGAAGGAGGTGATAAGCACATCCTGACCTCATCTCAAAAAGATGAGAGGCACAAAGTGGCAGCGACAGCCAGCATGGCAAGGACTGTTCCTTGTGCTGTCCTGAGCAGCTGAGAGTGTTGAGGTGCCTATCCTGCCCTGCGCCTGCTGGAACATCCTCCATCATTGAGCAGAGCAGCCTCCACAGGCCCATTCTGGTGTCCACATCCCCTCAGCTGTGCTGGAGGAAAAGGGATGTAGAGAGAAAGGAAAACATGTTTTCTGCAGATCATAGAATCATAGAATAACTTGAGTTGGAAAGGTCCCACAAGGATCATTGAGTCCAAGTCCTGGCCCTGCACAGGAGAGCCCCAAGAATGATACCACGGGATAAGGGACTGTTGTTCAAGAGCTTTTACTAATATTCAACTTAAACTCCCTTGACACAGTTTCATACGATTCCCTAGGATTCTATCACCGGAGAGAAGAGACTGGTGTCTGATCCTCCATTTCCCCTCATGAGGAAGCTGTAGACTGCCATGAGGTTATTCCTCAGTCTTGCCTTCTACAGGCTGCTGATGCCTTACTTGTGAAGTGTGAACCAAAATAAAACTACTCAGTGTTCATGAGTATCATCATCATCATCATCATCATGGCTAGACTTCGTGAACGAAGATTTGGGAGAGTTTTACCCATGTTTGCTGCAAGCGCGCTGATGGCTGATCCCTCAAGCTTGCGCAGTGGATTTTTTAGGTGAGGCACAGCATGCGCAGAACTGGCCCCACCCTGTACTCCTGAGGTTCATCTGCCAGGGCCTAGCAAGCTTGGACGGTGACAGCGAGGTCCTCAGGATGTAGGTTTGGTTAGAGTATCCTTCTCTCAGATGGATGGCCTTACAGGGCTAAGTGAGCTCCATCTGCCCGGGTTTGGAGTTAGAGTTGTCCTTCTCCTAGGATGGTTGCCAGGCGGCTGATGAGCCCATCCTGCCCAAGGACACACTTTATCTGGCCCTTCAGTTGAGACCTGACCAGTATGGGAGACACTGCTGGAGGCATAAACCACCGCCAGCATAGCTCACAACCTCATAAGGGCACACAAGCCTCTCCCCCACGACAAGGGGGTGTCCGTGGAGAAGGTTCATGAGTATAAACATAAATTTAACAACCTACATTTCTTTAAAATATCAAGGACTTGGGCTGAAGAACCATTGCTGTTTATTAGGCAAAACTGGAAAATTTGACTGAAGTAGGGAGCGGTCTGTAAGAAATGATGGATGTATGTGTGCACATATATGCCCATACATGTACACACGTCTGCCTTTGAGATGCAGAGCTATAGGCAAGTATAGAAGGAGGCATAATCTGCAAGGGGTTTTTTTATCCTTTCAAATGAAGTCAGTGAGAGAATTTGTGCTAAATGGAGGTTTGCTACATACACAAATTGTTACAATTTAACTAAATAGGTTTCCAAATTAATTTAGTTAAATTAGTGCAACCCCTTTAGTACCTAACATTGATTCAGCTTAATTGAGTTTGTTCCTAAATTAAGCTAAATCAGCATAAAGTGCTCATTAACCAATTTGAGCATTAAGGGCTGGCAATTTCTGTGTGTAAGCCAGGCCTGCATGAGTTGAGGGAGTATCCTGATATTTCCAGTGTCCCCATATGCTCTGATGGTGAAGGGACCAGGGAGTGCTGCTCTGTGTACTTGCTAGTGACTTGGCGGTGGCTACATCAAGGAAGATAATTTCAGGAGCTTACCTTGCTCTTGGTCAAAAACAGAGCTCTTGATTGATGACTTTATAATTTTGTTTAAGATCAATGTCACTTGGGAGTTTCTTCCATAACAATTATGTGTCAAGTGAATGAAAATGGTTTTATTTCAAGCCATTGGTAGTGGATTTTAACCAGAGAAATGTGGTCATGTATGAAAATAGGCCAAACCCATTTTCAAGTAGTACAAATTTCCATATTTTTCTTTTGATCTGTAAAGTAAAACTCTAAATATTGTGGGCTGACAATATCTCCTTTACGTTCAAGGAAATATAAAGCATTGCTCAAAAAAACCCCAACAACAAAAACCACAAACAAACAAGAAAAAACAAACAAACAAACAAAAAATATGCAAAGTACAGACAGAGCTGGCTTTTCACTGTATTATTTCCACCAGAAGTTTTTCTTGGGTATTACTTTAGCATATATTAATAATGGGACAATATTTCTTTATAGGGTGTATAATTCAATTAAACATATTAAAGAGACAGTCACTTTAAAACATATTCTTCACATCCAGTGTCAGAAAAGAAAATGTTTTCCTTTGCAGATGAATCTAATATGTGTTAGCCAGCAGTTGACTGTTAACCAGTGTAACATAAAAGCTACTGTAAATGTTACTGGAAAACGAAGAGGAAAAAAAATCCTTTTGTATTCTCTGAGAAATGTTTCCTTGTGTTGACTTTAAGACAGAGTACTGCAATTTAACCCATAGGGTAAGTGGATGAGTCTGTAACAGGTTATTTGGCTTCAAATGAATCAAATGAGTGTTCCCACTTCCATCCCTTTTTTTTTTTTTTATTGTTTAATTTTTTTTAAAGTAAAGTAGGATTTCTGTCTGACAGGTCAGACTGGAAGCAAAAGAAGAAATTAGCAAAGGGGGACTCAGCTCTGCTTTTACACCAAAGGCTTCTCGGGCTTTTATAGCAGGAAAATCTCTAAGATTTTGAGGACTTCAAGAGATCATGAAGGCAGGACAGCAGCAGAACTGCCTCCACAAGGGCCCCCTAAATGGTTTCATGTCAGGCACGTGTTGTGGACAACAGAAGGTCCTTGTTTAGTAATGAAGAAAAAGCCAGCAGTTTTGCTTCTCCACAGCCAGATTTTTAAGCCATAATTGGATCTTGTAACACTGCCAAGGTAAAGGCAGAGGGCCACAACGGGGAAGCCTGACACTGCAAGTGAACTGAAACTAAATATAGTTCTCATGCAGTTTAAAAAAACACACATCAAAGCCCAGAACACCCGGCCCCATCTGAGACTCTTGCAATGGAACAAAACGAGAAAACAACCATGATAACATATGTATTTTACTGTGTAGCTACAGGCAGGCAAATGAAATAATCTGAGAGAGGCTTTGGTTGGTTGTGATTAAAGATTGTTACATACCAAGCAATCCGAGACAGAATCCAAAGCCCAGCTGCTGAGTATGCTGCTGGGTGAGGGAGCCAGGCAAGCCCCCCACAGGCACTGGGGCAGTGGGTGCTGGGCATGGTGGTGCTTGGTGAGAAGCTGGTGCCTCTGCTGGCAGATCAGCATGGTCCGAGCCTTCACAGTGAGATCATATCAGTCCTCCCATGGCAGCAGACCTGTTTCACACAGGCTCTTTCAATTGCTGGGTATCTGCAAAGCAGTCATTCCTTTTCAAATGACAGTGTGGTCTGCTGCCATGCGTGTCTCCTTGAGGGCTGCAGTGCCAGCCTGCCCTGTTTCCAGCCAGGACAGGGTTAATTTTTGCAGTAGCCAGGAGATGTCAAGGCTAGGACCTGGAGTTAGTTCTATTTCACCTCATGTCAGTTTTTTGGGGAGAGGGGAAGGGATCCCTTCTAGTCAGGTAGTGTGGCAACAGCTCAGTACTGTTTGAGGTGACAACTCACATATGAATCCTTCATTTCTTTTACGCTTTTTTATTAGTATTGTCGCTATTAGAGTCTGTTTTCTTATCTCATTGGTGTTTCCAGTAAATTGTTTTTATTACAACTCATGATCTTTACCTTTTGGGCCTCCAGTTCTCCTCTCCAGCCCCTCACAGGGGTGAGGGAAGTAAGCAAACGGAGTGTGTTTTGTAGCGGTTTCAGTGGGAAATTTAAATTGGAGAATATCATTCCTAAACAACGACACAGCTCCAAGATGGTGTGGTTCTTGCAGCACTCTGAATGGTTTGTCTGGGTATTTGTTAAGTCATCCCAGGGCACAAAATGTCTGTAGCAAACTCAAGTGGTGTTTGCAAAGGGCAGATCACCGTGAATATAGACTTGCCTGTCTTCGTTATCATGTGCTGGTGATCTAAGAGCCCAGTGAAAGACTACTGATAGGTAAAAGCAGATGTGAACAGTAGTCAGAGAGAGGGTTAATTTTTCCTTAGGTTAAGTAGTTGGGCTTGTCAACTTGTAGATATTCCTTCTAGCCCTACACTCTACAAAGTTTGGAAGGCAATTGTGATGCCTTCTAAGGCCATATTTATTCAGTCTGGAATTTGGTTGGCACCACTACTCAGACCAGGAGTTACCTGGCACATTGGAGTCTGGGTTGAGGCTCAAATAGTCCTTCCCCTCACTCAGATGACTTGCATTCCTCAGTTTGGTAAGCACCACAAAAGTGGAAACAAAATAAAAATGGAAATGAACATCCTAGGTATTTTCCAGCGTGGGAATGCAAAACCATTAGAGGTTGGAAGTTTTCAGTGTTTTGCATTCAAATTGCACCTTTTATCCTAAGAGATCAAGTACTTCACACAAAACTACGATCAACACCCTGCTCAATGCAGCCACTTCTGGGGTGGAGCACAGCAGAGGAAGATTAAATATGTCTAAAGACACAGGGGCAAAAATGCTCACAGGAAAAGCGAGCGTCTCTAAAAGTCCATGAAAACAATTGCATCTAGAAAAATCTATAGAATGTACAGACTATGTGGATCACCTTAATCTATTGAAGTGGAGAACAGAAGTGAGTTTAATCCACTGGGAACTGCTGTAGATATTTTCCCTGCTAGGAAGGCTTCCAAACTCTCTTCCAAGAGATGCAGTAGATTTATACAGCACGTGAAAGGTCTGTCTGGCCAGAAGGAATTGCACGCTTGACTTCTGAAAAGAAACACTAAGGAAATAGAGTTTTCATGAAGAAAGCATCTGTTAGCTTTCATTCTTCCCTTTCATGGGAAAAAATGTGTTATGAAAAAATGAGGTTTTCCTCATATGGTCAATGAGAAGCTGCAGCACTTTAGCCCACTCCTTCTCTCTAATATACAAGGGGATTCCACAATCATGCTGCTGTTAAATCAGTTGGCGTTTAATCCAGGAGAAACCTGTATATGGAGTCCTGTCCAAGAAATTATGTAGTGGCTTTGTCTTTGTAGTTGCAATGCAGGATTTCCAGCTTTTCAGCAACCTGGATGCCAAAACTAGGGGTGGTTTTTTGTTTGTTTGTTTGTTTTTTTGGTTTCTTTTTTTGTTTGTTTGGTTTGGTTGCTTGTTTATTTGTTTGTTACTATATGTGTCTTCCATTTACCCCCATATGCAACTTTTTGGAGAGCAAGCCCTTCCTACATCCCTTCAGGAGCTAGACTTGATGATCCTTGTGGGTCCCCTCCAATCCAAGATATTCTGTGATTCTATGTATTACCAAATTTTTTTTGGTGTCATTTAAGTCTGTTAAACTTTTATCCATTTTATTCCTAAAAGAAAGTAATAAAAGCAATAATACATGTCAGTGGAACTGTAAGCCTTAGTGGCTATCTCATGGGGCACACCATCAGAATGTATGAGAGGGTGTCACTGTCCCAGGACATACAAGGGAGGAGAAGGGAGGCACTGGATACCAAGCACTGGTGTTTGCAAAGGAGAAGAAGAGAGACCCGTTGAACATTTCTAGTAGAGGAAGGAAACCTGGGACAATTATCATGGATTTTGAATCTGATATTGATCAACTCGTTGGGACAGGTAGTGACTATTTTTTTTTCTTTTGAGCAACATGAAGTTACATCAGTAGGACAGCTCTTTTCGTAGAAAGATGTGATAATTGTTTTGATAACTCTACCAAGAGCAACACAGCTAGATGTAGTTGAGTTGCTATGCGCCTGGATGTGGTGAAGATGATGTTGTTTCAGAAAGTGGGAGGAAATGGGCAGGGGAACAGCTACTTTAAACCTATTTCTGACTAGCAGAGAAGAACAGCCTGACAATCTAAAGGTTGGGTGGTAATTTGGATGAAAGCAAGCATGAAATGATAAAGTTCATTATTCCAAGGGAAAAAGCTAGACCAGCTGAATATGGATAATGACTCCAAAAAAGTAGACTTCAGCAAACTTGGAGAACTGGTAAGTAAGGTCTCTGAGGAAAATAATCTCAGGGGAAAAGGAATGCAGGAAAGCTGGCAGTTACTAAGCCTATTTTAAAGGCAAATTCTTCTGATGGAGAAGACAGATTGGAAACAGTGAGAGACCTGTATAATTGCCTCTGGAGCTCTTCAAAGACCTGAAAATGAAAAAGACTTGAGAAATGGAGAATGCAGAGACCCCAAACAGAGTTTACATTTGATTTCTTTCCCTACCATAAAGTGAAGCTAAAAAGGGAGCAGTCCTTGGACCCACTTGGAAGACCCCCAGCTCAGTGTGTGGCTCAGGGGGCTGCCACAGGATGCTGCATGTTTTATGGGAGAGTGCACTGCATGAGCAAGAGCTGGGTGTGTGCTCACACATGAGCGTGGCACAAGCTGGAAGGAGGCATGAACAACCTGAAGGTGACGTGGTAATTCAGCATCCAGAGACTGTAGCAAGAACCTTGTGAGACCGAAGGAGCACTGGGGCTTCTGTCAGTCTAGTGCAATAATGAACTTTGTTTTCCCCTTTATTTTTCGTGCCCCAGATTTTGCCCTTCCAGCAGCCAATATGCTCAAAGAAGGTCTTACAGTGAATTTGAGATAAGAAGGTGATTTCCCATGTTTTCTGCAGTTATGAGAGCCAAGTCAGTAGAAGGGACTGATTTGCAGACTCTGTCTATTAGAAATATCAGTCTTTTGGAGAAAGTACTGGCTGTGCAGTGCTCCAATTCAAGGACTTTTATCTCTGCAGCCCATCCTTGGGGTGACACAGAAGCCACAGTAGTTTTGCAGCTGCCTCTTTCAAGGAAGAGCCACAGGGTCACTGCTGGTGTGGGAGGAAGGTCACAGAAGGTTTTCTGTGGGAGAAACCCATATGTCTGTTCAGACACTGGACATGGCCTGTGTGAATTGAGGAGCTGAGACTGTAGCTGGTGGTCAGCAAAGTGAGTTTTCCTGATGGGAAGTCACTGCAGCACAAGACAGGGGCTTTGAGATGATATGCTGAGTGACTGGACTCTGTGGATGGACTTCAAGATGTCAGTGGGTGGATGGGAAGCAGAGGCTTTTCCCAGAGTGGATGAGGGCCCTCTCTGCCACTTGAGAGGAGGCCCAGAGCAGTTGTGCCTGCTGCCCCTTCTCTGTCTAATCCTATGTCTGAACAAGACGGCTTTCTGGCCCACTCCCTTTGACTTCCCTGGGCATGAACAATGGAGTAACCTCATCAGTCCAGGAGAATGCAGTCTCTTTGCTCTTTGTCAGCATTCCACTGAGGACCTCTTATCCCGGCAGCATGGTGAGAGATGCCACTGTGGCACCCCCACTGCATGGGACGGAGTGTGTCTGTCTGTGCTTCGTTAAAGCCATTATTAGTGCTGCTATGCTCAAAGTTGTCCTCAAACTGGAGGATGATTACAAGTCCCTAAGGAACACTTGGAGCCCTCCTAGTTGAGATGGTGACCCACCAGCGTCCACAGGTCTGCAGGTTCTCCTGCACTAAGCCCTCCTGGTGGGGACAGGGACCTGGCAGTACTTATGGGGCTTCAGCAATGGAGAAGATAATGCATGGATTGAAGGAACCCAAACTCATCCTTTTACTACTGTCAGACTTGTTTTTAAGGCTGGTAGTTTACATTTTGGGATCCACTACTTTATTGCTAATGAATTCACCTGATGGAGCAGGGATGGAGAAGGGAAGACAAGTCATAGCTGTGTGAATGTAGATGGGGAATCAGAAATGTCAGGTGGGGTGCCAAAATGAAAAGGAGATGAGGGGAAGGGTAAAAGAGGCCAAGTCAATGCTGGCTGTTGGAAGATGGTGATGTGGGTGACACTGAGAATTGGGGGAAACCCTGCATCCAGTGTTTACAGCCAGCCAGGCTATCTTCCTACAAATTAAATCCCCACATCTGGTAGAGAAGAACCTTATTTCTAGGCCACAACCTTAAGGAATGTGTTGAGAAGTCTTTAGATCTTTCTGAATAAGGATTTATACCAGGAAATTTACTGGCTTGTACCATAGGGACATAAGGATAGTCATCCTATTAGTATGATTTCCCTTCTGGATATCTTAAGGAGGAATAGACTTGTCTTAATTTCTGATGCTTTCTGAGTTGCATATAACATTAGGCCATTAAACAAACAAGTGTTACATGCTAATGAGATGTTTACTTATTACCTACATCCCTTGATTAATGACTTATTTCCTCCTGGCCTTCAGGAGAGCTCTCTATTGATTAGGGGGTATATGCTCTGCAGGCTTTATACCACAGATCACTCATTTTAAGGACAACAGATCCCAGCATTCCTTTAAGGTGCGACTAATATGTTTGGCTTCAAGGTTTTAAAGATACAGTGTTAGGAACAATTTTTCTGTACCCCAACCACAATTATTTTCCTCTTGATGTTCCTTTCTTTTAGGCAAGTAAGCTAAGGGCCTAAGAGTGCATATTGTACACAATCTTTGGAAACTTTAAATGGCTATGATCAGACATTGTAGGAATAGTCCTAAACATGTGACCTGCTGAGAATCAAGTTTTCAGCAATATTTGTAGAGATGCAAGACTTGAAAGTACATGCAGAAGACTCTGACCGCAACAGGCAAACACAGAAAATCTCTCTAAGCCAGTAAAATGCCACCAGGTGTGCAAGAACAAATGGGTGTCAGAAATTCCTGCAGACAATCTTCCAGCCTGCATTCCCCAGGACACAGGTAGAAGCAGAGAGCAGAGGTGCAAGAGCATCTCCAAGCCCCATCAGCGGCTAAGAGTTGAAGAGGGCAAGCAACAGGTGGAACCACTGCCACTCCTACCACTTCAAGCAAGACTTGTGGCCCACATGTAATGTTTGAATAAAATCTGAACTAAATAACTTTAAAATCTTATAAAATTCCTGGGGAGGTTCAGGGCAGAAGCTCTGACAAACTTTGCAGCATCTAGTTATACTGCAAAATGCAGTGTTTGGTTTAATTGCAGCAAAACTGATTAATTTCTTTTAATAAAATGGACCCCCAAACTCAAAATTAATATGTGCTGCTGTTTTCTATGCCTAGTGGTATGCTTGATGTATCCCATTTGTTTTCACTCGATCAGCTAGTGTTAATCGCAATAGAATTCAAATGCGCAAAGACTTTTGTTATTGAATTTCAATTGAAATCTTTTAGGCAGACATAATAAAAACTTGTCAGTGTGTGTTAAACAGTTCTGCTTGTTATGGTTTCAAATGGAATAAAGGACTGATGCTGATCCCTCAAGCTGACAAAATTTCTGACTTCCACACCAAGAAAAGACAAGGATTTTGCAACGCCTTGATGTAAGCAAAACTCCTCCTTGAGCCAAGAGCCATCTAAACAGAATAACCTGAAGGATGATGATGGCACCATGGTGATGGTAGAGAATGCACAGATGAAGCATTTGCTAGAAGCAAAAAACCTAGCAAATGATAATTACCTACACACTTTGAATATTGAATGCTTGAAGCCTGGAATGCTGTGTATTTTCTTCAATGTTTTAAGGGCTGGGGTTAGGGAATATGCAGTTGTCTTCTCTTTGAGTAAGGAAAAGGCTGTGATTCAAGACCCTGTATATTTTTAAGTCATGAGTACCCACAGTACAGGTTACAGGATTATGTGGTTTAGTGCACAGATATGAAAGATTCTTAGTGCTAAAAGAAGCAAAGGATCTCACATATTTTGCTATACACACTCTGTGCTTTACATACCTGTTGGTGTAATAGATCATTAGGGGTTGTAGAACTTCCCAAAACATTGAAAAGATTTTTGCCTAGCTCAGAGTAAGAGTCTTTTAGACTGAAAATAAAAGACACCTAGGGTCCTCAGGTTCAAACTTCTGCAGGTAGAGGCAATGCTCAGTTGTTTGAGCTTAATTCAAAAGTTAGGAACTGTGCAAGTTCAGAACACTTTTAGACTCTATGGTAAGCTACAAGCAGTGAGTAGAAAAGGCCAAAGTCTGAAAAAAACCTCTTATTGTATTTCTCTGAACCTGTGCAAGCCTCTGAATAAACAAGGCATGTGTTACTACTTTATTGCTACACTTGGGCTGCTCAAGATTCTGAGGAATGCTTCACTCCGTAGGTGTATGTCTTGGAGAAAAGGAAAACACCTTTTTGTGGTGTACAAAGAGTAATGACAAATGGGATACTCCATAGTTTTCAAAGTGTTGCTATGAGTACTTAAACTAAGGCATAAAATGCTGCACTTTTATCCTGACCGTTTAAGACATGCCAGAATGCTAAAGGTAGATTTGACTTTCAAACAGAGACCGGCAGAATGACACGTTGTATAGGACAGAAACATGGAAAAATAAAACGACTCTTAAAACTTGTTTTTAGATCACCTTCTATTTTGGCTGGCCATTTATAATGCTGGAAGGCTCTGAATGCTCCAAATCCATGACAAAGCTAGTGAAGAGCCACTTATGTAGAAGTTTCAGAATATCTAGCTGTGAGCCAAGGTGTCTTCCATCCGACACAGGTGCTGTGGTGGCTCAGCAAATGGTTGCAAGATGTTTGCTTAGTCCTCAAGATAACCTACATTTCTCTCTTCCCTGGCTTTCCTCTCATTGACAGGTCTCCACACCCTGCCAGTAATGATGCCAATTAGTATGACAGAGAGGAGGTGAAAGAGTCATCTCCTTCCTAGAGAGCTCTGGCAGTGACAAGTGTTGGCACTAGATGCAGCAAAAGCATTCAGGACTCCTGCTACTGAGCCGACCAGACAATTTCCTGCCAGACAAGAGAGTTTCACTGAATTTAGGAATCTTAGCCTGTTATGCAAGCACAAACTAAATTACTATAATCTCAGTAATGTAATAGCCACGTCTTGGCATTGTAAGCCCATGGTTCCAGCACTTACCAACTAACACACTACGCACACCAGACCTCTCTAAGCCATAATTTGTCGTTTAACCTCAGGCTGGCTTTTCAGAGCTCTCCAAGGTCATGCTTTGTTCATACCCCTAAGACTCTCCTGTGCTCTGGCAGCTATGAAACACTTGGTGGAAAACCATTCTCCATGTTGCAATAATGCTACTCATCTTAATGTCTAACGTAGTGTTCTGTTTGACTTTAAGTAGTCTGCCTAGACTGTAGACTTTCTGGGGCAGGGACCATTACTTTATAAATATTCTGACTTTCACAATTGTAGAAGACCTGGTCTGAAAGATCACATGACATGAGCCACTCAGATGCAACAACATTGAAAATTAAGATAAAATTCCAGTTGTTTTTTTTTTTTTGTTTGTTTGTTCGTTTGTTTGCTTTAGACTTCTGCTTGGAATGATTCAGCTGTTTGGCTATGAAGAACAGCTGTACATAGCTGTTGTTTTCTAAGATGTAATATACAGTGGAGCAATATCTTTCTCCTTCTCAATTTGCATTTCTTCACCTGAAATTTACATTCTGAGTTTAGTAAAATATCTGAGCCTGAGACTCTGTCTAGTCTAGCTAAACATCTTTGACGCCAAGAGAAAAAGATGCATCCCATGATGGACACTCAACCTCCTAATCCTGGTCTTGGTCTTCCCCAAGTCTTATACCTGTGACCTCTGGAGACAAATCAACAAAGATCATATTTAGAATTTGTTTAAATTTGTATTGTTCTCTGATCACCAGACAATTAAAGAAATATCACTTAGCTTTGCCCTTCTTAGCCAAGGAAAATTCTGCAGGTATCTGATCCTGCTTGTGTTGTGGGATTGGGAGTCAGGAAAAACTCTGTTAAGTTTGTAGAGTTCCACCAATATTAAAATTATGTTACCAAAAGGAAAACTAGAACCAGAGATTGGAGAGTTTTACTCATGATAACTAAAGATTTGTCTAGACTGGGGATTTGTCCTGATTACTGCCACTGGATGCCAGCCATTGCTGTTGCTGTAGCAGTGTGACCCCTTGCATTGGCAGGTCATGTTGTTAATGGTGGTTGTAGAGTTTTGTCAGTTTAGGCACGGATAATATTCTCTGCAGGATGTGTTGGTTTTCTCCATTTGTACCATGTGAGGTCTGTTAGTATTTAGTTGTCTGTGACTGGAACCTGGCAAATATATTGGGCTTATGGATACAAAGACAGGGAAAATGTCAAATTCTGTCAAACCTTTCCAGAAATTCTCAAAGCCTTTCTAAATTAGCTTTGCAGACACTTAGGTGTGAAATGGAGAACACACGAAAATGTTGGTGAAGACAGAAAGTGAATATTAGCATAAGACAAGGTTAGTTCTGTTATTTGAGAGTGCTGTAGAACAAGAAATTTGGAAATGCCAAGTTTATCAGCCTATCTAGCCCCTATTCCAATTATATGTTATCTTGCTATACAGTTTGCATAGCTTTGTTGTAGTCTAGTTCTTAATGACTCAGCTTATGGAGTATGTACCACTTCCCCAGGGAGAGAGTTTTCCACAGTTTGACCTGTTATATTTTTCCTGATATCTAGCCTGTTTCATTTCATCCCATTATTCTTAGCCACCTCATTCCTCCTAAACAATCCTCGTCTTTGGTGTTTTCACCTTTTGAAATCTCATAGATGTTTCTTTTCCTCTTAGCTGTCCCCCATCCACATGTTCTCCTATTTAGACCATGAATGCTTTACAATGAGACATTTTGGACTCTGTAAAGAAGGCGCACATCATGTGTAAAACAAGCAGAGTCAGTTTTCTGCTCCACTTAGCATTGGTGAAAGCCCTAGCTGGCATAGTGAATTTAGTTTTGGATGCTGCTCTTTAAGAAAAGACACTGACAAATTGAAGCAAGCTCAAAGGGCAATAACAAAAATTATAAAAGATTTGAAAAATCAGATTTATGAGAAGCAGCTGAGACAGGCATGTTCAGTCTACAAAGAAGACTAAAGGAAGGCATAATAGCTGTCTACAAATACATGAAATGATGTGATAAAGGGAACAGGGGCCAGTTATTCTCATTAGTCAGAGAGGAAAGAAGCATAGAAGCTGATTTAAGCTGCAGAAAGGAAAATTCCAGCTACATATGTGGGAGATGTGTTTCAGCTACTCGATTAGGCAATGGAACAGGCTGCTGTGAAAGGTTACAGAGTTAAAATGGCTACAGAGATTCCAGGCTAGACTCAACTGCTGGGACTAATGAAAAAAAAATCCCATCCTGGTTTTGGAAAGGTAACCAGATGGGCTGCTGATGACAGACTCTCATAGGTAAATATAATTTCATATTAAGGATACCATGAGCCCTATTACTAGATCCCTAAAGGGACAGATAAATGCTGAAAAACTGGCCATCTTCCCCACTGTTCATCTTACTCCAAAGCAGAGAAGGGAAGGGCAATTGGACCATGTGGAGACATGGAGATGGATCTTATGACCAACCATCTGGGTGTAAACAGGTGCAAGAAAGTTTTGCTTCATGCACAGTCATGTGGCAACTTCAATTCAAAAGCTGAGTGGCTGAATGGGCACCGCACATCAGCTGAGTGAACAAGGCTCATGAGCAGAGCATGAGCAGAGCAAGAGTGGGTCAGCTTATCCCACTGGACTTGCCTAAAGTCACTATGGAGTAGCTGGATCCAGATGTCTGTATTCTCAGGCCAACACTTTGATCACAAGCCCATTCTCATCTTTGTAGCACTGCTTTTCTACCAACTCTGTACAAACTCAACATCCAGCCCTCTGGTCCTGCCTACCTCATGGACCTTGAATTCCTGCAAACTTTTGTTAGGAATTTTCTATTCATTAAAAAACAAAACCAAAACACCAACAAAAAGAAAGAGTACTGAAGAGCAAGCTGGTGTTTTGTCCTGATGCTTTCCACCAGTCAAGATATAGCACTAGGAGCGGGCATAGCCGTGGGCTGCATATAGAAAGATCTACATCTCATGAAAGGGTAGCTTATGATTGGCATCACTAAAACTGAAAAACCTAGCCTACCATTCTAATCAGAGTCTTTACTCCAAGGCTGCTCCCCTGGAGATGTGCCAGTGCCATGAACCTCCTGCCAGATGGGCTGTGCTGATGTCAGCAGTGGGGAATAAATAAGGCTCTTTGCTTGCTATTGTAGACTTGGAATTGATGGTTGTGGCTTTGATCCTCAGAAGTCTGTGGGGCTCACCCCTCCTTGAAGTGAGAGCAGTATTTTTACATTGATTGTGGTATGTTCAACATATTGTGGGGCGTTACTTTCTGGCACTGAGTATTGAACTTAAAACAACATTGCATAATTCCCCAAGATCACATTACTGTGATTTGGCTGGACATTCCACCAAGTCAGAATAGTGCTCAATACGAAGATGATTCTAGCAGTGGAATCACGACAGTGTAAGCTGGGTGTCATCCAGCTGGGATGTTCTGGGTGAATTATTGTCACTCGTCAGCTGGTATGTCTTTTTTCTTATGAGCTACCACAGAGGAATTACAATTCTTCCCTCCCAATAACCGTCACCACTATACAAACTATTTGGAGGAAAAAGGTCATGGCAAAGAGTCTAAGTTGTCCTGGCTGTTGCTCAGGATAAAGAACAAAAGTATCTGGGCAATTCCCTGGAATAAATTAAGAGACTGAGAATGCAGCGTTACTTTTTACCTGTCTGCCCATGGGCAACAAAATCCATTTGAGTGGGATCTGAAGCCCCTTCTCCTGGCTGATGAGAAAGCTATAGCTTCCAGCACTACCTGGCACCATGCCACCCAGGAGTGGAAGGGGAATTCCTAACTAGACATTCCAGGGAGCTTTTCTCAGAGGCTTTAAGCTGTTGGAATTGGTTTTGCAATCTGTGCTTTCATCTTCCTTGAGACTTTCCACTCAACAAACTAGGAACTATTGTTCTGGGTGTATCCTACTAGTGGGAAATGGAAGGGAGAAAACTTTGTGAGAGTGGTGGTGTGAAAGCTGCTGAAACCTAACTTAGACCTCTCAGGTTTTTTTTGTTTCTCAGTCTCTTAAAGTGACTCTGCAATCCTGGTAAGAAGCTGTCTTGGCAGCAGGATAGGACTGAGAAACTGAAAGCAGCACTTTCTTATTATTTATTTTCCTCTAAGCACTGTGCATGTGTCAGACAACATTACCTATGAGCAATCAGTGCTTTTCTCCCCCCTAGGAGCATCCAGTGTGGGGAACTTCTGTTGACTGCCTTGCTTTGAAAATCTATAATTGTCATAATGATTGTCTTTGAGCTTAAGCCTTGAATTTGAGTGGTTTTGGGCATCACCAGGCTCTTTTTGTAGACTGCTGCTGTAAAGAAGGGAGCTGATGGGTAGTGTGAGTCCTTGGGGCTTGGTGCAGGTATGAAGAGACATGACCAGGCATGATAGGACTTAACTTCCCAACATGCATGATGAGGAAGCTCTGTTTTTCTTGATGCACAGAACCATCTGTCTCAGGAGTGCTGTAAAAACCAGGGTCAAGATCTGAGACTGGGGATGGAAGGTCACAAGCCAATCCACAGGAGGTCTTGAAGAGAGTCTCTCATATGCAATGTTGAGTTGTGCTACAGTTTGCAGTGCCATGCTAGGAAAGTTTTGTTTCTGCATTTGGCCCTCATGGTTTGTGAGGAATTAATCATATCTATATGCATGTGCTCTCCTTCCTGACTTTCTCTGCAGAAAGATCCATAGCCTCTCCTCTCCACGTTGCAGACCAGGCCACTGAAATGTGTATCATTATTAGTAAGAGTTTCACACATGTATCTGTATGGTTCAAATTAAACCGCAAATAAGGAGGTAATTTGGTCTTTAGAAAGAGCACCTTCGCTGTTTTATGGTGGATCATGGATGACAGGGTTCAGCCCTTAGATTCTATGCCTCCTTCAGACTAAGACAGTAATTTCTAGGTACATGATGCCTTCATACGGGAAACTGAAGCAGTGCACTGGAGCTGTGGGTGCTCAAGGAACTGGGAGCAGAGCAAATGAAATTGTCTCTTCCAGTACTTCATTGGAAAAGAATTTCTAGGCAAGTTGCCTAGCAGGCACACTGCATTATATTCTTAGAAAGCAATAGATCTATTTAGGACTGCTGTATCTCTTTGGAATTTACTGTATGAAAAAAACCCCTTTGGCAGGAACTGATCTTTAGTGCTGACTGAGATTTGCAGCTTCTGACTGAGGAACTAATCCAAGCATTTTATTAGAAATTTCTTCCCACTAGGTCCTGTTTGCATTGCCTCTGAATTCAGGAGTATCATGTCAGAATGAGAAATAATGCAGATCTCTTGCTGAATTGTTATCCCCCCTTCACTCATGGATGCACACAAGTATATGTATATGCACGAGTGGATGTGGAGGTTTTTAATGTTATACACCATAAATGTATTCCAGCTTGGTCTTAATCCCTTCCTAGTGATAGTGTAGATAGATAAGTGACTGATGACTTGTAGTTATTTAAAAGGGCAGAAATGCTTTTTTTTTTTTTTNGGTGGCACAGTCTCCATTAGAAGCATCTATTCTTGGTCCAGTCTTTTTGTAAAGCTTGAGAAGTTCAGTGAGTCACCTCATAAAGCTGTTCTAGCTTTGCATATTCTTTAAATCCACAGCTCCAAGAGCAGACTATTGAGGCAGTGTATTGTGCTCAGCTTCCACCCAGCTTGAATGTAGAACTGCAATCCAAGGCATTCTGTGGGCACAGTGTGAGGGTAAATCTAATATCAGTGCTCCAGAACAAGGAGCAAGGCAGGTCTGTGACCTTTCCAGATGATTCCTAAGTGGGAAATAAGGGCCTTCTGGCACCAGAGCGCAGTGTGGTCTCCTGAAAATCTGCAGCTGGAGTTCTTCAGTCCTTGCTGGAGAGAGACAATTTAGTCTCTTGTTTGTTGGATTGTCACTTGCAGGCATAATTTGGCCTTAGACTGAAAATGAACACTATAATATGTTCAAGGGTAAAATGGACCATTAGGAACAACTGACTACAAAGATATATATAACAATATTTCAACTTAAGGCATGTTTTCAAGTCTTGGTGAAGGACTCCAAGGTAAGAAGACACCGACCTTCATGTGATGTGGAAAGTTCTCAGACAACCCTTGGGGAACTCAGCTATGTCAAGTTGAGAATAAGAAGTCACAAGGCAAATAGTTATGTGCAAGAAGAAAATTGGCAGATGGTACGGCAGATCTGCACAGACTCCTCAGCCATGACAGGCCTTTAGAGCGACAGTGCTACAACTCACAATGTGTTTGTAAAGCTTGCAGCACTGCAAAGCCTGTACCTTGTCGTGACCTTTACATGCTACATGAAAGACAGGCTAACCAGCACAGTGTGAAAAGGGAAAATCACAAATGGAAATACTTTTCTGAGATTTAGGTTTGCTCTACTCTGGTGAAAGAATTTTGATTTAAGTCCAGACTTGTAAAACATACAAACTTTCCCGTCCTGTTGCTAAATGGGAGGATGTGAACAATCCATGTCCCACAGAGAGAGTGACTTATGCATGTAGTGGCTTCAAAGAAAAATGAGAATCATCCAAATGTCTGGTTCCATAACTCTTGCCACAGCTAGTTTGGACATTGAAGGGAATTATTGTTTATGAAAAACATATATATATGTATCTTTCCCCTTCAAATATAGTCACAATCTATGCTTTTGAAGGTGTTCAGGAGTACTGTCAAAGTTGTGACAATCTTGTGATAAAAGCTTTAATTGTGAGATACAGTTCATTATTAAGACTTTAAATACTTTTTAATGTTGATAATTGAGCCAATGAAAGCAAAGTGTTCCCTTTAATAAATACTTTTTAGAAACACGTTTGTTTACATTTTAGTTACAAAGGAAGATATTATTCCTGTCTGCTGAAAGGCATTTCATTGTTTTGAGGTTTTTTTCCTTTTGATTTTGAAACATAATTCTTAAGGTACACCTTCCCAGAAGAATAGCTTGTCATTTACATGTGCAAATCCCAGTTTAGCTGCAGCAAGAAGAAACAAGTAAAAAAGCTGTAAATGGATCTCATATATCATGTAATTTTTGGTGAGCAGTATTTAAGTGTATTGAGTTTACTCTGATCTCTTAGCTATGCTGACACCAGCATTTCAGCTAATACACCCATGAATCCAGAAGAAAACAGTGGGAATATAAAGAGTTCAGATTTTCTGTGAGACCAAGGACATCGGGGTGAGGACATCATGAGCTGGTTGCACAGAAAAAGTAGATAGTGGCATTCACAAGTTGGTTTGGTCTGAGAATGGAGCTGAGCCACTTGTGTTCTATCATAAAATCAAGTCGACAAGGAGTACAAATTTTTCACTTCTCACTTCTTTGGAATGGAGAGATGGGTTATCCTATACATCCCTTTCCCTGGCCTGGATACTCTGGGAGCTCAGTGCTCCTGGGGAAAGCAACTTAACAAGGAAAGTCTTTGCCCAGATATGTATCTTAACACTGGCCGTGGCTGGACCTTCTGTTTGGAAAACAGAGCAAATCCATTTTCTCAAGGGAAATTAAAGAAGTTGAGAACTCCTTGCAGCTGACCCTGGTGTCCTCTTTCTCTGGAAAAGGGACATCATTCCGAGATCCCTCAGTCTGAGCACCTCTTCAGTTGGAATGCATGAAAGGGTCAGTTTTCATCCATAAGTTTGTAAGAGCTAAGTGCTTTCCAGACCCTCACAGATCATGTTCTGGGCTAGTGCCATTTTTTAGCAGTTTAATGGCAGGATTTAGAAATCAGATGGCCTTTCTTCTGATGGAGTAGCTCAGCAGTGGGCTATCACCAGGATACAAAATGTCTCCCAAAAGCCTATTTTGGAAACCAGATTTTAGTGCTGATCATCAGTGGTGTCATTTGCTCTGGGATTTGAAGCACTTGGGATGAACTGTCTTGAAGAAACAGTGCAGAACAGCAGTGCTTGGCTGGAGAGAGACCCTCTCCTCCTGCTGTTTGATAGGCTTGTGAATCTGTTTTCTTGGCAGCTCTTCTTCCTGAGTGAACACCTCATTTCAGTGCTGAGGTGGCACAGCTTCACATCTGGTCACAGCTGGAAGCTCAGCTTTGGTGAGATAAAGACCTGAGATGTTTGTTTAAATGCCCAACCTATCAAGAGCATCAGCAGGGTTATAGCAGCAGCAAAGTGCAGGAACACCAAGATTTTCTTGTCCTTCCACCTTAAGTCTTTATCATCTCACATCTTACTTCTTCCATTTACTCATACATGAACTAAGTTTAGCAAAAAGACATTATGTGCCTTCTCAGAGCAATGTGAGGCTGATTTAGGGATGTTTATACAGCTATTTGCAAATGTAGATAGCCTATGGTGTAGATCATTACAGACTGAGAGGAATGGTAAAGTTAATGAGATCTCTATTTAGGAGACTGTACCTTTTGAACCACCAAGAGGTGTGCTCCAGGACTCAGTGTAATGAGAAGTGAATCCTACAAGGTGTTGAACACCTCCTGTGAGAGGCTGAGAGCTCTCAGTGCCTGATGGAAGATTGTCACAGGAATCTGTCTTTGTAATTATAACCTATAAATTTGAAACGTAATCTTGCAGAGGATCTGTGTGGAGTATAACAAAGACAAAGAAACCTTTCTGGTGCTTAAAAGCTCATGAGAGAGAAAAAAAAATTCCACTCATCGTTTGCTGAACCTTTAAAAAGAAAAAAAGAAGGTGGAGGGGACAGATGAAATATGTTTTATCTATTTTACCTACTTTGGCAATTAAGATTGTAATCTAGATGATTACCAGAGCTTGTAATGAGATTATACCCTCCATTAAAAAGAATGCTCCAGAGCTGCAGTGAAGAACGCCTTGAATCTGTTTAGTATGCTATCTGTCTTAGCAGAAAGCAGCAAAATGCATTAAACACACTAGGAGACAATGTTATAGACATACACTCCCAGTCTGTTTTTCAATAGAGTGAGTCGACATTGAATTTGTAGTTCTCTTCTCATCAGTATCTGTAAGTAGATCCACTTAGAAAATAGTTTCCGTAATTCTCAATTGTTCCATGAATCTCATTTGAAAATAACCCCTCACCCCTTTTCTTTGAAGATCACAACTTTCCTGAAAATTTACAGACTGCTATTTCATTGCAAAGAAATCCAGAAACCATTGCTATGAAAAAAGTATTTTACTTTCTGTTGATCTATTGGTTTTACAGGTCTCAGCTTGTAGAGTTGTAGTAACAATTCTGTTCCTGCAGTGTAATGAGAGATTGAAAATCAAGTGTAAAAATACCCGGTTTATGCTGGGCTTTGGTGGTTTATAAACAATGCTGAAATGTTGCTGGAAGGCAAAGCTGTTGCTGTAACTGCTTCTTTCCCTTGGTATCCATCAGTGGCATTTTAGTGAAAGAAAATAGCAATAGCATAGTAAATAGTACATACAAATCACCTCAGAGTAGGAATGGAGTGAAATGGCATTTCTGACTTTACAGTACAGGTAAAGCAATGTCATTCCTTTCCCATCCAGGGACAGTCACAAGGTATGGAGAGCATCATACCTACCAGACTTTACTCTCCTGCGTGTGCTGTTACATTTCTAAGAAGTGCAATACATGCAAAACAGTGACGGCCTTTCCCTGGTCATACTGTGCAGTTTACGCAACATTAGAACAGGCACCAGGATCTTTATTTCATCAGCAAAACCAAGAAAAATTGATTTTTTTGAGTACCGAGGCAAGATGACTTCTGGAAAAGATTTCTGTAATAGTTTTAAGAAGTTATTACCCTCCATACAACATCTGCACCTTCTCTGGAGGTCATTGCCCCATGAGAGCAAAAGGAGCCTGCCATGCTCATCTGCTTCAGCTTGTGGTCTCTTGAATGGGCTTAGCATATTGAAAAAGTCAGATTACATTAATCAGTGCAAGAATAGAGGATGTTTCCTTCCCATGCTGTTTTGATTTTCTTAAAAGACCCCAAAGAATGACTTGGTCTTTGTCCTGCCGAGATAGATGAAATAAAATGAGTGGAATGTGAGGAAAACTTTATCCATTAGACACTCCTTAGTTTCAATAGAATTTTGAGTTTTTATAAATTTTTCAAAACTAAAATAAAATTAGATCCCTGAAATAAGGGGGCCAGATATAAGGGGGGCAGATATATCTGCTCTGACCTAAGCACTTCAAGAAGCAGAGAGCTCAACTTGATAATCTTTATGGGTCTCTTCAGACATGAGATGCTCTGTGATTCTAAGACTCTGCCTGACATCTTATTGTGACTGGTTATTAGTTGAACCTTGGACATAAAACTATAGTGGTGTCAGTAGAATGGAAAGTGGAAGACTAAGGGAAAACCCGGGAAACTACAGACCATTAAAGCAAACATCCACACTAGGTAAGGTGATAGAAACTATAATAAATTGTAATATTAGCAGGCCTGTATGTAAATATTGATATATTGAGGAAGAGTCCCTGTGACATTTATGAAGCTGTGCATAATAAATCTATCCTTTGAAGGAGTCTATAACCACATGGGCAAAGGAGATCCAGGTGATACTTGGGTTTCTAGAAGGCCCTTGACAAGGTTTCTCATCAAAGACTTTTAAAGAAACTGAGCTGCAAGAGGATAAAAGGAAAGGTTCTTGCATAGATGAAAGAGTGGTTAAAAGGCACAAGAATAAAGGGCAGGATTAAGCTGTCAATTTTGTCAGTGGTGGAAAGCCCCACTGGTGTCCCATAGATATTCTCAGTCAGCACTCACAGTTCAGTATCTTCATAGCTGGTTTAGGAAAGGCTGTAAATAGTAAGATGACAAAATTTGCTCATGGTACTAAACTATTTAAAGTTTCAGAATAAAAGCACTTTGTAAAGAATGCAGGAAAAATCCAATGATACTAGACAAGAAACAACAAATCTAAAGTAACAGACATGGATAAAAACTTATGAAGAACAGTCTATGGAGTAGACATTGCTCATCAGGAACGAGATCTTGGGATTATAATCAAGAAACTGAGAGATAAAAACTGCAAGAACTCTATGAAAAAATCAACTCAGTGTTCACTAGAAACCAAAGATGTATACTACAAATTTTTAAGAGGGAATAGAGAACAAAATATTCTGTGTAATATATGCAGCCTCATGAGAGCAAAATGCATTTTTGGTATTCCAATCCCTAAAATGATACAGTAAGATGAGAAAACATGCAGAGACTGGTCAGTGGTGGTGATCAAAACTATGAAGTGGCTTCTTTGTAAGCAGCACCTAAAAAGCATAATGTCAGAAGAGGTTGTGAGAGCCAAATGTTTACACAGGCTTAAAAATCATTAGCTATATTTATGAAAGAAAGATACACTGAGGGTTCTTACATGCAAAGATATTTCCATTGCTGAGCAAGTTCATGAACCATAGACAGGTGGAGACTGATCTATACAGAAAAAATGTAATTTACATTCTTGTTTGGTTCTTACATACTTCACCTGGGCATCCAACCATGCTTGGAAGAACAATATTGGATTAGATGGACCTTTAGTTTGACTTTACAAGAACACTCCTTCTGATTCGATGCCTCCAGATGTGAAACTTAGATGTAAGTAAGTAAGCTAGTTTTGGTTTGTTGCCTGAGGTCAGTGAGGGATCAGGAGCAAAGCTGGGTGTGGAACATTAAAAAACCTCTCTTCATGTCTAAGCCTTGTAATTATTTCATTTTTAAATTATATTGCAGATCCAAGTTTGTAATCATCCTTGGAGAGAAGCCAGAGTACATACTTGAGTTTTGTCTAGTGACACAATTTCAGAAAAAAAAACACCTTTTCCTTTTTTCAGTTTTATTTATTTGGAATAAAATAATAAAGACAAAATTTTGAATGTGTCTGATCTGTAATTTTATGAGAAATCATAGACTCATATTTCAATCCTAGGATCTCACAGTTTAAAACAGTGGTCATTCCCTGTCCCACCACTCGACTCTGAAGACAGGGATATAGACATATACTTTCTGTAGAAATGAGGCACAGGTAAACAAAATGACTGTGACTAGGTTATACAGAGATCCTGGCAAGGAAATAATGACTGAAGGTCCTCTGGAGGAATGCTGTGGTCCTGGATCAGTCCTCTTCCTTCCTATCCATCTTTACTGTCTCTGAGGAGCATGAAGCCTCTGCTCCTGCTCTGCTACACTGGGCCTGAGACCCAGCAGCACGAAGTCTCAGATGCCTCAGCTTTGGTCTCTTCTCTTCCATGGAAGCACCATGGAAGCACACCCATGGTTGTCTTCTGAGCTCTCCCTATGGAACTTGATGCAGGGAGAACAGGCAGGGAAGCAGTGAGATGAGGCAAGGCTGAAGCAAGACTTAGTGTTGTGCTCCTGCGGTGGCCTTGAGGTGTTGTCCTGTCTGGGATGGATTCCCTAAGGTCCTATCTTAGTTCTCTGAAGCAGCCCTAATTGAAAAGTACAACTGTGGCTCAAAGTCACCTTGGTCTCAGCTCTTGGGGTACAGATTCTGTACTATGGCCCTCAGAGAACTTCCCCTGGAGAAGGAATTTTTTTTCCACCACTGATTTTAGCTAGACCTCTGTGATCTCTTTTGCACAGTATTGATTGTTGCTTCACCGCAGCAAGTGATTAAGAGGCAAGGGATGGTGCAGTAGCCATTAACTGCCCCAAGCAAAAGTAATTTTTCTCTCCTTTCTTTTTTGCAGTAATTGTGAATTTCTTGCTAAACCTGGGAATAAACGTCTAGATCAATTCTGTCTCACTGTCATCAGTGGCAATATGCTCCCTTTGTGTTGTTTTCATCAACTCAGGGGTTATTATTTATTGGAGATTTTTAATAGAGAAAAAATAAATGAATGTACATGTTATGAGAGAAATTCATTAAACATATATGAATCTATCAAATCTTTTGTGGGGAGACATGAGTCTAAAGTTCTGTAAGTGGTAATCCTCTGGTCTATTAGTATTTACTCACAAAAAAATACATGCAAAAGATTTGTGCATCACTTGTCCACTTTTGGTTTTATGACTTTGTCATTATGTTAGTTTTGGTTTTAATTCTCCATATATTTTTACGGTCTACTTTTGGATCTCAGATTGTTCAGCTCCTGAGTTACTCTACAGGCTTGGTTTGAGTAACTTCTGAATTATATATTTGTAAATAAAAGAAGAATTAAATCCAGGAAGTTTATTTTCAGTTTATTAATTTCTGCTCAAGAAGTTTAATCTATGGGGCTTTAAAGCATGCTGCTGTCTGTTTAATTTCATGTTCATGGGATTAATCCTGTTAATCATTGCCCTGGCTTCTCTTTTGAAGTGTAAGCTTTATTGTACTGCTTTTAAAGTTGTTATCAACTTACAGATTGAAATTCCCAATTTCAAGTACAAAGGTGACTAGAACTTGGTATGAAAGTTTTAAGAAACTTATGTAAGAAATAATTACCCCAAGCATAGCTGTGTACAGACACTGCATGGATTGTCACCACCTTTGTATCATCCAGCCTCCCAGGTAAATCTCCTTAGGATGCCTCTGGAGTTAAGAGAACCTCCTTCAGAGAGCAATTCAAAACTCTGGACTTAGAATTTTGCTCTGCGTTGGCCTCTGGGACCTCCTCCTTTCTAACCAATAAAATGAAAAACTTGCAAAGGATTTCCTCCTCTGAAAGGTAATGGGATTTTTTTGAACTATGAAGTCAGTTCCTGAAAGGGGATCACACACTGACCTGTGTAATGGATACCTAGCTCTGAAGGATGCCCTTGAGCAAGGAGAGAAGCCATACACACAGTAGTGTCTGTGGAACTGAATCTTGAATATCTGCTCTTTTATTGTTGAAAAAAGATGCAATGCTTGTACACAATATCTAACGACAGTACAGCACACAGAATAATCTTCCATTATTTCATTCTTCATCCTGACACCTTGCAAATGGAGGTTGGACTGAAGCTTGGAGCAGAGGTTGTAATATACTCTCAGATTAATTCTGTTCTGTGTTGGTTTTTTTTTTTTTTTTTTGTTTTTTGTTTTAATCATTTTACATGTTCTTATTCATGAAAGAATAGGTTCTGAATTTAATTTCTGAGGTAGATGTGCATATACAAATGTTCCTATAGGCCAAAAACATAGGAGCTGAAGTGCCATAGCTCATTTTAGGGGTACCTTTATGAACTACTCAAGCACAAAAATAGCCCTGCTAAAAAGCTGAAACTCTTTGTCTACTTTTCTCAGACTATTCATTACTCTGTATTTTTCTTGTGTCCTCCTCCGATTTACTCTCTTAAAGATAAGCAAATCTGTCTTTATCAAATCTGTATTTTGTTATACTCCTTTGATCCCTACAATTCCTTTAGAAGTGCTGTAACAAATGCTGCATACCCTGTTCTAGGAATGGCTAAGAAGTTGGTTTACTATGCATTCTGTGTCTTGTTCTACTCTTTATGATATTCTGCATGCTTGCAATGTCTAGTCAATGCTCTTTTCAAATCTTTTTTTTCTTTCCTGTATAGGTATATTGAGCTGAAGTCTTCATTGGACTGTCTTCAAAGAAAGGGATCTTTATTTCATGAAAACAAATAATTTTGAAACCCTCAAGGTGGATGACAAGCTGATATTTTTTCACACAGTGTGCCTTATTTCATATCACTGCTCCCTAGCAGTGATGTTGTTCCTGGTGTTTAATTG
This sequence comes from Formicarius rufipectus, assembly GCA_013399695.1. NCBI lineage: Eukaryota > Metazoa > Chordata > Aves > Passeriformes > Formicariidae > Formicarius > Formicarius rufipectus. The sequence goes on from VXAU01001251.1 coordinate 1,136,965, forward strand.
ACATAGTAATGGGAACTTTGAGGAGAGTAAAATTCTGACAGTTCTGCCTGAAGGCTAAGGGATACTGTAGGGACTCAGTGCTTTCCCATGGAGTAAAACCGACTTGTTTTACTGACACAAGATGATGGCTACACACACATGGTTTTTGGGCTGAGTTCTTTTTTCTGCAGCTTCCATGACGGATCACTGTGTGCCAGCTGTCAACGTGTGGTGCCAAAAACTTCTCATTTCATCAGTGAAGCAATGTAAGTCACTGGGCTACTGATTCATAACATGAGGAACCATTTGTATTTTGAATAACGCAATGATACAATAGGTACTGAGCAAAATGTGAGTTGAATTGTTGAGAGCATCCAAAAATTGGAAATAATTTTATAGTTAAGATTTAAATGTCACTGGAAAAGTTCAGATTCTGACCTGTCTTTAAGTGTCCTGCCTTAAACTGTCTTTGAATATCAAGGAGCTGATAGGAAGAATATTTTTTTTTTAAATAAAAGAACACATATTTGAGAGAATTACAAAGAAAAATGGGACTTTTATTGGCTAAAAACACTACTCAGCATGCAAAGTGCAAAATGTCAGTTCTGATGATCAGAGCCACCTCTCTTATTGCAACAGAAGTGATGGTTGCAATTATGATGGGCTATGTACCTGAGATTAAGCCATTAAGTGGAAGTGCTGTCCTTACACCAACTGATATATTTGTGAAATCATACCTCAAACAAACTTCCAGGTATACCAACTCTTCATTAGATCTATTTGTATTGAGTGGATGGTTATTCCAAGATTATTAATTTTAGTTTCAGAGCATGTTAAGTATAAGTTGCAAGAAACACAAAAACGGGGTTTGTGTCCCAGACCATCTGCGCCACATTTTGGTTTCCCAGCATAACTCTCCATAACCTTTGCTCAAAATTAAAAGCAAACATATATTTTGGAATCCACCTTGGAGCAGCTAAAATGACAGTAACTTTAGAAACAACTAAATCAAGATTACTGTACACTTTTTGTTGAGATACTATTTTGTCCCACCTTTCTAAATGTGAAAAACAGCCCCAAACCAAACTGCAGTCTATTTATCTTACAGTATTATTATAACATGTTAAGCAGAGGCCTGAAGTCCTTCTCTAAATCTTACAACTTAACCATTCATAAAAATGGTTTATTTACAAGCATTTTACATGTACTGTTTGCATGCTGCTGCTGTATCCATTTACTGACAACTGATCTGATGGCTAAAAATCTCAGCCAAACTTTCTTAATGCAAGACTAAGAGTCAATTTTTACTGGCAAGATAATAAAAAATGTCTGTCTCTGCCTTGCACAGCCAGCCGGCTAGCACCACTTAACATGAGCCTGATGTAAAAGAAGTAATTCCTTATTTAAGTTTTTGGTTTACAAGAAGTATCAGAAGCCAAATTCCAGAAAAGCTGACACTAACAGAACCTTTTCCATGGATTCTGCTTCATTGGAGAGTTGCTGCTTAACTTGCATTACTGCCACAAGACTGCTTTCAAATCCCTTTGCATGGGGGAAGGGGGTGATTGGTAAAAGGTTGCTCCCTCTTCCTTCAATCTTGAAGGTAAAGAAGCAAATTAAACTGCTGGGTGCCGAAGCTGCCCCATAAGGGAGATTTCCTCTCCTTCGTCGGGACATGCTGCTGTACCAATCTCACAGCCCATGCATGAGATCTTATATTGCCATGTAGGGCTGAGCGCATCTCAGGGAAACCAGGCATTGTCCCTCTCCCTTTCAGTGCTGTGAAGCAGCAGTTGCAAACAGAGATTTCTTGTCCTTATAAGTGATCCTGAAGGGGCTGATTCAATGAGGGGAAAAACCTTGACATCTCTGTAGGTCTGAATTTTTCCCTAATTTTTGGCCTCGATGCTTTTATCTCTCAGCAATTGCTCTACTTGCTTTCTAATTCCTTTCTCCTCAAGGCTCAATGAGGCACAAAGGGAGGAAGTGCAGGGAGCCAACACTGCTCTTGAAGTGAATTACATCTCTTTCGTTTTGTTCTGCTATGTACAATTTGATCTTTCTGATCAGTGATCTGTCCTGAGGGAGTTGCAATACTGTGCTCCACGGCTCACGATGGAGAGGCTGCAGGAGCCATGGTGTACAGCATGTCAAGGTTCCTCGGCTTCTATGCTTACAACAAAAGCAGATGAAGACATCTGCTTTGACCGCCTGAAGAGAAAAATGGTTGTGTTCATGGGCAGTGAGATTATTCCAACTGGTTGAATTTGGAGCCAGCACAAAATGACATTATAATTTTAATTTTATTTTTGCCTTTAGTTTGACATTTGGTACATGAACAAAAAATACCCTGGCTGGGGCTTATCATTCCAATTTATGGAATGACTTTGGGGAAACCACATCTAAGAATCATTCACAAGATACTGAACAGGACAGAGCGAAATGCTATTTATCTGATGTGTGAGAAAAATCTAATTACGCTTTTGCTCAATTAAAGTAAAGAAATGCCTCCATAAAAATGTCTCCTGTTGGTATACTATAGTGCTTGTCAAGTCATTCTTACAGGGCTAATTTGGAATCCAAAGCAACTTTCCCATGTTATGTTATGAACTGTTGTTTACTAGTCCTGGAGGTCCAGTGTTAGTCTAGGAAGGAGACTGTCCCTGCTGCTGGATTAGCTGTTGCCTTGCTGTAAAATCTGGGAACATGCGTTATGTTTATCCCTTTGCCTGTGTTGTGCATTCAGATAGACTCCACATCAGGGCAAGGACTCAGTTCCTGTTGCAGTATTGGCACAAGAAAGTGTTTGATTGATGTGGGGCATCTCAGGCTTTCCAGCCAGACAAGATCCTGCATGATACTGACATCGTTTTGACCCTGAGAGAGAAACAAGGTTTCAGATGAGAGATTAAGAGAAAGCTGCTATCACAGAAAAATCATGAGGAGTGAAATATGTGCAGACAGATGCTCAGTAACATGAGGGTCAGGACCAGGAATGGTGTGGCTGATGGGAGAAGGTGGCTGCTCCCCACTGTGTGAAATGGAGCTTGCAGATACCAGCCAGTTCTGACTGGGTCAGAGGAAGGGTGGGTTAAGGCCCCCCTAGGGTTTTCTCCTGGCTAATGTTTCCACAGGATACAGCAGCCAGTATCACATTTTTAAGGAGACATCATTGGTTATTACAGCCTTCGTGGGAAAGGAACACAACATAAAAACTGAAGCAAACCCCTGCAGTCAGTGGGTGTGTTTTATCCCTGATATGCTGCAGGTCCTCAGTGGCAATGAAAAGAAAGCTGACTGAGCAGCTCTCCTCTGACACATAAATTGGAGAGTAAGGTAAAGAGCTTGGGAGAAATCTGATTATTATGTGGACAATCACTCTGGCTTTACAACACCAAAAATACCATTTAAATGTGTAATAGAGTTGATTTAGAGCACGGCAGGCTCTTTACTGCTACTGCTACTGCATACAGCTAACCAGAAGCCTAGGACTTGACGTGTAGGCAATTACCAATAACCCAATGAGCCAGATAACAAGCAGTATGATCCAGCACCATGTTGTGAGCTCTGCAGAGTTCTGGACTTGGAGCTAATGGAGAAGACTCCTCACTTGTTGCCTTTCCTGTATCTGCCGAGGTAAAGAAACACTTCACATAGGAAAGCTAAAAACAAAGATGTCATTTTAATCTGTAGAAGATGACAATGCTAATCCCTCTTAGGATTTTTAACCTTTTTAACATTTAAGAATCCAATGTTGATTGTAATAATAGAATTACAGAATTGTAGAATGTTAAGAGTTGGAAGAGACCTTAAAGGCCATCTAGCTCTAATCCCTCCTGCCATGGTCAGAGACACCTTCTACTAGACCAGACTGCTCAAGACTTTATCCAGTCCGACCTGGAACACTGACAGGGTTGAGGCATTCACATCCTCCCTCGGCAACCTGGTCCAGTATCTCACCACCCTCACCATAATGGATTTTTTTCCTCATATCCAGCCTAAATTTCCCCCTTTTCAGTTGATCCCATTACTCCTTGTCTTATCACTATAGTTCCTGATGATGAGTCCTTCTGCAGCTTCCTAACAGGCCCCTTCAGGTACTGGAAGGTTGTTATGATGTCTCCATGCAATGTTCTCTTCTCCAGCCTCAATAGAGCCAACTTTCTTAGTCTGTCTTCATCAGGGAGGTACTTCAGACCTTTTATCAACTTCATGGGCCTCCCGTGGACTTGCTCCACCAGTTCTATGTCCTTCTTATACTGTGATCACCAGAACTGTACACAGTATTCCATGTGTGCTCACAAGAGCAATGTAGATGGGGAGAGTCACCTCCTTTGACCTGCAAGCCACACTCCTTTAGATGCTGCCCAGGACTCTGTTGGTTTTCTGGTCTGCAAGCTCATGCTGCCAGCTCAGGTTGGGTTTTTCATCAGCCATCAACCATCAGCAGCTCTTTATCCACCTGTGGAGGGCTCATGGCATTTTAGCCCAATTTTGTCCTTTTTGGGCTGCATGACTCCTCAGATAGGAGGAGGTGATCCTTGAATAACAACCACCGTTCTTGGGCTACTCTGCCCTCAATGCCTCTATCTCATGAGACTTTACTGAATAGGTCCTTGAAGATGTCAAAATCTGCTCACCTGAAGTCCATGGCAGTGAGCTTGCTGAATGCCGTCCTCACTGCCCTGAGAATCTCTAATTCTACCATGTCATGGTCACTGCAGCCAAGGCTACCTTAGAGTACTACATTCCCCACCAGCTCCTCCCTGTTTGTGAGAACAAGGTCCAGCACAACACCTCTCCTTGTTGCCTCCTCAATCACTTGTATAAGGAATTTGTCATCAACACATTCAAGAAACCTTGTGGATTTCTTGTGCCCTGCCATGCTGTCTCTCCAACAGATATTGAAGTAGTTGAAATCCCCTTTGACAACCATGACTTGTGAGCATGATGCTGCTGCTATCTATCTATAAAGGGCTTCATCCACACCATCCTCCTGATCAGGTGGCCAGCAGCAGACCCCCCACTATAACATCCCCTGCCCCTACCCTTCCTTTAATCTTGACCCACGAGCTCTTGGTTGGTTCCTCATCCTTCCTCAGACAGACTTCCATACTCTCCAGCTGGTCAGTGACATAGAGGGCTAGACTCCCTTCTCATCTCCCCAGTCTGTCTTTCCTAAAAAGCCTAAAACCTTCCATTCCAATGCTCCAGTCACTGGAGCCATGCCACCATGTCTCTGTGATGCCAATGATATCATATTCACCCAGACCATGCACATGTCTCTAGTTCCTCTTGTTTGTTCCCTGAGCTATGTGTGTTTGTGTATAGACATCTGAGCTGGGCCCCAGATAAAGCCAGATCTCTGACTGGAGTATCTGGAATGCCTTTGCACTGTTCCAGGCATCTGACTGACAGGATTGGGATGGATAGGTGACCCCTCTCTTGACACATCTGGTTTAAATTTAGCTTTTTAGAATGCTCCTGCAAGGCCCAGGGACCATAACATGGCAAAATAGAAATTTTCTTTTGTTTATGACTTCCTCATTATCCACTAGGGCTCTGCAGTTCCACTCCTGAACAAGACAGTAAGCTCAGTATGGGAAGCACTGGGATTTTTATGGTACCATGGCCTGCTATCTCTACAGGTCCTTATCTCTTGCAGTTGGTCTAATGAAAGATACTACCCTAGCTTACAGCACAAGTGTTTACATGACCTTTGTCACTGGCACCCAGTCACGAAACTACCAGAACGTTAGTTTTTATAATGCCTAAGTGAGATAGGATAGGGCATTTTGTCCATGTTGAAGGGAAGAAGGTGTCATGTTCTCACTGCTACGCCACAGTTCCTGTCTAGGGTCATCTGGAGAAATCACAGCACCCAAGATGGGTGCACTGCCCTATTGCTCCCCATTGTGGCTACAGCTGCCTAATCCAGGTGACGTGACTGACATCCATCATTTCAGTAGTCCTTGGTACGCAGCAGGTGGCTTGAACTGCTTGAATGTCATAGGATTCATGATGCTTAATTTTAGGTCCTTCTGGTTCATGGACTGAATGTGGTCCTAAATAATTGGCCAAGGTCATACAGGAAGTCTTGTTTTCTAGTTTCTTGGACAGATTTCCTAAAAATTGCATCACTTCTGGTTTTCATTGCTGTTGAAATATTAGTTATGGCATGTCAGAAAGGAGGAGTTGTGTTTACTTCTTTTTCCCTTTCCACCTTGTTCTTTTTCAGTCCTCAATTGTCTTCTCTTCTTCAGTGTTCAATTAACTCTTTAACCAAAGTGCAAGCAAGTTCTTTCTATTCATGGGAGAAAAGCCAGGTCTAAGATTCAGGTATAGAGAAGATTATTTTTTTTAATATAACAGATCATTAAAACAAGTAATGAAAAGCAGAACTATCTATGCTCATCTCTAAATATATTCTATCAAAACCATTGTTGACTTGGCATTTTGATCTAAAAGCCAAAAGTATTGAAAAGCAACTATTTGTCACTGGACAAACATAAAAACTCAAAAGGTTAAAAACAACCAAATAGTAGTTTTCAGTCTCAAGGTACCCAAGCTCTGCTTCATCATTTCATATGCGTTGTTTATGCAGCTCCACATAAAAGAAACCATTGAGTTGGCACTCATTGGTTTAAAAATTTTTTTTGTCGACCTGAGGTTTGCTGTAGGCAGAACACAAAGTCTTAAAGACTGTAAATCTGATTTAAATGGCAAACCCCCTTTTACTGTGTTCTTAAGTAGCCCTACTTGCATCTGGAAAAATATAGTCTTATCTTGTAATTTTAAATTTCAACCCACAAGTCATAACCCAGTAAGTGTCTTATATCAATTCCAAAAGTCCAGTTCAACCAGAGGACCTAGATATTGAATTGCTTGATACCACTGCTATTGAAATACAAGTTTGGTTTGGCTTTGTCACAGAAGCAATATTTATTATGAGCCTTTTCTTCTTTTTCTAGAAAGCTTATACACAAGTATTGTTGTATTTCTGTATGTGAATTTTGGGAAGGAGGCAATATTTTCAAAGTTATTTTGGGTTAATAACCTCTAGAATTCTTTAAATAGTTTCAGTTCATCCACTTTGTGTGAGTAACAGCTTCTAACTATTTCTTTCCTGGGACACCTGCCTGGCTGATTGTTCAAGGTAATCCATGCTCCTTTAATGACTAACTACTCAGCACCTTGCCCTGTTCTCCTTGGATTCTCTTTACCCTTATTGTTCAATGAAGCCCTCTGAGATTGTTACTACATTCTGGGGACACCCTGACCTACTCTCACCCTGAAGGTAATCCTTACTCAGCTCAAGCCCCTGGGCTTGCCCATCCTCTCTATTGTACCAATGAAAATGCAGATAGGACATTACTGTTGTACTTTCCAGAGCAGCAGCTGGGTTACAGAATCACAGAATGGGTAGGTTGGAAGGGACCACTGGTGGGGTCATCTCGTCCAACCTCCATGCTCAGATTGGGTCTTCCTAGAGTGCATTGCATAGGATTGCATCCAGGTTATTCTTATATATCTCCAGTGATGGAAACCCCACAAATCTCTTCTGTAACCTGTTTCTTCCCTAGTAATCAAGCTTAGCTTCTATATCAGCAGCTGGCCCTGAGGACAAGCAGGGGGTAGGATGCAGGTGGGAAAGAGATCAAGTGCTGGAGAGCTGAATTTAGCATGAGCTGATTCCTTATGTTTCTCAGTTCACATGGATGCAGCAGAGAATATGTTGTGAGGAGAAGGAAATGTGTCTTCTCTTAGTCTCTGGATTTTCAGGCTTGCTCAGTGCCTCTAAAGGTTGACATGCTGATGTTTCAATGTAGTGGTTTGAGGTTCTGAACATGGTCACAGCCTTGATGTCATAGTTTGGTGACAGTGTTTTGGAAAGAGTTGTGAATTCAACTGGTGCCTAAAGACTGGACATTAAAGCCCAAGAGCTGTAGTTAAGCTCAGATAAGGAAGAACATGAAGCTTCAGGGATGTTTTGTAATCTAGATACAAATTATTCCTAAACTGCACACACACCTCTGTACAAATGCAAGCCTTAAAATATGTGTCTAGGTTGTAGCTGGAGGGCTGGCTGGAGCTCAGCAGAGACAGGTTTGATGTCCTGGACTGCTGAAGAAACACTTTGGGTGTGTGGTGCAAGCCCAAATTCTCTTTAAGATTCTTGATTCTCACTGTGCTAATACTTGGGAGCCCAGCCTTTAAGAACCTTTGAACTCTTGGACCTCATCTTGTCTCAGTCTGCCTGAGCATGGCAGCAGTTGTACTTTGAAGATGCGATAGTTGTATTTCGCTTTCACAGTGAAGAAGAGCGACAGAAGTGAGGACTAAAGCTGACCAGTGCAACCTGCCCTCATGGTGTAACAGCAGTGGTGGTGTTCACGCCAGATATAAGATTGATGAAACTCTGTGTAATGGGAGTTGTAAACTAGTGGACTGAAAGGAATGTCGTTGGTATGACACACTGAAAACAAACTGTGTTTTGTGATTTCTGCCCTATTGTTATTTTTCTATATCCAATTTATTCTCTAAATGGACTTGCTGTTGATACCCTCACACAGGGAAGACTCCACCTCAGCAGGTGTTTTGCATGCATAAAGGTGCACCTGTCCCCAATCTTCAGACATATTCTGACAGGCAAAAGTAATGCTTAAATATCAAATAGTATTTTTTTTCAAAACAACTGAAATTCCTTCTCAAGGTTTGCTAGGACCTTTCTCTCTTTCTGTACAGGCTCTTGGGCTGGGGACTCTCAGCAGTGCTGGGTTATAAAGAATAGCCAGGTTAGAGCGACAAAACATGTTAATGAACTGAGTTTTAAGTCTATGTCAATCCTTTGTCTTCTTAACTAACTCAATTAAGCTAAGAATTGGAATAGAATTCATCCTGTTTGCTCAATAAAACAAAGGTCAGAACAAATCGGTCTGTGGAACCAAACAAAAAGATGATGGCTCATCTAACATGAAGGTACTGCTGAGGTTAAGTTGGCCCAGATCCTGAATCAAAACTGCTTCCATAATGAAAAAAGACAAGTTAATGTCATAGAAGACTCCCTTCTGAAGGAAACAGAATGCAAAATACTCAAACTGGACTCATTCTCGGGGAATTCTGCTGCCTTTGTGGGGCCTGAGTTAAAGATATGAACAGAAGCAGCACCAGTCCTGCCCTGATGCATCCCTTAGATTATTAACCATTATGGATTTTTTTCAAGTAAGCAATAATGTAGTTACAATAAGAAGTCCAGCAGCAGTCAAGAGAGACTTCATGGCCTTGGGATGCGTGATTAAGGGATCAGAAGCACAAGCGGTATTCTCCTCTGTCCTTCCAGTTGCAGGGAACAATAAAGGACTAAGACCCAGCAGGTAAATACTTGGCTCCATGCCTGGTGTCACCAGCAAAATTTGCAGTTTTTCATTGTGGATTATTTTAGGCAACACCATGCCTGCTGACAACAGGTGGGGTACACCTGCCTCAGCACTGGAAAAGAATCTTTGCACAGGAGATATCAGGGCTTGTCAAAAGTGCATTAAACTAGACTTGAATGGTAAAAGGGATAAAACCAGGCTTACTAGAGATAAGCCTGGGTGCAGTATGACAATATTTGAGGGACAGTGTACTAGTGAAATCCTTTGGTCTGCTGTCTCAGTAGAGGTAGGGAATGGAGATCCATGAAGCTGCAAAGGTGAAAGGGTTATTGATGTGTTAACAACCACAGAAACATCTGAGAACTGTCATGCGGGAATTAAGATTTCTCCACCCCAAAAGATGGTGGGATCAGTAGCCCAACCGGAGTTCATCTACACCAGGGCACCAGTGCATGGACAACAGGAGGAGCTTAAAGCCACTGCATAGCTGAAAACTGTGACATAGTAGTCATGGAAACATAGAATCTTAGAATCGTGGAATCATAGAATGTCCTGACTTGGAAGGGACCTACAGAGGTGCATTGAGTCCAGCTCCAGACCCTGCACAGGACAAACCAAAGAATCACACCGTGTACCTGAGAGCAAACTCTTCTCGAACGCAGGCAGGCTTGGTGCTGCGATCACTTCCCTGGGAACCCTGTTCCAGTGCCCAGCCCTCTTCTGTGTGAAAAACCTCTTCCTAATATCCAACCTAAACCTTTCCTGACACAGTTTTGTGCCATTCTCTTGGGTTCTACCACTGACCACTAGAGAGAAAAGATCAGTGTCTGCCCCTCAGCTTTCCCTCATGAGGAGCCGTAGACTATGATGAGGTTTCCCCTCAGTCTCCTTTTCTCTCAGCCGAACAAGCCAAGTGACCTCAGCATGGTGGGATGACACACATCTGGCATACTGTGGTGGATGACTGTGAACTCTTCAGAAGTGACAGGCAAGTTAAAAATGTGGTGGGGTATCCCTATATATAAGGGAGTGTTTTGACTGTCTGAGTTTTGCTCCCCTTGTACTTGCCACTTGTGAGGCCACACCTTGAGTATAGTGTTCAGTTTTGGGACCCTCCCTACAAGAAAGACTTTTAAGTGCTGGAGAGTGTCCAGAGAAGGGCAATTGAGCTGAGGGAGGGTCAGGAGCACAAGCCTTATGTGGAGCAGCTGTTGTTTACCTGGGAGAAAAGGAGGCTGAGGGAAGACTATTGCTCTCTTCAACTCCCTGAAAGGAGGTTGTAGTGAAGTGGGAGTCAGTCTCTTCTCCGAAGTAACAAGCAATAGAACAAGAGGAAATGCCCTCAACTTGTGTCAGGAAAAGTTTAAATTGGATATTAGGAAAAAAGTCTTCATCAAAAGCATTATCAAACATTGGAACAGGCTGTCCAGGGATGTGGTTGAGTCACCATCTCTGGAAGGGTTTTAAAGATGTGTAGATGTTACACTTGGGCATATGGTTTAGTGGTGACTTGGCAGTGCTGGGTTAAAGGTTGGACTTGATGTTCTTAAAAGGTCTTTTCCAACCTAAATGATTCTATGATACTATGATTTTCAGACCCAGTTTGTTGCAGTAACACTGAAAGTCACTGAAATGCCCTAAGAAAAATGTCTGTTTCATTTTAGAGCATGTTTGATTCTAACTGATGCATTCAGCCCCACACAAACCTTTCTGAAAATGCAAAACTGTGGGTAGTAAAAATCTGGAAGGTATCAGAGCATTGTGTGAGCTAATAATTAAAGGAAAAAACATACGCAGATGAAGAAAAAAACACCGCTGCAGTGGCAGGTATTTTTGTCAGGCTGTCAGGGATCATTCAGCATGGTGTTGTGTATTTGTTATACCCTCACACACACAGTTAGAACTTATACAGCCCAGGGGGTCTTGCTGAAGATCGCTGAATGCTGCTGTAAAAGAGGAGCAGTGGAGATCAGTCCCTGTGTGCCACTTCATATCACTGAGGGGAGTCATCTGGCCACCTTCAGCCTGCTTTCATTGGTATAAATAAATAAGGTTATGTATCAAAGGTAGTTTGTCAAGGCACTTTCCCTGTATTTTGTGTGTTTTCCAGACTTTTCCTGAATTTATTTATATTACCTCTAAGTGTCCTGAAATGGTGAGAAGCAAGTTGGGAGGCACTGATTCTTTTGCTAAGCAGGCATATGGTGCTTTCAGCTTGTGGTTAAACATAGCCTGTACAAGAAAAACTCGTTAATAATAAAGATGTTAAGTAGGTACCAATGGACTGGGCTGATTGCTAAGAACAGATCTTGCAGTCATAAAGCAGTTTAGAGCCTGGAGCAATTGGGCCAGAGCACTAATTATTACACATTTTAGGTCTATTGTCTTGGCTCCAGAAAATGTATTATTTTTAGTGATTTTCATTACATGTTGAATTTAAAAATAGACTGAGTTACAGCCAGTCGTTGTTCTGCTGGGATGAATTATAGTTTGTTGAGGCAACTGCTTATTTTGTCTTGTCCCATGGCATTATGTGAAGCCAGACAATAAAAAAAGGAAATATGAGTGGCATTAACCTTTTGAAGTAGATGGAAAAAGGAACCGTAATGAAATAGAGCAATCAGGCAATTATATTGTAGCTCTTAGTTATCATATAAAAAAGGAAACTGTCCTATATCACTTAACCCTTTACCTCCTGCTGTTGAGGTGAGGTATATATAATAGACACACAGACATTTTTCTGCTAAATAACTGTTTGGTGCTAATTAAGAGGGCTAGAAAGAGATATATTATTTAGGGAAACCCAAAGGGGCAGAGTTAAGTTGATGATGAGTGTCATCATTTCTAGAGTTCTTTCTGTCTGATAATGCAACTCTGAGTTATAAAAACTGATTTTTTCACAAATTTCCCTCCCCTTGCCCTGTTCTTCCTTCTTTTCCTAAAGGAAGGTAAGAAACTTGTTAATGGGGATGGCACTGTTCTCTGCCCGCAGTCCCTTGATTTTGACTTTTTCATTCTGTCTGGGTGATACATTAAAGACCCAAGTGTTTTTCAAATACGTTAAGAGTACAAGCTTCGAAATAGGTCCCACAGGCATTAAAAAAAAAAATAAATTCCTCTCACTTCTTTTGCTGAGGGCATGATCAGATGAACAGCTCTGAAAACTGCTGAGCCAAACAAAGCTATCTCCCTGCTAGGCCTTCCCACCCTACTCTTTGTGAAGGTTGTCTCCAAATTGGTTTTACAGTTTTAACCATTTACTTGATTATTTCTCACTCAATTTGGTAAGGAACGTGAATTAAAAAAGGAAAACCACAGCAATATGACTTATTCTTCCTTAAATGAGAGGGTTTCTTTTAAAGACTATCTTATTTGACAGAGATAATTTTACAAATCTGTGCTACTGAGAGAAACTTGCAAGGTCTCAGGAATTACTGCTTGCCTGTCAGAAGACAAACTTTTTCAAGAGAGATACCTAAAGACCAGGGGATCTTCTTTTTTTCTGTTGTTGAAGGACCAACTCCCTTTTGAACTGTTTTGCAATTTGAGAATTAGGAGGTTTCTTACCTGTTTATGACTTAATAAAACAACCCTTTGTGTTTGACAGCAATTAAATTGATACCCACTAATGAAACTGCAAGACAACACTGTTTCACTGAAGTAAAAATCATTATTTTCCCTGGCTTTCCCTTGTCCCATACTCAGGCTCAATGTAATTTCTACTGAGCAGAGTGGATCCAGGTTGACTTACTGCCACTGTGGTCTGGTTTGTGAGGCAAAACCAATCTCCAGGATTCTGTTCCCATAGTAAATGCCACAGCCCTAGACTGAACTCTGTAACAAGGCTGTATGTCCTAAAGCACTTTCTATTGCAAAATTTTCTCTGAATAAGACTTTTTCACATGGTTGGCGTCAAGAAACAATAAGTACCCTTCTTGTGGAGTGAATGACTCTTAGGACAGAGTCAAAAGAACCAGCTCTTATGAAGATGCTGAGAGAAAAGGGACAGGGATTTTCCTTCCAGCCTCCAGTCTGATATTTCTGCCACATCAACTGCATCAAAAGCAGATTCTTTGGCAGAGGAGTGGAAATTGGCATGAACTTGAGGTGATATTGGTGACTTGACGTTCAATGGAGAGTGCCTTGATTGAAATTGTTGGCCTGGCATTTGTTTTTAATAAGCAATCTTGCTTCAATTGTCAGCTCTTCTGTTTGGCCTTGGGCCTCAGTTTCATGCCAGCAAAACAAGATGGTGATTATTTCCTTTGCCTGTCTTGTAAACTGTTTGAAGCAAGACCTGACTCTCCTGTTAACACAGGGCTTGGCAGGAGAGGTTGCTGATCTATGCTGGGGCCTTTTGGCATTCCTATGGTTCAACTGGAAATATGTAATTATGTACTTTTAAAGGTGGATACCAGAATAAGGCCCCCTAAATCCCTGTTTAGATATCTTTGACAGATAAAAGTTGTTTGGTTTCCTGAGCAGACAAGTGCTCATCTGCAGTTCCTACCGCAAGGCCTCTCTTGACTCACTTGAGGGGAATGGAGAAATAGTTTCATTTTCAAGACTGCCTACAGCAAGCACTTCCCACTGGAGAAGATTAGGCACCCACCTAAGACCTGTATCCATGTGTGGATGCATGTTTCATCCATGCTCCTTCTGGATTTGTTCCAATGCAAAGGTTTTCACAGACCAATTAAAATGCAAATGTAGATGCAAATTGGGACAGACTGAAATGGCAAACTCACCTGTGGAAGGATCATAATATGTATCATCTCTGGCATTTCTCTCCCTCTCTCCTCAGTGTTTTTGTTTCACCAGGCTATAATTTCCATACAATGAAGTTCCCAAAGCCTTGTCAAAATACAAGTGGCAGTCTAGTTTCTGGCTGTTTTACAGTGTTAATAACCCTCTCAGAAAAAAACCAACAAACACATTTCCTCTCTGGAGCACAATCTGTCAGGCAAGTGTTTGCATCTGAGAGCACACCCCACTTTAATGATAGAGGGATTTCTTGGGAGCATGGAGTAGTGCTCTCATACCTGGCTCTCACCAGCACAAGGATGCTGTCTGGTCCCAACCACTTCAATAGATGAGTGATAGTACTTAAAAGATGACTTACTCTTCCTGGTTTGATAGTTTACCATGTAAATGAACACTTGTTATATGGCTGAATTATATACTTTTTGCAGTACTGGAAGAGCTGCTATGTGTACCAGCTTACACACATATTGAAAAGAAATGTGTGTCTGATTTCAGTGTAGAGACAGAAAGGGAAATTGGTGAGCCCACCTGATTCAGTGACACCAGTTCTGTGGAAGAGTTGAGATCTGGACCCATGCACTCCTTCAGTTCTTAATTCAGATGTCTCATTTTTATCTTCTTTCTCCCTGCCTAAACTGTGCCACTGCAGTTTTGGGAGTGCTGTGAACCACAGTGGTGTTTGCTATGATTCTTGATGAGCTTGGCCATATCACAAAGATATAGCTACACCCTGGGTTAGCCATTCCAGCATGACATTTCTTCCAAGCCTGTCTCCATCCTAGCTTCCTCCTTTCCTTTTCAATTATTTCTCTGGACATCCTACAATTTTCAAAGAAATGGATAAAAATAAAATGAGCTTGGGATCTGACCATGGAACTAATAGCCATGATTTGCTGTTATTGTGTCACTTGCTCTGCTGTGTGTCTTATCCCTATCCCTGCCTATTTCATGTTTTCCACTTTCCATGTTGTTTCCTTGATTGTAATTGCAATCCTGCAATCAAGCTTTGATCTCTGCATAAATGTTCCTGGCTCTTCAGTGACCATAGAGGACAATAAGAGAACCAGGAGGCTCTTTGTGGACAGACTTCACTGATAATGACTCAGCAGAGAAGCAAATTTGATTCCTTAGTCCCTGATAGGATTCATCAATATTTGCTTTTGTGATACATCTTGGTTATCAGGCCTAGAGATTCCTTCATGATAGGTAGGCAGTGAAAGCCATTTGTGATCTAGGAACACTATGGCTATTTTCACAGCAATCAGAGGCTCTGCCTGGATCTGCAACACCCAGACAAGCGAAATGCCAATGGTTAAAACATAGATTTACCTAACCTGACTGCTTTTGAATGCCTTCAGAAGCTAAATACTATGGAACATCTTTCTTCCTTGTATATTACCTTGATAATAGCACTAGTTTTTATTAATTGGGAGGTTTTTTTTTTTTTTAATTTTATCTGACAATGTCTCATGGGAGTTTGCATTACAGTAACGCAGTTTAGGGATCTTTCACTTTAAAATGTCTTAGATTATTTCTTTTGTAGAACATCTAGGGAATTTAAAAATCTGAACCAGTTTTTGCTACTGATTATTTACTTGAGGATCTTATAGTTTTTTCTTTGCCAAACCTTCTATCTGAGGCTTATAAAAGTGAATATAATTGCTTGTTCCTGATGCTACATCAGTGTCAAAGCTACCTCAGTATTTGGCAAAAGAACACTTGGATCTTCAGTTGTTAGAGTGGGATGAATCAAGATGAGACACTATTATCTTTAAAATCAAAAGGAGACAGCCAACTCCCAAAGTCTCTGTGAGTATGGCAGCTTTCTGTCTGTTTTCTGAAAACAGGAAAGAAAGAAGCCTAGCCTTTTATTAATAGTTTGAATATACACAAAGGGACACAGACAAATATTTCTGCATCTACTGTACACAGATACATGAAATACACTGCACTAATTACACCAGTCAGAAGCTGGTTGAAGGACAGTTAGTTGTTTTTCAGAATATCTCAATCAACACAGGCAGCAAGACACATGTCCAAGGATTTGAAGAGTCAGCAGTAATAGATGTCTGTGAATTCTCTGTTGCAAAGTAAACCTTTATTTTCACTACAGCGTGTTTTATAGTGCAATAAAAAAGAAGGAAGTCAAT
The DNA here is from genome assembly GCA_013399695.1 of Formicarius rufipectus. Lineage (NCBI taxonomy): Eukaryota > Metazoa > Chordata > Aves > Passeriformes > Formicariidae > Formicarius > Formicarius rufipectus. The sequence goes on from VXAU01001251.1 coordinate 1,153,235, forward strand.
AGCTATATCTAATATAACTGTAGCTGAAAAGATACTTTACTGATTCAATATTGCTTGAAGGGCAGTGTAATATAGGTATTTGACCTTAACCAAGGGCTCACAGACAAGTATTGGGTTCAGACTGAATTGTTGATCAAACAAACTGAGCCCAGTTTGGACAAAGAACATGTGAAAATTAGTTAAATTTCATGTTTGTTTGTTTGTTTGTTTGTTTGTTTTAAAAAAGAGAAGTTATCTACAAAGTCTTTTCTGCCTTTAATTCTGCTTAGGCCCACCTATCCTAAATACTTAATACAGATATATTTTTGAACCAGAAAATTTGTTGCTAATTCAGTTGTAAAATTTAGCCTTAAGAGTATTTAGTCTTTCAATTTTCTTTTTTTCTCTCTTTCTTTTTTTTTTTTTTTCTATTGTCCTAGTTAGCTTGCTGGGAACACCTGTGGTGCATAAGCACATGCGTTTTGCTGGACTAATACTTGATTCATGAGGTCTTCTTATATCCCTTATAAACTCATCAGTACCTTTGCTGTGACAAATCAGAATTGCATTTCTGTTACTACAGCTATGTTTTGAGAGAGGAAGAATAAAGTTATCCAGGGTTTGTAGGTGCAGCTGTGCAGGTTTTCAGGTGTGTCTGCATCCTCTCTTGAAGTAGTCCCTGTAGTATTTCCAGACAAGTGTAAGCTTGCTCTGACTGTACTGTTAACAAAGTGGAAGCCCTGTAGGTCTCCTCATCATGTTTCTGAAACTGAGCTAAGTCGTCTGAGAGTCTGTCTATACTGACTCTGCACTGAGTTAATGCATCCCAGAGTCAGCTTGTACCTTTGGTGGAGTAAGCTCATATCTGCCTGTAAACAGCTGTAGAGCTATCCCTCAAATGTTTTCCTGGAGTTTCCTAGAGTTGACAGCAATTGAGAACATTTTAAAACTGTGATGTTCCCATTAATTTCAGAAATAATGAAGTTAAGACAGGACTAAAACCCAACCTAAATGGTCCCTCTATGTTTAAGAGTGAAAGAATTCCAGATCTGTGAATGCAATCTGGGACTGTTCCCAGTCTGAGTACGACTTAAAGTCAGTTTTTGACTGGCTTTTAAAAACTTACTCTTAGATTCTGCTTAAACTGTTATTGTTGTTGTTGGCTAGACTTTGCGAACAAAGATCTTGGGATAAGCCTGCGCAATGGATTTTTTAGGTGAGGCACAGTGTGCGCGGAACTGGCCCCACCCCCTTTACTCCTGAGGTTCATTTTGCCACGGCCGAGCAGCTCGGGTGGTGACAGCGAGTTCCTCAGGATTCGAACTGGCGTCCTCAGAGGAGGAGCCGGCTCCACAGGCGGCGACTTACACCGCTCGGCCAACACCCACCGCTTTGCTTAAACTAATCATTTGAATAGCTGGATAAAAGCTCATGTAAAGATAAGTATGAGCCTGAATCTGACCAGTGAAACAGTCTTACTGACTCCAAAGAGGTAGAAAGTAGTGACATCTCAGCAAAATATCCTGAGTATTTGTTACAAAGCTCGGTTCATTCAGAGTTTAGGGGTTTCACTTTGTTTTGTCTTTCTGGCCATTCCTTCCATTCAGTTTGATTCAGTTCTTCAGATTAATAGATATTGTCCTGATTCCGTTTAGCTGAGCACTTTTTACATTCTATATGAGTCAAAACTTTTTTAAAGAATAGTGTCCTGGAAATAAATCCGTTGAAATTTGGAAAAATAATTTAAATTTTTAATTATTCTGAGGATAAAACATTGTTTTGGAGAGTCCAACTGTTGCCACTGATTGGTAACAGTGACTATGAAGAATATACATGTGTTGTAGTGACCTAAATGATTTTCTGTTTCAGAGCTTTGGATGTAGGGTCAACAGAAAATGTAGCAAATCATCAGGAAAAGGTACCTATTTTTTCTGGAATGTCCCAGCACTCTTTTAGTTCTTCTATTCCCTTCCAGAATCTGCAGAAATGGTGATAAAGCAACCTGATTTTTCTGAGGACGTTTCTGCTACATGGAGAAGTTTGATTTTGGGAGAAAACAACAGGAATGTCTTATTTCCACCCAGATAGTGATTATTTAGGAATAAAATTAGGAAATAGTTAGTCAAGGTACAAGTCTTGTAAAATGGCGTTGACTGGACTTTCAGAGAAGAGAGTTCAGGATTTAACATCATTTGAGATAAACTGAAGTATTCTACCTCTTCTGGCAACTGTCTTAGGCTTTCTGGACATACATGTGGATGTTGCTGTGTATATCAGTGCTTTGATCTGATGTTGACTCTGAGTGTGGGCTTAGTGCTAGAAAGGGATGTGGACCTTAATTTGGTGAAATGGAGGCTGAAAAAGTAAATGGTACCACGAAGAAGCAACTTCAGTAGTGCAAGTGTTGGGTTGTCAAAAGAGTGTGGATTAGAACAAAAGCAATAAGCATGGAATATTGCCTTTTTCAAGACAATGTGATATGAGGATGGATTGTGAGTGTGGGGTTTTTTTGTATTGAGGGGAGGCTCATCAGCCCCTCTAGTAAAGCAGAAGGTTCTTTGCCATGAAGCAACCCGAACTGAAGATCAAAAATCCTTCCTCAGCTCTGTTGTGCCTCTGTGTGTGTGACTGTGGTAGTTTTGATTCTAGATAGTCTCTCCTCAGGCTCTGTCTCCATGGGTTTGCAGCTCGAAATACTGGTTCCTTGATGGTCTTCCTCAGAAAGCTGCAAAGCCAGAAATGCAACTGGCAATTATATTGTAAGCTTATGTATTTACAATTAATAAAGTACAATAAGATCTATTATTTATCCAGTTGGCCAGATTATTCCTTGGCATAATTATTTGGTGATTGCATTTCATGTGATGGTTCCAGATAGAAAGAGCTAATAATTAGTCCTAAGTGTTAGAGGCCTGTCACAAAGCGGGGAATTAGCAGAGATTTGGAGACTGGAACTAGATGGTCTTAAAGGTTCCTTTCAACCCAAACCATTCTATGATTCTATGATTATTTCAGCAGAAGGCTAACCCAGCCTTTGGAAATGTGCTTGGCTGACTTTTGTCTGTGCTGTAATATTACCCCATAATGATGCAGGAAGAAGTAAGGTGCCTGCAAACTGAGATATTGTGGTCTGTATGTGTCCCACAGGTGAGAATTTCATGTCATTTACAGGCCCAAGGCTACAGAATTATATGGTTGTCATACATGTTGTCTGTTGGATCACTCTTAACACTTCATTCATTATTCATTGAAATTATTAATGCTGCATTTACTCTTTGGAAACTGTAGATGGAACATATCTGGGAAGTGCAATCTAATTCGCAGGGCAGGCTCCAAACTCAAGGAGGTCTTAGCTGTGGAAAAGCCATCAGATGAGTGGAGACACTTCACAGATTCCTCACAGAGTACCGTGTCATCAGTGGGATCTGCCTGCACATATTGGGCTGCCTGGAAGGGGCCTGGATGGGAAAGTCTTCTAGAGGGACAACAATATGAGTTCATATTATATACTTCAAGTTGATGTTCCTATGTTTTCATGGCAATTTTGGATATAAATCTCTTAGTGTTCATGCTGATAGAATTAAGTTGTAAAGAAGCTTCTTGATTTCAGGGCTTATGTTGAGAACTGCTGAAATTGCCAAATATTCAACTTCTAGTTGAATTCACCCTTTTCAGTTTATCATATTCTGAAAACATCCACATGGCAAAGGATGTTCAGGAGTATTTGTCTGACTTAAAAACTGAATGTACTGAGGAAATGTTAATCTCCTTGATAATTTTGCACAGAACAGAAAGATATAAAGGAAAAAAAAAAACACTTCTCAAATGTTCAGAAAATAAGAACAAACCCCAAACAGAAGAGCATTGCACAAAAATATTTGCAATGGCTTTTGGTCAAAATATCTAGAGACTAAATTTCAAGCTGTCCGGGAAAGTGTTCTTCTGGGTGTATTTCTTTTCTCTATGTGACAGCACTAATCCTCTAATCCTGCATGAAGATAAACAGTCCTGTAGAAGGCTGTGGCTTGGGAAAGGTACAGAAATAACCAGTTTATTTTGAGAACAAGCAAGCAAGAAAAACACATTGCAGAACTGCAGTACATAAGCAAGGTGTTTTCACAAACCTATGAAATGTATGGCACATGTCATGTCCCAGTACTCTCAAAATGAAATGTTATCAAAAGATCTTTCCCTGGGCCACAGGCTGAGTCGTTGTAAACCCTGGGAGACATAAGCCAGCTTACTATTACTGCTGCTTCCTTTACACAGAAAAAAACCCACAAGGAAGTGTTAATCTGTCTTTCATGTCTTGCATCTCAGGAACATACAGGTGGGAAGTCAGAGAATTTCCAAAGTCCTTCTGTAAATGTGAATATCCTTTACAGTCACCAGCAAAAATATTTTCCTCAGGTAATCATGTATATTAGTGATAATTTTCTTATTTACTGGATTTTAATCATGAAATTGAGGTTGATAGGAGTTTGGAAGGTTAATACACATTTCACAAATATTAGGACATTCTGTAAAATTACATCAGGCCTGCCCACAGCAAATCAGACCCTGTGGTCTCTTTTTCATAAATGCAACACATTATTTTTTTCAAGAAGGACTGGGGATGTGTTAAGTGTTTGCAGTGCTGAGGAAAATATGAACTTCATGGTGTTGGAAGTATCTGGAGAGCACAAGTGAAGCTTTAACTTTTGTACAGCTTCTGTGACTGTACCTTAAAGTCAGAATGACTTCCTAATGAGAATGGTTTTGTAAAAATTATAGAATCAAAGAGAATAACCTTCAGTAAGTCTGGACAACCAGGTATAGTGTCATACAAAGAAGAGCAGTGAATGCAGGTAATTTCTGCAACATGAGGATTGTTCTGGGAAAGTGCAGGTCTTGGAAAGTCTGATGGGTCATATCAGATCATCAGCTGAACAAGTGCTACAGCCACTCTAGTAAAAATGTTAATACAGACTTGTAAATACAAATGGCAATGTCTCAGTGTGAAGAGCATCTCTTACCTCTCCACTTGAATGCTGCAGCATTCACAGCAATGCTGTGTCCAGCGCTGTATTTCAGGAGCGACTGATAAATTAGTAAGTATTCAGAGAAGAAAACTGAGAAGCTTTGGAGAACCAAGAAACACAACTTACTGAGAAAGATTTACAGTCTGATTAACTTATTGATGTTTTAAAGGATGATTCTGCTGGCCTATGACCACCTCCTTGGAAAGCACGAGAGTGATTATGAAGAGTTCTTCAGTTTGACAGAAACAGTTGGAGCAGATCAAATATCAGGGAGCTAAAGCAAGGTACAATTAGACTACAAATATGGCAATTGAAACCAGAGTAATATCAAGTGACTCCTTGATGTAGAAGTGCAAAGTTTCAGGTCAATATAAGGAGATATTAAGGAAATTTGTGCTGTAGTAGGTGGTCTCAGGCTGTCTTTCATATATAAAAACCCCTAAGGATTTTGCAAGGGTGATGATAGAATCACAGAACATATTGTGCTAGAAGGGACCTTTGAGATCCTCTGGTTACAACCCCCCTGCCATGTGTAGGGACACCTTCCACTAGACCAGGTTGTGAAGACCCTATCCAACCTGGCCTTGTACGCTTCCAGTGATGGGTCATGATCCGCCTTTGTACAGTGTATTAAAAACCCTTTACTAATGGCATGTTTTGTGCTTTCTGTGAACATAATTCTCCAAGGTCCATGGACCACAGACAGAAAAAATACCATTCAATCCTAAATCAGGGTCTTGAATCAGGAATTAGCCAAGCAAGTCCTGTGGTCTGTGTTGTACAGTGTTTAGGCTAAGTGACCGATGTCGGTTTCCTCTAGCTTTGTGATATAGGAATGTCAGCCCAAAATGTAGCTCCACCTGAAGGACATTGATGCATTAGCTCTTACTCAGCTATCACTCCTTGTCCTAAAAAACCCCGATGTGCAGAAGATGACTAATGGATTTAACTGTATTGCTTACAACTTTTACAGCACTGGCACCTGAAGCTAAATCCCTTCTGCCACTACTCTGGTTCAGTGGTTTTCATTGTCTCTGTTTACTCTGTTGTGTTCATGCATGAAAATGAGGCACAAAGGTGCCAAGACAGGCTTTTTATTAATTTAAAATATCCTGGATTCTGAAATCTGAATGGGCAATGGGTTGCAATACTAACAGATCTGCTCTGTACAGGTACTTGTTCTCAGAGCCATGCCATGAAGAGAATTCTGTCTCCCTCCCTCCTTTCCTCCTTTCCTCTTTTCTTTCCTCTTTTCTTCCCTCCCTCTTTTCTTCCCTCTTTTCCTCCCTCCCTCCCTCCCTTCCTTCCTCCCTTCCTCCTACTATGCTCTGTAGTTTAAACTTTTACTTATCACTGTCCTTATATGGTTGTTCTCACTTGACTTTATGCACTGGACATTAGGAAATGCCTTGCTGACTACTTATTTTTAGTGTGTGCAGAAGATGATGCAATCAGATATAATTAAAAAAAATGCAAAATATTTAAAGTGGTTGATTATTTTCTTTCATCCTGGGTTCACCAGCTCTTGCATCCAGCTCCTTATATGTGACTCCCCAGTCAGTTAAACTCATTTTGATGGATAGGATTGACACCGATACCCATTTACCTCCATTTTTATTCCAGCTTCCTTTTAGCAAACAATTATGGAACAGCAATAGCCTCCCGCTAGGCAGACAAATTCTTTCTGTCTTCCTTTAACACAGCTGTGCATTTCTCCAAGTGATGAATGCAGTAGAACCAAATCATAAGAATCTACGATCTGTTCCAGCTGCTATTGGAGAGAAATGATTAAAACAATAGCAATAAAATGGAAAGAAAACTCCCTGTTCTTTTTTTCCTGCACACCAGCAAACATCCTATCATTGAGTATAAGCAGCAAAATCCATTTTTAAACTCAAGAACCAAATGTGCATATAAGCAGTAAGAGGCTAAACGAATAATAAAGCAGAATGACATGACACCATATCACAATCCTCAACGAGTAAGTAGCACAGTTCAACCTCAAAAGCTACTGAGTAAGACGAAAATGTCTCTTTAACAGTATTAGGGGACAATTTATTATGTGTATCCTTCGAGTGCGGCACAATGTCACTGCAGGCCCATTGCATTTGCATTATTTCCAGACAACGGCAGCAGCAGAAAAGGACACTGATTTATTTCAGAGCAGGCACAGGTGATTTTTATGTCTGTTGGGACTCAGCCAGATATGGCTTAACCCATTCAAGTCTTTTCTGTTATACGAAGAGGTGTCTTTTTTGCTACATCCTTATCTTCCAGCTCAGATTTCATTTAAGTTACTCAAGGAAAATATGGAGGATTTTGAAGTCCTTTGCTCTTTCAGGGAGTTAGTAAAGCTTTGTTCAATTCAGAGAGAATGAGTGATCGACAATAGCTTAGTCTGTTTAAAATAATTCTGGCAATCATTTTCACCATGCAGCTTTTAACACAATGTGTGCCTTCCACACCCTACAATAGCCAAAACTGAATGATTTCCTGATAATATTATTCCCTATTGCATGTGAGCTAATTTACCAGGATCAAAAAACCCCCAAACATATAGAAAAAAAGAAAGTCACTGTCTGGCTGTCATGATCCAGCCAAAGATGGAGGCATTGTTTCTGCTCAATTGAAAAGCCTGAGCACTGCCTGCACCCCAGTTTTCCAGCATTATAAAAGAGGAAAATCTGGCATCTTGCTGGAAGTGCCACTTTACAGAGAGATGCAGGACTGAGGCTGGGATCAAGTGCAACCAGTAATGGCAATTACATAGAAAGCAGAGATGTTAATACAAAGCAATTATGATTGACTTCTGATAGTCCATCAATTTTATTTCTTCTGTTAAACACCAGTATATTTTTTCCTTTCTGCACAGCTGCCTGGGGTTGTGTGGGCATGTGGCTGTAATTCTGCTGATGGCTGAAAGAGATGCAGAAATCCAAAGTGTGAACTCATGTCCTATACGAAGTGGCTCTTGCATAACTGGAGAGATGTACACTGTGCCTGGCAGTAAGGCTCAGAAGGGATTTTTTTGTTCAGGAATTATTTCCATTTCATTCCAAATAGAAGCAAAATTGAGTATTTTTAAATTTTCTCAGGGAAACTTTGTAAAAGTTTCTTTTTAGGTCCACTAGAATATATTATGTGTGGGATGGATGTGGGTTTTTTTGTTTGTTTGTTTGTTTGGTTTTTTTGGTTTTGTTTTATTTTGGGTTTTGTTTGTTTGTTTTCTGTTTATTGTTGTAGTTTTGGGGTTGTTGTTGCTGTTGCTGCAGTTTTCCTCCTGAATGAGGCATTTTGAATCCAACTGAAAGCATCAGAGCAGAACAAACAAAGATAAACTTTACACATGCTACAAATTCCTCAAAAAGAGCTGGAGATACATTATTCCAGAGCACTGAGACAGGACAGGACAATATTTTTAGAATAGATGATTTGGTAGTCTACTAAAAGATGATTCTGGTAAATTAGTCCAGTTTTACAAAGAGTTCCATTTTCACTGCACTGAAAGCACCTGCTGGAGCTCAGCTCTGACCTGCCCTCCTCTGCTGTGTCGTCTCTTTGCCCCCATGCTTACTGCAGGGAAAAGGAGCTTGGTCATTGCATAAACAATTGAGCACAGTTAAGTGAGTGCAATATATGTAAATGCAGGCTTTGGATTCTTTTGAAGTGTTACTCAGTGTGTTTTGATGAGTCAGAGCTACTTGTAGAAGTAAAGTACATGCCCTTGTTCTAGCAAAAGCAGTCATGGGTGGCAGCTGAAACAAATCAATTTAGTGCACTTGCTGGGGAGTGAATCTTGCACTCGCTTGTCTTCAGGATGAATTGCCTTTATCTTCCTACAGGAGGCAAGCAGGGCTCAATGGCTGTTGCACACTAGAGCAGTAGTGTATTCTAAGCCCAGCCCTATCACCAGCCTACTGGGCAGTCTGTGGAGGGTTTCTGTGGCCCATTCCTCGCCTCAGTAACATTGTTTGTTCATTTTTAAAGCATTTTGAAAGCTTTTGATAACATACACTACTGGCGTGGCAGGGGGTGGTATTACAGCTCCATGATTTTGATAGCATTGAAAAGACTCATGGGGAGTCTGGATGTTGATGGGTCAGGCACTCTTAAATGGTTGATCCCTGATTTAAGGAGCTTACAGCAAGAAAGAGGAAAAGTCACAGCAACAAGGGAAAAAAAAACCCAATAACTAAAAAGGGCAAAGTAGAGGAGGAAATGATCCCATAAGTTAACAATTTGTACAACCTCTGATGAGTTTATTTTGGCTTCTTTCTAGTCCAACAGGCTGTCAGGTCTCTTAGCTATAAATCACACAGTCTGAACAGAAATTACCTGACATTATGGTGAATTATAAGATATCTGCTCTCTGCAGAGACGTTTCAAATGGACAGCTGAAGTCTATGTAAAAATAAAAAAAAAAAAAGTCATTGGGTTTTGATGAAAATATATAATGCTGCTTCTGTTTTCTAAAGAAAATAGTCTCATTATTAGGCAGAGTATACCAAGGTCATGAATTAAGTGGAGTCAGGGAAACACATCTTTTTAAAAATTAATATTTTTTTTCCTCTTTCTTCCTTCATTGAGAGATGAAATACTCTTTAAATGCCCAAGAACCTGAATGCTGCCTTTGTTGATCATACAGTTCAGACATAGCTGAGTTGAGCATTAACTTAGCTCTGTAACAGAGAAACTTAGTAAGAGTTTGTAATTTTTCCTCACTTCAAGACTAATTGATGCTGCAAAAATGTAAAAATATAACACAAGTCCTTACAGGAACCAGATTCAAATTAAAATATGATTTAAACTACTTAAACCTATCCCCCAACAAGTTATATAAAACAAATATGCCTAGTGCTTCCTGAACAGCTTAAATCAGTTTTCAAAGAAAAAATTATATTTTAAAGGTGATGGGTAAGGAATGACCATTCATGAGTGCTGTGCCTGCCATTCATTAGAGAGTTACTGAGGCACAGAGTTATTAACAAGCAGCATTCTTAGATGTGTCCTGGGAAAATGGCTCTTCCTTGTGAGAGTAAGGCAGCCCTCCAGCTGCTCATCACATCCTTCCCAGCCCGTGTACCTGATCCATGGGATGGGAGTAGGATCCTCCACCAGCTGCATAAGATGAGTTGTTTTATCATTTATTTGCCACCAGAGGTAACTCCAGGTCATCCTATGCATCAGTTTAAGCAGGCATGGTTGACAGTCCCATGAAGTAGACACAGATGCTTTTGGTTTGAGGCATTCAAACTTTGCAAAGGCTCTTCACAAACTTGGAAAACATAATCTCTAATGTTGGTTTGCTTTGATTTTTTATCTTCCTCTCTTGTATCTACATAAGTTGCTCTGCTGTCATTCAGCTTAAGCCTTGCAGAAATAGCTGCCAATAAGAGTGCTATCTGGGAATCATGTTGTGCACATCTCCCAATAAAGTACTTTCTAGGGTCAGGCTTCCTTTTGTACATTGTCCTTAATACAACATTCTGTTTTGGTACTGAGGGTGATGTCAGGTCCGTACAGCAGTACATACACAGCTCCTGATCTGTGGGAAGAACAGGCAGTGCTTAGGAGGGCCCTCAAACTGGCCCAGTACCTCTGATATCCAGTTACTAAAAGAAGATAGATTAAGAAACAATGACACACCGACGCTTTAACTGACATCACCAAGTGCAATTGTGGCCTTAATGACATGTATTTGATGTGATTAAAGCAAATACAGAAGTAAGAGGGGATAAAGAATGTGTGCTGTATTTAAAATCAGATGATGTTAACATCTCTACAAGGCTGCAAAAGAAATAGTTTCTATTGCCCATCCCACCTTTCCACCACATTAATTCCATAAACCTCTTTTGTATCACACTTTTACTGCCCTCGCCGTGCACAACCTGGCTGTAACGTAGTGACAGCAGCCAAATGCTTCTTCCAAAATAACAAAACATAAATACGGTTGTACCTTTTGCAAAAGAGCAAAAACATTATACATCCATAATTAACTGTAATGCAAACCTTCAGGCCAGAGCTGAAATGGGGGAAGTGGTGCTATCAAGAAGCACCTTAACCCATTTTCTAGAAGCCATTAGGACATCCTTTGCAGAATCATGTGAGTGATGTGAGGCACAGTAACACTTCCCAGTGTGCCCTTATGTGGTGTGGTTGGAGGTGACTGCGGCTTTCTGCATCCATGCTCGGTTCATAAACACTCTTTGCTTTGGTGTGTGTTTGGTCATTCCAGAGGGAAGTGCTGCCAGAGGACTCAGGGATTCTGCTGACTGAGGACAATATTCACCCCCACACCTTCTGGTGGCTCTGCTGTGTGGTAGCAGCTCTGACTATATGGGGTCATGAGCAATTGGGACTTCCACAATTTGAAGAGCTCCAGCTGTTTCCAAAGCTGTGGTTTCTAGCATGAGACCACCCATTTTCAAAAACACGTTGGACACTTGAAAGCAAAACCTCATAGATTTTCAGGAGCAATTCTGAAAAGGTAATGATACCTGCCTTTTCCCTTCTGACTCCAAGGATGCTACTTTGATATTTTTAATGTGTCCAAATTAATAGTTAAATCTCTAAAGTACTAGTGCTCATTGTTGTAAACAGTGCGTTAAATCTTCAAGCCTGTTGTTTATTTTCAAAGGTATATTCTGGTGACAAATGTAGAATTTAACTCTATTAATGGGTTGAGCCAAGGCATTTAATGTTTTGCAAATTATAATGATTACCTAGGAACAATCACCAGAAGAATTTTCTCTTGAATAATATAGAAAGACTAAACCTAGGACTAATCTTATAAATCTGCTTTTAAAAAAGAAACTAAATCTGGAAAAAAAATTCTAAGGCTGCAAGTTTTCTGAAATTACTGTTCTGTTACTATTATCCACCAGATTCTTCAAGCATTTCCTGATCTTATACAAAACCATTCCTGCCTACCTCAGAGGATGTATGACCAAAAAGGGCAATTAAATGGTAGTGGAGGGTTCTGTAGGGATCAGCCTCTGCGGGCCCAGTGCATACCATGTCTGTTCAGTTCCCTTCTGCTCACACCTTGGCTCCCCTCTTGGCACTGCAGCACTGCTGAGCAGCCTTAGATGGGTCAGGGTCATGCTTAGCTGCTGTGTAAAGGAGTTAAAGAGTTCACTGGCTAAATAAGACAGAGAAAATAGGGTCCTTTTCACTGCTGTCAACAACATGCTTGACTGCTGCATATACTCTGTTGGGGTAGGAAAGAGAGCTGGCATATGGAAATGCAGAAAGATCCACCTATGATCTGGAAACTGATAATGTGCACAGGTTTAATTGAGAAGAAGCAATAGGAACCAACCCTTGCATGCCTGATAATGAATTTGACCTAATTTTTGTATGGAAATGGAAACGGTTAATATTTTTTTTTTTTTTTTGTGAAAGAAGATTGTTATGCAAATGTGTGTGAAGCTGTGTTTATATATACATATAAATCCATACATACAATAACATCTCATTAAAAGAAAGAATACTTTTTTGTTTATTTTGAATAGTGCAATTCATAAATACTGCTTTTTGTGGATATTGTTAGATGGTATTCTCCTGGATGACAAAACTCAATACCAACTCAGGGTAAAAAATGAAGCAGAAAGAACTACTGTGGAATTATACTCGTTTATATTCAGTTTAGGCAAGAAGAATCAGAAAAATTGATACAATTCAACCAGCACTAACAGGCCTGTTAATTTAGTTGTATGTCTTTGAATGAAATGAACTGGTGAAAAAGGATCTTGCAAGTGAATGTTGTACCTCAAAGCAAATGAAGAATTGTGAAGGCAGTTTTGATGCAAAGCCTCAAGGTTTTTGGGTGCTGCTTAACATTTTAGGCATGGACAGACTAGTCTCTCTTCTGCACTAATACAAGTCCTACAATAAGAAAGAAGGTTGTAGGACTAGATGATGTACATCTATAGACCATCTTCTGTTTTCTTTTTTATGGTTTAATGGTCATAACAATATATGGCAAATATCACTGGGCACAGAAGATTCTAATTCTAAAAATATTCCCTAACTTTCCACAGTCCAAATCCCTGCTTTATGGACTGCTTTTTTTTCAGAGCCATGCAATGATATTGGCAAAAAAAACATCCAACCAACCAACCAACCAACCAACCAACCAACCAACCAACCAACCAACCAAACTCCCTCTGACATTGTAAGATCCCAATAAGATAAATTTTGACATCCCAGATGTCATCTCCAAGGCAATCTGGAAAAGTTGTATATGGCACAGGAGAGTTAGCTCTTCAGCACATAAGTGCTAGTAGGAGATTGGATAATGAATTACCCAACTTACTGGTCAGCAGATGACTTTTTTTTTTTTCCTTATCCTTGGTATAGGCACAGAACAGAGATCTGTGCTGTTCCTCAGTCATGCATTTTTATCATATTTTGGAGCTGATGCAGCTCTTCAAAAGTTCTTTCCAGGGGTATTGAGATGCTGTTGTTCATATTTGGGATCAGGTGCAATTTTTTTTTCTCTAGCTATCGAGAAGTTCAGAAAAAAAACCCCACAATTTGAAAAGTGCCAAACTGTTCTCCAGCTTCCCTTACCTTTTCTGACTTGCAGAAGATAATGAATTAAGAAAATGTGATTTTTAAATAACATTTTTTGGGTGACATTTTCAAAATGCTTTTATTTCTCTTGAATTGCAGTGATTTCTCATTGAGAAATATTCTTAGATTTTATTAGCAAAAACTGGTTGGTACCAGAATAAATTTGGATTGGAAGATGGCTTGGAAAAAATATGACTTCTGTAATAGCTTCAGAAGTGTTAGTGAACGAAAAAATATTTTCACAGTAGTTATCCAAAACACTTTGTAGTCAAAGTATCTGTGGAAAACCCTTGCTACAGGCTGATGTGAAATAATCTACAGTGTCAACCCATGCTACAAAAATGAAGACACAAAGAACTTGTCTGCTCTTAAAGGAGAGATTAGCTTCATTCCCAAAACAGGGTATAAAATAGTCTTTCCAAAACTTACTACTTCTCAATATTATGTTATTCCAATTATTATTGTTAGTCATATAAATGTCCAATCAAGTGGAGCCTTTGCAATTTAGGTCTCAAGAAAAACATGAAAGCTTGGATCCCACGGTTTGATTGCCCTTGGTATGAAAAGTGATAGTTCCCTGAGTGGTTTTGCATATCCTACCTTTTAATTTAGCTGAGTGCCCTTTGTTGTTTTCCTTTCTCATGCACGTGTTCATTTCAATCTCTTTTCACTTGAAAGATTTTCCATGCCTTTCTTTTTTCACCTCCCTTTCCTGAAAATATATGTCTTTACCAGCATTTGCAAATTAGCACAGTCAAAGACATTTTTATTCTCATGGCTATCTTTGTTTTGACTGTTTATTTCCGAGAGGGATGTTTGCTTCAAAGATTATATTCTTGTGTCTAAAATCTTTAGGCAAAACAGAGCCTTTGTAGCAACTGGGGTATGTCTGCTCTGCTCCTGTGACAGTTGTGGCTGCTTCTGGAGGGCTTACTTTGGCATCTTTATCCTTTGAGTGTGAGACTAACTCAAGGAAGCCTGTCTTTTTCTCACCTGGGTAAAGATGCCTGTCATGAGATTTAGCAAAAGCACCACACAGAACTGCAGCTTATTCTAATTCCTACAAATAACATAGTGTAGCTGTTTCTATGAAGGTTTAATTTATTTAGTTGAAAAACAGTCTTGTCATTGCTTGTGATAATATCAATATTGTTATTGATTCAAGCATCCTTAATTTACACTGGGAAGTGCTTAAGTGCTGTGGTGAAAGCATGCATAGAAAAATCTGCAGACAGACAGATAGCTTCTAGGGACAGCTGGTTTCTGAAGGAAGAGCTGGCCACTTTTGGTGCTGTTTGCTTGTCTGAAACATAACATTGCCATGATATTTTCTCAGCTGTGCTTAAGCAAAAGGAAACCACTGCCCTTTGCCTTACGGACATTAATTTCCTCTATTAACCCATCTCCTGATTCTACCTGATGATGAATAGTGTCACCAGTTGTTTTAAATATATCTCAACTCAAAGTAACAGGACAGAAACTTTTTATGTGTGTTTCCTTTCATTCTTTAGCCTGGAACAGCTTCCTTGTTAACCATAAGCACAACTTGCTTATTTTACATATTATTCACACTAGATGACTGGTTTTGGGTTAAAATCCCTCCCAGACATAAAGAACAACAGGCCAGCACATCACCTGAGGTGTTGTTTCATAGGTCATGCAGTTGATCACTTTCTGGACCAGATTTACAATTAGTTTTAATTTATATAAACCCCTGATTTGTCTACCTTGATGACCTGCAAACTCACTTTTAGCCTTCATCTGAACTGCTCTGTCATGATATTTAACTTATAGTTGACAATTTCTGGCAAATGGAGATTTTAAAGCCAGAAGGGACCTTTGCATCATTTAATCTGATTGTACAATCTGCTCTTTCCCATGGACTTTAATGTGAACACTGCAAAATTTCTGAACACTGTGGAAAAAAAATCACATTGAAACCTCTCTCTCATGATTTTGAGTTGGACAAAAGAGCAGATGAAGCTTAGACTCAGTAATAAAAGACTAAGCAATAAGTTCTCAGAAGCTGGGGGTGAGAACTCCTTTGTTTTGTAGGATACTGAGGTAAGTCTTTTAAGGTGCAAGTGCCTTGCACCTCCATTTTAGATAAATTTGCAGCCACTCAAAACAAAAAATGTAAGATTGACATTTAGTAAGTTTTAAGGCTGTTTCAATACCAGGGTTGATTGATAGAATTATTTCAAGTCATAAAAGAGGACTGAATATGAAAGAAGAAATCTCTGCTAGGCTAAGTGTGATCCCTGATGTCCTGTCATGATTTGCAAATAGAAATGTCACACAACTTCTAGGAATTTCAATCTCAGAATTTCTTCTTTTCTTTTATGAATTTCAGGAGAAATTGGCACTTGCTCAAGCTTCCCGTCTTAAAGGAGGAAGAAGAGGAATACTGCAGTTTTGTGTAAAGGTGTCCCAGTTGTCCCTTAGACATTAGGGAGCTTAACACAACTGTTCTCAAGCAGGCACTGTGCTGGACATCCCCAAAGAACTGTCCATGTAGATAACGCTAATTTCCATCTGTTTCCATACCTTAACCCTCCTAGATGAACACTTCATATACCATCCCATCTGCTATCCCTACGTGAATTCCTTTGGCTTTGTTGTGGATCTCAAAAGCAGTGAGTGGAAGTGGTTCATGTGTTTGATAAGGAGAAGAGAAGCCATCCTGGATTTGTGGATTTCAGGATAAAGTCTGACAATCTGAGTAGATACAAGGCCAACACTGGAAAGTTTTATGAGTGACTTGCTTGTAGCTATGGAAGTTATATAGGTATATAAGTATAACTTCCAATTTTAAAAAAGAAAATAAGTAAGACCCAAGGAATTACAGGTCAGTCAGTCCTACCCTTAGGCCCATAAAGGATCATGAAATGAATTCCCCTGGAAACTATAGCAAGGCACATGGAAGTTAAGGAGGTGATTGGTGACAGCCAAATTTTGCCTAACAAATTTAGTGGCCTTCTATTACGGGGTTACAGCAGTGGTGGATGAGGGAACAGACACCTGGACTTGTGCAGAGCGTATGACACTGTCTCATGCAGCATACTTCTCTCTGAACTGAAGGGACACAGATTTGACAGTCACTTGGTGGATAAGGAATGGGCTGGATGGTTGCAAGTAAAGAGTTGTGGCCAATGGCTCAATGTCTCCGTGGACACCAGTGGCACCCTCAGCGGTCAGTATTGGTTTACTGGTGTTGTTTGTCTTCATTGTTGGTGACATGGACAGTGGGATCAAAGGTACCTCCCCAGAGAGTTTACAGGTGACACCAAACTGTGTGATATGGTCAACTCACCGGAAGGAAGGAATGCCATCCAGAGGGACATGGACAGGTGTGAGAGCTGGGACCTGTGAAGTTCCTGAAGTTCAAGGCCAAGTGCAAGGTCTTCCACTTGGGCTGGGGCAATCCCAAGCACAAATACAGGCTGGGTGGAGAATGGATTGAGACTAACCCTGAGGAGAAGGACTTGCGGGTGTTGGTTGATGAGCAAGAGGACCACAAAGATGATCAGGGAGCTGGAACACCACTCCTTAGAAAACTGACTGAGAGAATTGGGATTGTTTTTGTTGGGATTGATAGTGTGGAGAAGAGAAGGCTCTGAGGAGACCTTATAGCACCTTCCAGTACCTTAAGGGGGCCTAAAAGAGACCTGGAGAGGTGCTTGTTTTACAAAGGCATGGAGTGACATCTAGATCCTTCTGAAGTCTCAGCATCTTGTCCAAATCAGAAGTGTCTGACCTGTCGAGGCAACTAATCTTCCCTTCCTCTGTGTTCAAGGATGCAGAGACTGAGTTCTGATGGCCAGCATAGGAAGTTTGGTTCACAAAGAATGATGAAAAAGCCACAACGCTTTTTGCACCTGCACATAGTCATCAAGTGACAGTCAATCATTATAGTCCAATATTTTTTTACAGCTGTTCTTTAAACAATAGGGCTTTCCGTGACAATGATAACCAGAAGGGAAATGTCACCGCAAATATATCCCAGAGGAAAAGAGTGAGCTGAGTGAAACCGCAGTGTGCTCAGTCTTGGCTGTATTCAAACTAATAAAACTCTTGCCTCCAGATGTTAGGCCAGATAATAGCATGTAGACAGACAAGCCATAGTGCCTAGAATAAATCTTTCAGTAATGGGTGCATTAAAAATAAAATAGGTAGATTAGATGGATTTAGCCATCTATTTCAGACAGTAAGAAAAAGTAGATACCTGAGGAACTGTTGAGGCAAGAGAACATGTGGACACAACTTCCTTGAACACTGGATCAGCATCTGTGGAGAACAGCACTGAGGAAGACTCTTGCCAGATTGAATCTGGACCTAGATTTGTCCTGAGTTTCTATGGAACAAATCACTGAAAACATGTTGCTAATTCTATATTAGTAAAACCACCCTTTTGGTCACGAGTTCTATTTGAGGTAGCCTCATTTGCTCAGGGACCAGTTCTTCCAGGTTTTGGGTCCAAGAGTTGCTCCTTATTGTCATTCTAATTCATTGAATGTCAGAGGATGAGTGGAGGCATCACAAAAATGATGTCGACATGACTGAATAAACCCCTTTATTTCTAAATTATTTCCCAAGCTCCAATGACAATACCCCTTCATCTTTCTCTCTCCTCTGCATCCCAAAGGGCACAATAACCTCCAGTGTCAAAGCAGATGTTTGGAGTAAACGCACCAGCTGAGTGCTAAAACCCCCCCTCCAAACCTTCCAGAGAGCCACTCCTGTGCTGTACTTGTTCACAGCTGGTCTGCCTTGATCATGAGAATCTCAAATACAGAATGAAGCCTGGCACTGGATTTTGGTAGCTTTGTTTATGATTGTAACAGCTTCCTCCAGTGCTTGCCAGAAAAGATGCAGATTTGGGTTGGTTGCTGTTCTTCACATGAAACTCTACATGGTTCAGAGGTAGAACTGTGGCTTTTTTTGTTTGTTTGTTTATGTTTACTATGCACAGTAGTATCTACAGGTGTAGGTAACTATAAAGTAATATTAAATTTGATGATAAAAATAACATATTTCTGCTTCTGTGTCACATTTTTCAATACACTCTGAAATAATCAGCTTCTGAGAAAAAATAATAATAACAGAAAAGCCTGGAGGGGATGTAATTTCTGTGTTAAAATCATGTATACCTCCACTGACTAATCACTCAGGGGTTTGTGCTGGTACTCTTGTCTTGTACTGTTTCTTTCTCTGAAGGTTTATTTTGGTCTCAGACCATGCAGTTAAACTTCCTTGGTTTTAATAAGTTGCTGCACCTTTGCCTAAGGCTGTGATTGAATATGTGGGCAGTCACTGTGGTTCAGCT
The DNA here is from genome assembly GCA_013399695.1 of Formicarius rufipectus. Classification (NCBI taxonomy): domain Eukaryota; kingdom Metazoa; phylum Chordata; class Aves; order Passeriformes; family Formicariidae; genus Formicarius; species Formicarius rufipectus. The sequence goes on from VXAU01001251.1 coordinate 1,172,138, forward strand.
GACACTTGGAAACTTATTATGCCATGTTAACTTGATTTTGAATTTGCACCTTGGGGAAGCTATTTACCTGAAATACTCAATTTTATGGTGACAAACAAAATCAAAATCTCCAAATTTCACTGAGGACAAGAAAAACCCAAACCTATGGAAATTCCAGCACAAACAGAATTGACAGTGTTAGGCAGTAGGTAGGAACACTCTCAAAAGCTGTGAGGATTCTATTTAACTGTTGGCAAACCATGTCTGAATGTCAAGCTTGTGTAGAATTAGGATATAAGAAATGTTATTGGGATTTCGTGTTATGTGGCATAAATTTCACAACAGTCCTGTGCCATCCTGGCTCTTCCTATCATAGACAATTTCAATTATTTCCTTCGTGCCCAAAAGTACTTGCAGGAGGCCCAAGGTGTATAAGCAGTGTAAGTATATAAGGTGTAATTGTCAGAGTGTGGAAGAATTTCTGAAGCATCTTTGGTAATGGTCATTATTGATAAAACATCTCTGGTGTGATCTGGTCTAATTATTTTAATGCTCTACATAAGCATTTTCTCTGGTTGGATGGGCAGGTCATGTTTCCTCCCAATCAGTGTGAGAAGGGTCCCAAGTCTGATGACTCAGCTCCACTGACAAAAGATTCAGACCCAAATGCCCATGTTGCATCGTGAAGAATTCCAACTACTGAAAATATATGAAATACCTCTGAGATTTTCAGCAGTGACACCTTTGAAATGACCACTGTTTTACCAGAAATATCACCATCACTGCTCTAATCTTTGTATCCCCTTACTATTGTAAATGATGACTCTCAATAGTACAGAAAAAAACAAAAACACAAATTCAGGATGTTGTCAGCTTGGTCAAGGGCCATAATAGCCTCACAAGTTAAGGCTTAGCTAAGGAAGTGTCATAAAAAATTCACTGTGGTAGCATAGGCTATAGCTGGAACTATAAATATTCTTAAAACTAACGCTCTAATTATTTCTGGCTACTAAACACTCTTTTCCCTTAAAAAATAAATAAAAAGAGAAAAGATAAAAAAAAAGAGTGTAATTATAAGTGTTAACATTCTGATGACAGATCTCCATCATTAGAATAGGCCATACAGACATATAAAACAGAAGGGTTAGATAGGCAAGGTGGGAGTAGTTTTCAGCCGCAAGGCTAGAATAGACATGGTCCTTTCCCCAGGCAGTCTGGGGTGAGGCTGCAGCATCCTTTGGCTCCTTCCTCCATCAATCTGCCCCTGAGAGATAATATTTTCTCTTCCCCCAAAGCACTTTTAATCTGAAAAGTGAGTGGGTGAAGCTGGAGAGGAACGTTCAGGGCAGATGAATTAATAGTGGCAAGGGCATGTTTTCACATATGCTAACCTATGTGTACAATTTGTAGGTGTAATAAGTCAATCTCTGCCTAGTGGGATAGAGGGTTTTAAAGGCATCGTGGCTGAGCTGGGAGAAACCTTGAAGACAAGGCATGAAGGTGGAGGTTATATAGGGAGTTAACATTCCAGTACTTCTTGTGGCATCTATTATTAGAGTTCTGTCTTGTCTAAAAATGTTAAAAATAAAACAACGCTGCCTGGTACAGAATGGGGTGCAGTGAAAGATTAATTATGCTGCTTTGGATTTAATTTTGGTATGCTTGCACACCCCATTCTTATGTAAGAGTGGAGTCTTACCCTAAAAAAAATAAATGTGTGTAAAAAAATCTTTAAAATGTTTTGATTAAAGCCTAAAATGTTTTAATCTCTCATGTAGTCCAGTGCTTGAAGGTTGGATATGGAAAATTAATTTGTATTCTATAACGCCACTTTTACACAAGGAAAAGAGCATCATGCCACATCATGACATGAATGTAGCTGGGCCAGGCAAGTATCTGGAAAGGGGCTGCCACAATTTCTTGATGATTTGAAGTATATGGAAACTCATGGTCTCTGATTATCAGCTGATGTAAATCAGCAGAGTTTCTCTGACTTTATAATAAAGATAACCTGCTTTCAGTGAGGATTCATCCATTTGGATTCATGGTATTCATTAGATGCCAATATTTGATGAACAACAATAAAAAAAATCCTGTTAGACCTCAGGCAACAATAACTGAGAGGGCACTAACACCGGTAGGATAAACCTCAGCATTTAAAAAATATTCTGACAAATTAGAAAAAAAACCACAAGGCATCAAGGCTGCAAAAATCTCAGAATGCATTTGCAGGCTCCTTTAATTCAGTGCCATTTCATTACATTGCCAAAATTAATCACTGTCTTCAGCTCCTGTCTTGGCTTCTTATTTACTGCTAACTTGATCTCCTTGGTGAGATTTTATTGCTCCCAACCATCATGCTCTTTTAACATAAGATCTGATACAGGCTGCAAAAAAAATGAATAATGTAGGGACTGAGCAAATAAGAACTTAAGGGTCACATGTGACTGTCAGTTGTAAGTTATTCCGTTAAATACATCCTACATGTACATCCTCAGATCCTTATGTATGAAACAATCGGTTTATGTGTTGTAAACTACCATGAACAACAAGCACAGATGTATGGGCTGTGATGCTCTTTATCAAAACAACAATCTGAAGAAGGCAATGATCTGCCCTCAGGACCTCCTGCAAATGCAGTACCAACAATGCTGCCAGCCTGGCACTTAGTGACATCCAACTGTTCCCTGATCTCCCACCTACAAGTGGCAGAATGTTGGTTTAGGTTTGAGAAAAACCGTCCCATTGTGGCACATAGGAGAACTGGGTGAGCTTTCTTTTGTTCAAAGCAGTGATTTGGTTTGGATTAGGCCTCTGAGGTGCTGTATAACTACAAAATACTCCTTACCATGCTGAACATCTTCCCTCTGATGATTTTTCTTTTTGGTCCTCCATTGGCATTTTTAAAAGATGAAGACTGTAATTACTCTGTGAATATGGTGTGTAGCACAACGGGACCCTGACCCTAGCTGGATCCTTTGAGCTGCAGCAAATGTTTCTTAAAGGATCTCTGTAATAAAATGCTGGGATGCAATAATAGCAAATGCCTCAAATGTCACTCCTGCCTTGACCTTTGGAAGATCGGACTAAGTCCAGCTCATTAAATGAAAAAAAGTCATCAACCACCCCCTTATGAAATTAATAAGAATTCAAAATTCTTTCAAGTATGTTGAAATAGATTGTGCATGGAGAAAATGTGCCAGTTACTTCTGCGTGTCTTGACTAGATACATCAGACTGGTAAGAAAAGTGCTCACACAAGGAGGAAGAGTTACAATGAGTGAAAGCCATATGGCTGAATCCTTCAGAAAATATCCTCCAGTGCATCAATAAGAAAGTGGGAGTTAACCTGGCTTAAAAAGAGAGCCTGTTCTGATATCATAAAAGAATAGTTAATGATATTTAATCACTTTCTTTCCCCATGTCAGCATTACTCCTTCAACAACTTCATTGCCTCTGATTAGCAGCAACATGCTTTAATCGGCTGGTGATGATGAGCCTTGTTTGACACAAATAGGTCCAGATCCAAATAGCTGTGAGCTTGTTACTATTCTTTATCCATAATACAATAAGGACTGTGTGTATGATTGAGTTTAGGATGCTGTTGTGTTAGGTACTAGAAATGTAGTGTAATAAAAGATAATTCTCTCTCCTTGATGACAGACCTACATAAGAAAGCTCAAACAGAAATATTTTTTTCAATGCTAGAGATTAAAGAGAAGGCATGGAGGCAGATCTTTGAAGCCTTAGCTGTGTCCTTCTTTGCACCCTGTTCATAGTCAGCTTGCAGGCACCAGGCTCTCCTTCTGCAGGTGCTTTGAGTCTATGAAGGAGAGCCAGTGAAAGTTGTCACGTTGCAGGTTTTAAAGGGAGGGCAGATGTTGAGAGACTGTTACAGTGTGAGCCACCTGATACCAATCTTAGAAGATATATTTTTGAATGATAGGTACCAGCAATCAGGTCTTGCAAGGGCATATAATTATTGTGTAATAATTTGCCATTTGTCATACAGGGTTACATGCTTTCATAAGGCGTGGAGTTGCTTTTTACGCAGCAACCACATAGCCTGGGGCACCTGATGCTGAGTGAAATTGCTACACTGTGGAATACAGTGATCTCTGAGCAGACAAATACTTCATTTCTGTTACCATGTCATGATCTTTTTTATTGTCTATGTATCTTAGGTCTCAGAAGGCTCATGGAGATGCTAATTTTGCCCTTTCATTCTGCAAATGAACTCAAATGGGAAAAGCTGTATCCTACAGCTGGGCATATTAGCATTCTGCTGACTGTAACACGAGGATAGTTGTTCAAAGTTCCACAAGTAGCAGACCAATGAAGTGGCCTTCAGCTGAGCTATGATACTTCCTTCTCCTTTTTGTTTGTCCTGGAAGAGACAACGGGTGCTACTGATCATCAAGATTAGCATGGGTGACTGAGCAGTCAACACTTCTTTAAGAAATAAGCTGAAATAAATGCCATGTCCTTCTGATGTAGGTGCACTGGAAAAATGTTTTTCTAGGCTACGTGCAACATCAATGCATGTTTTGTAGAGACCTCTTGTAAAAAGTTGTTTTCATTAAGAACTCTACCCTGCTACCCAATTTATGGGAAGCTGGACAAAATCATAGAATCATAGGATTGCCAATCATCAAAATGCATTCAAAAATTCACATGACCCTTGTGTCCCTGAAAAAAGCAAGGCAAGCACAAACCTCTAAATAGTATGTAAAGTTGTTTCCAGTTTTATTGGAAAGCTTGAACCCATTCAAGTGTTCCAACAAAGAAAGAGCATTAGGGAAGGCGTTTGGACAGAAGGACTTGCTTGCTCACATGGGCAGCTGATTCAGCCTTAGGACATCATAGAACTTCTGAATAGCTCCTGGTGCCAAAACCAAACCTGTGATCTTCTTGAACTATTTCTATTCAATGTAGAATCCTCCACTGCTGTTACTGCTTTACTGTACTCCTCTGCCTCACCAGTGCAGTTGTCATTTCTCCACTTTGTGGCACTTCAATTTTTTCTTCAAGGCCAGGATATTGAAATTCTACAAGTGGTAAGAATCTCACATTTCTAAATATGGTGCAGGGTGTTTTTTTTTGTGTGTGTGNGGGTTTGAAAATATAGGTCAAATCAATCCTAAAACTTCAAATAAAAATAGCAAGATAAAAGGCCCTTAAATGCTCTTGATGCTGAGGGAGTTACCATTTTCATCCAGTAGTGCTGAACACTGAGTTGCTGGTGTTATGGACTGGGAATCTTGAAAGGTATAGTTGTGGGTAACAAAGTAGAAAGCAACAGAAATACATTGACTTTCACCCATTGGTGTACACCAAACGGCTTGTTGTCTCTTTTAGTGCCATCTGCCGACATAATCTTCTGTTTTGCCTGCTTAGGCATGAAGAACACATAAATTCTAAAACCATTACACTCCTCAGCTTTGAATGAGTGGAGTGAACACTGGATGCTCCATCTTTTTTATATCCATCTGGGCTAAACCCTTGATTTCATTAAACTCTTTGGTAAAACTCTGACTTCAATGGATTTTATTTGCAGAGTCGTACTCTCTCTGTTCCTGACTTGTCCAATATGGCCCTGCAGGTCACATCTTTGCTAATGCTCTCCTCCCACAATTATGTTTGCCTTGTCTGTTTACATTGCCATTTATTTTCAAAGGGCTGCAGCTCTTCTGTGTTTGTATGTAGGCTGTCAGCCGGGCTTTGAACTGGTACTGCAATGGTTAGCACTCTTATCTTGAAGATCCTTTCTAACATAAAAGATATATGCAAAAGGGATATTTGCTCATTTTTTAATATAAAAGGCAAATGCAAAACTCTTATGACACTGAATAACTGTCACTGGAATGTAATTTGGATAAACACCCTAAGGTGAAGCTTTCATCTGAACTAGAGGTGAGTCTGAACTTATTAGGAGCAGTATCACATTTTTGAGAGGTTCATATTTGCATCCATGAGCCTATCTGTGATCTTTAATCTTTTGAGTCTGCACATTTTGGCTGGAGAATTTCCAAGAAAGACTTTTTGCACCTCTCACTGTAAATTTTACAGGAAAAGTCTTGCTCTTGAGACTTTAGAGGGATGGTTTATCCAAATCTCACAGAACATGGGCTGGATCTTATTCTGAAAGCAAATGAAAGTGTTGAAAGCTCAGTTGGGTATGTCTGTATGCACTTCCATCATACTTTTGATCAGAATGAGATATAACCTGAGAGTTTGGCCTGTCATAGCCTGTGGATTCTAGTCTAGCAAGTCACACCTTTGTGTAACACAGACACATATCCCTACATGGATAACACCACTGCAGTTCAGTGATGCTGAGTTCCCCTCTGGGCACAAGCTAATGAAGGTGAATCATAGTTTCACATCAACTTGAAGTGTGCTAACAAACCTTTCCAGGCAATGGACGACCTTCTTTGCAAATAACTTCTTCTATTTCTGCCTGTGTGTCGAGTGTACCAGGCTTACCAAAAACGAAAGTTCTTTGTGTATTTTCACCTGGTGATGTGCACTCCATTCTAGGAATCCCTGCTCATACTGAAGCTCACCTGAACTTGTAGAAAAAATGTTTAATATGAAAAAATAGACTTTGCAATAACAACAAAAAATTCCATTTGGTTATATGATATTTAGCTAAAGGTATTGTTGATACACAAGATGCATACTAAAAACAAGTAACTCCACAGCGAAAGAAACACAGTAAGGAAGCAGAATGTCACCTTGTCACATCATCAAGTAAGAGACTACGTTGAAAGCAAAAACAACTGTTACTCCATTTATTTTCAGTGCATTTGTGTATGTGTTTCTGTGTATTTTCTGGCATGTTTAATTATTGCTGTGCAGCTCTTGTGGGAAGGAAGTGGCATTTAGTGATAGATGTCTAAGACATATAATAAGGATTACAAATAAGTTAATTCCTCCAACTTTGCCAAGTCAAAGTCTGAAAAGGTGCAGTTCATTCTGTAATGAATGTTGTACTCTGCATCTAATTAATATTTTAGAGTACCCTATCCTTAAAGAAGTCAAGATTGTCTGTCATGATATGCTTCTCTTTCATTATCTTTCAACACAGAACATCTAAGCTTATAAAGGCCTAATGTTGACTTATTAAACAAAAGGATGCTTATTTCCACAGTCACTGTTCTGTGCAAATTGAATGAGTTTTAACATAAAAATAATCTAAGTAGCTCAGTCTTCACCAGACCAGAATATATTGCAGACTCATACTCCACTTTGGCAACAGTGTAAAGCTGGGGCAGAGCAAAAAGAAACCAAAAAACCAGAGCATAAAAGTACAGGTGACAGAAGACAATCTGGAAAAATCTGTAACATTAGGGTACTGAAAAAATGTTTTGTAGTCTGTCTGTCTGTTCTGGAAAAGAAGAAAAAAAAAAAAAAAGAGAGACCATTTCTGCTGAACTGAAATGGGATGTTTCCAAGACAAGAACAGTGCACCAATGTTGATTACCCTTGGCTTTTTTTCTCTCCTCAAAACTCAGATATTATAAAATCAGCATAATATTTTCATTTAATGGTTCACGGCAATTATTCTCTCCTCATTAGCTGATAGCATGCTGCAAATTGCTTCAACCCATTTTTATGGGGGAAAGGAAGATGTGGTCTTCTCTTATTGTTCATTTACATATGCAGAAGTTGTGACTTCCTTGAAGCCAGTTGCAGTCAAGAAGGGGCCCACAGATAATGAAGACAGCTGCTGCCATGGATCAGCTCACTGATCTCCAGTCCCCTGCCTAACACTCCATCCTTCAGAGAGCTGAGTTCTCCCTCCTACATCATTCACATCACTGACTGTGGGGTGGTTTGTGTGTGTATCTGTCTTCTCTCTCATTTGCTGCAACACTGATGCACATCCAGAGGATAAGCTCCCTACTTCCTTTATCTGGTCACTGCTTTCACCTACCTTGGAGATATCGCAATATCTGTAATTTCCAAGGGGGAAAATGTGAAAATAGCCACTCACTCTGAGATGTAGAAGAATCCATGTAATGTCTATCTATTGCATTGCAGCAAATTCTCTTGTACCTGGAATGAAATATCATAAATTAAGGACCAGGAAAAAGACCACAGACTTAAACAAAATTCTGTCAAATTGAAGTAGGCTCGAGAAGTCAGAAACCCTGATGGAATTAAAAGCTGTCTGTCTGGAAATCATGGGGGAAAGAAATGTGGGAATATCTCAGGGCATGGAATGAGACTGGGAATTATTCTGCATCAAAACTCTGAAATGGAGTAAAAAATAAAACTCTCACAGATTCAAGGGTGACAATTTTACTTATGCTACAGAGAACTTACTTCAATATCAGCAGAAAGTGAATAAATTTGTGTATTTTTAAGTCCCAAGGATTTGTGCACAGGCAGAACTGAAGTCAATAGTGACAGGCATTTATAGAGCATCTACCTTAGCGGCAGGATATTTTACTACACCTTAATTAAATGGGTAGAAACATTCTTTTAAGAAATAATATAGAACCATAGAATGATTTGGGGTTTTAGGGACCTTAAAGATCATCTATTTTCAACCTCCCTGCCATGGGCACCAACTTCTTCCACTGGACCAGGTTGCTCAAAGCCCCATCTAACCGAGCCTTGAACTCTTTCAGGAATGGGGCATCCACAACTTCTTTGGTCAACCTGTTCCAGTGCCTCACGACACTTTAGGTAAAGAATTTCTTCCTAACATTTGATCTAAACATACTCTCTTTCACTTTAAGACCAGTACCCCTTGCCCTATCACCATGTACCCTTGTAAAATGTAGGTATATAAAAACAGAGAATCAGCTTTTAATTTTTTTTTTCACATTGACAAGTTGAGAAAACTCAAAAGACCACATCAAATTTTGAATTTTCTGTGGGAGTATCTCAGCATTTTGTGTAAAGGTGACTGTTGCCAGGTCCAGGCTTTATTTATTCATTCCTTTCATTTAAGGATTGTGTCACTCATTGTTTACTTTCCAGGAATATTTTAACAGCTGATTTTTGCTGGCAGAGAAGTTTTTGAAAACCAATGTCAATGTTGCAAATGGGCATATCTGAGGAAACCAAATTTAAAACTTGTACTTGTGCCAAGAGGTTATTGTGCACATGTTCAATCAGGGAAAAAGCAGAGTCCCATCAGATTTATCTGACAGACCCAGTTCTTAGCTCCACTGTACACTGGGTTTGTCTCAGCAAACTGCTGTAGATTTCCTAGGATTGCATTTTCTGCCAGGTCAGACTCTTAAAAAATTCCTTGGTGTGTGTATTTTCCAAGGCATAATTACAGACTATTAGATGTGCTTGCTTTACACCCATACACACAGACGTGCGTAACAGTGTTATGCAAATGTTGACCGTAACACAAATCACATACTTTGCTTTGTGCCTATTTGCATTTCCTGGTAGCTTCAAAAAGTCCAACGTAGAAATAGGCTTCCAATAGACACCCTTGCTGTGGACCTACCTCCTGCCTCCAGTCCCACCAGAAATTTGGAAGGAGTTTAGATGCTTCTCTAAACGTTGGTGACTGGCCCCAGTGCTGATTGTGACTCCTCATTTGCTTTCATTATCTGATGGGTGACAAGTCTAAACGTCTCACCCCATGTGACTAAATCCACCACAAGAGCTCACAAATCCCAGCCTTTTGGAAGTGAAAGCTTCCTTTGGCTGCAGTTCAAGCTTTCCTGTCAGGACATTTCAAACACTCCCATCACTGGAGCTATTGCTCATATGGAAGCAGGTATGTTAACACATTCTTGGCAAACTACCAAGCAGTGTAGCACAGGGCTCAGTGAAGGTATTGATGGATTTGTGTTCAGTTTTTTTTTGAAAACCTCTTCTAACAATGGGTGATCAGTGGATATTGAGCACATTTTATGTCTTGCACACTTCTCTGTTTATATATGGAAAGTAATAATATGAATTGATCACATGCACACCATGGTGATGAACATGGGGAGCAGTTATTTGAAAACAGAAGGCTTTTCAGTCCAGCATGCAAAGGTTTGATGGGATTTGAAGCCTGAATGTTGAAGCGAAACAAGTTTCAACTGAAAATAATGAACACATTTCTAACAGCAATGGTAATCCAACAAGAGAAAAACTTCCCAAGATTATTGTGTATTGTCCATAATCAGGAAGCTTTTAATTCAAATTGGAGATATAGAATCATAGGATCATAGCATGGTTTGGGTTGGAAGAGACCTTAAAGATCATCTGATTCCAAGCACCCTGCCATGGGCAAGGAACCTTCTACTAGACCAGGTTACTCAGAGCTCCAGTCAGTCTGATCTTGAACACTTCTAGGGATGAATCCACAACCTCTCTGGGCAACTTGTGCTAGTGCCTCACCACCCTCACAGTAAAAGAATTTCTTCCTAATATCTAATCTAAACCTGACTTCTTTCATCTTAAGGACATTCACTCTTTTTCGTTTCACTATATGTCCTTGTGAAAAGTCCCTTCAGCCTACTTGTAAACCTTCTTTGACCCAGATTATTGGTTTTGATCTTGTATTTGGAGGACTGTTGTAGGTACATGGGCTGCTTCAAAAACATTGCAAAACCCTGATCTAGCAGTTGCTCTGAATTTCTTCTACATAGAGGAAGAGTTCTGGGAACTTTTAAGTGATTTGCAAATAATAATAAAGCAGATTTAAAACAGTTGTGAGGTGTTCAACTGGACCCCGAGCAGAAACTAATCCAGAGAAATCCTGTGGAGCGCACAGGATCTGTTCAGGTGATTGCACATAGATTCCCATGTCCTTAAAACCTTGAATTTTTCACAGCATGAAATCTAGAATTCTGTTGTATTATTTTCTTCCTTTTTGTTCATGATTTTGACCATAACATATTAATTCTGGTGAGGAATAGAAATGTATAACTTTAGAATATAAGCAGCTAGAGCTGTTTGTCAGCTTTCAGGACTGGGAACCTACTCAAGGATTATTTACTATATTTAGGTACATATTCTTTGTTGCCACATGAGTGACTGCATAACATGAAAGTGTGAGTGTCTCTACCTCCTATTATGAAGTTCTTCACTTCTGGCAGTCCTAAAATTATCTGTAATGATCATTTGGTGCTTTAAACCTTGTTTTCTTCCTCATACGGTTAATCCCTTATTTGTCCATTAAAATTTTGGCACTCTTTGGTTGAGAAAGTTCTATTTAAATGAGATGATATGCTATTACTGCATGGGTGGAGTAATAAATGATAATAGAACAGTGTAGTGCATATCAAGGCATGTAAAATGCACTGAGAGATGATGACTTTAACAAAATCAAAGAGTAATGAGACCATTAGTCAGTGGAGCCACCTCATGTGTGGAGCACCTCTGAAACAGGTGCTGCATAAACACAGAACAAAGGGATCCATGCCTACCCCTAAAAATAGTTATTGTTTCAAGCAAATAATTTAAAAGCAAATGCCAAAAAAAGGTTTTTCCTCATTCATTTAAGTCTTTTAAATGTACCAGAAGTCAGACGGAATCACAGACCAGTGCACAAAATACTCGAGGGACCAGTTTGTCTCAGGAGCCATCACCGTCTGTCAGGACTATCTACTTCTAGCCACTTGACATAAAAAATTAATGAACAGATGACTGAAATGGTTGTAAAATACCAAAATTGCTACCCAAGGTGTTTTTTGTTTTTATTTCAAAGGGTGCAGTTTCTGTGTGGAGAATACTGAAGTCCTCTTTGAAGGCTGGTTTGGGCTTGTGACAACTGGGGTAAAAATGTTGTAGCTGAGCATTAATATATGTTTGAGTTTCTAAACAATATTTTCCTGCTGGTTCAGGAAGAGTGACAGGAGGAAAAAGCACAGGAAGGTCTGGGCTTGCCTTCTCCCTCCCCAGGGAGTTTCAGGCAGTATGTGGGCTGAGTGATGGACTGCAAAGAAAGCCTTGGGATATTTGGATCCTCCTTAGATTGCCCCAGATGATCAAGTCCTGGTAAAACTTAGGGAGGTGCATCCAAGCCTGCAGGAGACAGGGAAGCAGCTGTTTCATCTGGCTGCCTCCTGCAGAAACCACACTGCTGCAGGTTTGACACTAAAAGTGTAATAAGCTGATTTTCCCCTTGTAGAAGTTCAGGGTGTTCTTTAGGTTCCCATGGTAAACATATGCCATGCTGACATCAGTGCCAGATGAGAGATGCCATGTATAATTTTAGAAGATAATTGAGAGCTCGTTGTGAAATATAGGCATTTATAAAAGCGACGGTCAGGAGAGGGAAGAGACATGTACCGTCATGCTCTCTCCTCAGAAAGGGGAATTTACCCAAATGCCACAAGAGGGATGAGTCTGGCCAGCTGCCCTCGCTGCAGGGAAAACAAGTCTGATGGCTGCAGCACACCATGATGATACCTGGGGGCTGTTGCTTCATGGACTAGACACCAACAAGAAGCTACCCACTGCTCCAAGTCCTTCCCACCTCCCATCCTGTAAGGTTGTGCCATCTCCAAAGCCCTCAGGGCCATGGATAGGACTGCATAGGATGGATTGTGGATCTGTCCCCCCAAAAAATAGTAGGTTGTAGTGATACCTTAAGATTTTAGTATTTTTAATATATTTGTAGTTTTTAAAATAGTTGTATAGTTTCTCAAACTTGAGGTAGCAGCCAACAGTTTTTAAACCTCTGTCTTATGGTTTGTGTCACATTCTTGAAATTCTGTTTAATGGTCTTTTCAAGGAACAAGATTTCAGCAAGGACATCTTCTTTGGGACACATGCACCTGAACCAGATTAATAAAATACATTATAATCAAAGCAAGACAGAAGGCCAAGAACTTTTGGAAGGGCTCCAACAGGGCAGTTCTGAGGGTGGTACTAAGGGCAAAAGATTTTCGAATTGGATGTACCCATTAGATATGATAATTAAGTATTGTTATAAATTTGTAAGAACCCTATACAAGGCGTGCGTACCTGAAAACGCTTTCATTAAAGACCAGATTTTTATTTTATCTATACTAATATTGTCTCAAAAGTTCTTTTATTTCATTTTAGACAACAGTAGAATTACAGAAATTATTTTAAAATTAAAATTAAGTTTATGGCTAAGTTTCAGCTGAATAAGAAAACAAAGATGTTTAAAGAAGATTGAAACCTTTGAATTTTTCAGTTAAAAACAAATGAAAATTAGAAAATTGCAAAAAAAAATTAAAATTAAGGACATAAAATGTAAGTAAAACATTAGTAAAATGAAGTAAAAAGTTTTGTTTCAGGTAGAACAAGATGTCTTAGTTGTACAACACACCGCCTTCCAATGATAATTACTTATTTGATTTTATTAGGCAATTACACAGGCAAATATATTTGAGGTTGATGTGAGGCAATGGTGCAAAACATTAAAGTTCAACCTTTGAATTAAAAAGTCCACAATCTGCACAGTTCTGGGTGCAACTAACTGTTCTGTAACACAGTTATCTGGAATGACACAGAGTCAGTCAAGAATCCTGTCCCTAAATGGTTGTAGAGATTTTTTGGTAACCACCCAACTCTTAACAAAATGACTGAGTTCCCTGTGTGCTGTGTCAAATCCTGTTGTATAATGTTACTTACTCTGATATATATCAGTCGCAATTACTGTCTACTTTCAGGTAGATGGGACTATGTCACTTGGAACAATAACAAAGAAAACAGAATCCTCTTCCTCTCCGAGTGAAGATTGCATCTTCCCAGCATGGGAAGTGACTCTATCACATGCTTCAGGACATTCATCTTTTTCATTTAGGAAAGTATACTGGACACTGTTTGCCAAATTCAGAGAGGCAGTTTAAAATCCATGAACTCTTTCTATGCTTGCTACTGATATTCAAAAGACCAAACCAACGTTACTGGAAATGGTTGCTTTTCTGATGAAATACTAGAGTGAAACTACTAATGAATACTAAAATTGAGAAATTGACCTGTTAGTTGCTATATTAATAATACAAGCCAATAGATAAAACACCTGTACTGTTGTGAGTTTTCTGCTTTACATTTAGACAGTTTGGAAGAATACAACAGTTGTGTATTGTGCTCTCTTGAAATGTAGCTTGTGGTCAGGTTCACATGAGAAATTGAATTTGAGACATCTCTGATGTCTGGATCAGCTAACCCACACCACAGCAGTCCCGTCACAGCTGACAAAGCCTTCTTTGCCAGTTCCCAAGCCCTGTGCTCCTTCTCCTTCCTTCTTCCACTTTCTATATCCAACTTTTTAGGTCTTCAGTGACCCTCTTTAGGAGGAGCCGTATTATGCTTTTTCACTTGTAAGCTGAGTTATTCTGCCGGTAGTCTCTGAGTACTGGGAATATTTGAGATCCCCAGAGTCATCTAGGAAGCTGTGATGTAGCAAGTTATCTGCTGTATAAATCAGAGTTTGCCCCTGCAGGCCAGTGAAAGCCCTCTTGAAAATCAGGTTGTGTATTTACCTGCCAAAGTAATAGTGTACCCTGGTGATTTTGGAAACTCTTGGCTTCAGTTTCTTAGTGAGCCTCCACTCCTGGACTATATGCATCAATGTTTTCCTGCCTATATGTAACGTAAAAATAAGTACTTTTTTGTTGTTGTTATCCCTAAGAAATTTTTCACCTCAAATCTTCATAAAGGCTTAGGTATAAGACTTCTGTCTCTGCCAAAAAGGTCCTGGATAAGTATCTATGGAAGAGTGAACATGGTCACTTCCCCGTGTTGTTCATTAGCTCTGTATCTGTCACAGACATAAATTGTGAAAACCACTGTTTAAAATACTTCCAGGATTCCTCTGTGCTGCCCACAAGCTCTGTTGCATATGCAACAGTCACACTGCTCAGTATGGAAGAGTAATTCAGACTGTGGTTTTAAGCTGTCCATCCTTACTAGTGGTAATTGCATGTGGGGCAGCCTCTGCAGTTCTGTTCTTCTGAGGCAACCTCTGCTTATCTGGAATTTTCACCCTTTTCCTTTTGAAAAGGACATGTTGCATAGATATCTTTTTCATCAGCTCTCATCATTGTATGACTGTGTTGCTGGTACAGAGAATTACTAAAGTCCATCATGTTAAATTTATTTTGAAGAGCCATCAATTAGTTAAAAATACCGGAACACAGAAGAACTGGAGCCTGTTTAAGGAGAGAGGCTCTGTCTCTTGAGAGACAACCTCTTAATTGTTTATACAGTGCCTTGCACACTGAAACTCCTGCTGGAAACACCTCTAGCAGTAAAAACCTGCCTACAGCCCTTCTCTGGCACAGATCCCCTGTTATTAAACTCTTTTCCATTCTAAAAGAGGGGGTGGATGCATCCAGGCTGCCTGTTGAAAGTAGGCAGTGGGCTGTGCTGGCTTTAGGAGAAGTCTTTAGGAATGTATCGCTTGTCACAGGCCAGAAATGTGCCAGGAACTTTTCCATAATCAAATGCTAAAGATGATGGACTTCTGGTGTTCAGGAATGCTCTGTGGGATTGTTTATTTTACTGGCATAGATATAGGTTTTTTGTCTGTTACCACTAGGAGTTACTATAAATACTAAATGTTTACAGACAAACTATTGGTACCCGTACTTGCCTTACAATATGTTTCACTCCATGGGCATTTAGCTGGGTTTGTCAATCAGCATGACTAGCTCAGACTCACAGCCAATATTATTCATGGGTTTTATTGACAGACTATCTTGTAGGAAGTAGAGTCAGAACATAATGAGCCCAAATCAGGTTTTTCTTCTCCCAAGAACACACTTCATAGAATCATAGAACAGTTTGAGTTGGAAGGAACAATAAAGACCACCTAGGCAGGGACAGTTTCCACTAGACCCGGTTGCTCAAAGCCCTATCCGGCCTGGACTTGAACACTTCCATGGATTCCACACTTCACCCACATGGCTGCAAAGTCACACTCTTTCTTGTTGACTTCATGTTGCCATTTTGGATGAGCCATCTGGGCCAAGATGGAAAGGAGATGTGCAAGATGTCAGCATGTGACTTGCTCTTAAGGCTGGTGATCAGTCCATACCTTGAGGAGTTGGGAGATGAAGGCTTGAAGCCCATCAGGCTGGAGAGGCTCTGGGACCCTCCATTGCCAGGAGCATAATTTAACCATTATACTACCATACAAAAAGTGGATGGAGTCTCTTCTTCAAGATATTTTGTTATTGTTTTGGTGCTTAATTTGTTTTTTATAATTTTAAAATTTTTTATTTTTATTTTTATTTCTCCCTGCTCTCAGAAGAGGCCTTGATGCTCAAGAAATTTTGTTGCTCTTTTTTTTTTGGTCTGGGTTAAGGCCTCCTCCTCCTTCATCTAACTGGAACCATTTCCTACCCAAGAGCTCAAGAAAACTCCTGGCTTAGCACGTAGGAGCCCTGAATTGCCCTCAGGAGGTGTCTGATCTCGTTCTTGCTTGCATTAGGAAGTCTAGGTGTCTGAGCTATTCTACTAGGGCCAATTACCTACTTCTTAGACATCATAGGACATAAATCAGGCACCTGAAGATGAATGGTGTAACTCAGTGCCCACTTCAGACTTTAACTTCCACCTATGCAGGTTTTTGGTATACCTGCATTAGAGCACCAGTGGTTTAAAATGGTAGACTCTGCTCTGAAGGATTTGGAAGGATATGAGTGCCCAAGGCTGTGGGAGAACCCTGATTCCACCTCTAAAACCTGTTGGTTTCCACAGCTTCACACATGATGTCAGTAGGCATGTCCTCAGACAAGCAGCCACCAAACTAACTCATCTGTCAGACAGTCACTGGGGCCTGCAAATTAAATGTAAAGACAGTCCTAAAAATAAGGATCATAAATGTTCCAGGCTAATTTATTCTGTAAAGCTGAATTAATAAAGAAGCTGCTCCTGTGTTAAAACATCATCTGCCAGGGAGCAGCCCACAAAGAATTACAGCAGGTGATTTTTATCTCTTTCCCACTCCTTCTCATTCCACTGAAAAGAAGGATTCATGCGGGAAAATGCTGACACATCCTTAATCAAAGCTGTGTGAATTGCTCACATCAGTATAATTTTATTATTCTGTTGCTGGGTTACTTTAATGATAATAATAGTGGTGATGATGATGCAAAATCTTATTAAGTCATTGAAGGATAATGCTTTGTTTTTCTACATTTATTTTTTAATTTATTGAGGAAGCCTGTTAATGCTACAAGAACAGACAGTATATATATATATATACTCTATAAATGGGCAGGGAAATTTATAACAAAATATATTCCCGTGGTTGGTGCAGTAAGCACCCTGTGGTTCCAAAAAGGATCCAAGTGCTATAAGCACCTTGGAAAACATCAAAGAGACTGGAAGGAAGGAAATGTGTTACAAGAACATCGCTGACTGCTGGGATATAATGATAGATTGAAATCTAGCCTGCCCTGTGGAGCTGGGTTTGGGAGGGTTCTTTCACATGCTATTCTCTGGCAGGACTCAAATTTGGCAAATTATTTGTTTAAATAAACAAACACAGAAAAGTACCACTACTCAGGAATGGGACACCATGTAACTTTGGCTTCAAATGCATTGCCCAAGGTGATTTGGTATCAGTTGACTCCTAAGGCATCTTCTTCCCCATTTCTGTTGTGATAAAACAGCAGTCTCCTGCTCATGGCCTGTGCAAGATCATGATGTTTAATCTGTTTGTTCACTTCAATTGACTTATGCCTGCAATAAAACAGTTTTCTGAGATTATTTTGATCTCATTGATAGCCATCCTCATAATTACTTCCTAAATCTGCCACCCAAAACCTGCCTCTTTTACCCTGTAAGAGTTCAGGTGTTAAAAAAGCTAAGTTCAAACACAATAATCACAATATGATATTTCAGGCTCTAACCCTTGTTCTCTAGATACTCTCTTGACATGAACTAGTGTGGGATTACTGAACATTAATGAGCACATTTCAAAACTACGTATATGAGGTTTGAGTGACTGTTGCTATATTGGAAATTTTGTCTTTAAAGTGCTTTGTGATCCCATTAACAGGGAGTCAGGAGAAACTCTGCAGAGTAGATCACCTCTTATGAGCAAGCAATTTGAACTGGGTGAGAGGAAGAAGCAAAGCTGTCAGGACATCAAATACTACAAGGAAAACAAGAATATTGAGAGAAATAACCCTAATGGCGAAACCAAGTATCTTGTCACTGATATGGAAACTCTTTAGAAAGACAGAATATAATTAGAGGGGTTTAGACGATACTTAACTTTCTATCTGTAACCAAAGGCTCAAAGAAAATGAAGTCAATCAAAACCAAATGTTTTTTTCTCATAAAATCAGACCTAGGTATCCTTGTTACCTTTGACTGCTCTCGGTTAATTCAGGTGGAGAAAGGCCAGTATGAAATTGTATCACAAAAATTTTAAGTGTATAGAATTCAAAAGCCAAAGCTGAACCTCTGTGAATCAGACTTTCTAGCATTTGACTGAACAAGGAAAGCTTAATTGTAGAACAGATAGTGACTTTAATCTGCTTCTGAAGAGCTGTCTGGGAGGAAATGTCAGTGGATATCTTTGTTAGAAACCAAGATACACAGAACTCATAATAAAACTTTGTCAGCAGCTAATAAGAGACCCAGAATCAACTCAATAAAACTGTTTAGAATTTGCCATCCCAATGAAATCTGGGTCCACCATGACTTTTATAGTGAGCAGATGGTGATTTGGTAGACTGGATCTGATAGAGAAGGCAATATATCCCTAAATAGTTCAGGCACTGGAAAACATGTGAACTTTGGCTCAGAGACTAGCCCCAGGCTCTCCTCATGGACTTCCCTGTAGCAGAACACTCCAGGGCTGTCTACCTAAAGCAGTCCATTCATTAAATAAACTTAAATAGACTAATACATAAACTGTGAAGTTGCTGAAAAGACTGACATTAAAACAGGAGGCCTTGTGGTGAAAAGTAAGTGTTTATCTTTATTGCAGGATATATTTGCATTTCATGTGTAGAAAGTATAATAACCTCAATATTGCAATACTTTTAACAGTGGTGTGAAAACAGGTACAGAGTTAGAAGTATGTCAAGCACTTAGTTTTCCAAAAGGTGTTTTGTTGGAAGAAGGGAAGATTAAAATCCTTTAGGACATACCTAAAGTCATATTTGAGGAGATGGAGAAGCTCCTCATACAGTATAGCTGTTGGGGAATACACAACAAAGCTGATTTCTTTTACCCTAAAGCTAGAAAAGAACATAAATAGATCAATCCATCTGTTAAGCAATAGAGAGGGTAAAAGAGCATAAATGATAGAAATGAAAGCTAAATTTCTCTCCTTGTGTAGAGGCATGCAAAATGGAACATTTGCTATTGCCAACAAAGAGAAATGTGTTTATTTGTGTAATAATGGGCATTTTTCTAGGTGGATATCCTGTTAGAGAGAGAGTAGGAAGAAAACAGCACATATTCACACTTTAGAAAGACAACGTCTTGAGGACACAGTTTGCAGCATGGAATGTTTTATCTGAAACGAAAACAAAATTTTCTCTATATATGGAGTGTAAACATTGATTGAGATGACATTTTGATTTGGGGTAGAGAAGTGAAAGTTCACATACAAATGCTCTAGGCAAGGGAGAAATTCTGGACTTGAGTAAGCTAACAAAAACCAATGAGTACTACATAGAAGGAATAACATACATACTTGGGAAAAACTGAGAGATAGGTTACAGTGCTATAGCCAACCAATCTACTACCAACATGCCTGTCCCAGTGAAGAAGGTGTAGAAAGCCTGTATAGAGCTTTACACCTATGATGCACTTACTCTCCTCCAACCATCAATTTGAGAGTACTTACTACAGCATTGGCCACAGGAGAAATTTCCGCATAGACCTTTGGCCTACATGCAATTGCTAAATAAAAACATTCAAACCAAAAGAGCCACTTTAGGTCAGCAGCAGCATCTATAATAGGTGTGTAAGTAACAAAATGTTACCCCCAGAAGTGGGTCTGTACCCAATTATCTTCCTCTTTCTGCCCCCATGCTGGGTAGTTGTCTTATCCTTGACTTCCTTCTCCCACTCAGTTTTGTATTTGTTCCTTCAGTCTCTACTCCTGGTGCTGCTCCACATCTAATTTTGTGCCAGATATCTCTGGGTGTAAATCCCTCAGGGTTTATTTTTTAGGTAAAATATCTCTGAGGTATACAGGTAAACTACACAAGAGATTAAACTGCACCGGGGATTAAAAAGGATGCAGCTCTAAGTTACTGTGATAATGACCCTGAAACAGAGGTATTTTGGGAACCTCTAAAAGAGAATTTCACACCCTTTTCAAGTCAGCATTGTCAAAACTGGAGGCCTTTAACTGACAGAAACAGTAATAAACTTTAATATATTTGAGAATGATTTTGAAAATATTAATCCTGTAGACAGAAAAGGACTACAACACTTCATTGTCTTCTCTTGAAGGATTTTCCCCTTCCCTTCCCTTCCCTTCCCTTCCCTTCCCTTCCCTTCCCTTCCCTTCCCTTCCCAGA